>VYZM01024098.1:256887-290950 GCA_013398915.1 Dromas ardeola | reverse complement strand
CTTTTTTTTTTTTTTTAAAAACCCTTCTCTGTGAATAAAGCAGCTGAAGAGATATGTGGCCTACGATGGAAGGCTACAAAGCTTTCAGGCAGCATACATCACTGGAACAAGGAGAAAAGACTCTGCTTCAAAACTTCTTACGGCAATGCTGAACACTGCAAGCTGACTGGAGTACTTTCTGCAGCATATCACGACTGACTTGAAATCATTACTGAAAGCCACGCCACTGCTATTGACTTTGCAATAACTCCATGTCTCAGCATTGCTGCAATGGCAGCCTGGATCAACAAATAGTAGCTAAAACTGGCTCTGGGCTTTTGTATCTATTGGTCTTTGTTAATTGCATTTTTACTTTCTTTATCACATTTGCTTCTAAACACTCAGCAGTGCAGAGGAAGCTGACAGGGCAAGTAAGTTTTGTCCTAAGTTCGCACACAAGCCTCTGCAAATAAGACTCTAGGCTAGATGCCGCATTATACAGCTCCTCTCACTGTGGGAGCAGAAATACACAGCAGTGCAACTCTTGGCAATGATCCTAAGTACGCAAGAAGGAGAGACAACAAATGCCTCCAGGGACACACTGATACACGGAGTTAAGTAGCACTTGGAAAACCCAACACCTGTGTTCCTCCCACTGCTAGAAGCAGCGCTACGTTGACTCATAGCATATTACTCAGCCCCAGGGGGATTCACCTCGCCTCGTCTTAGGTGCTCACAAAGTAGACGACATCTCGGTTACTTATCCTTGTATAACCAGTGGAAGGCAACTGACACTTCTACGAGAGAAAGAATCATCCTGTCCAAAGAGGGACATCTAAAATAGGCCAGAGAAATCACAGCCTAGAAACAATGATTTTTCTCCATTTTCTATGAAGAACACTGGAAGAGAAGATGCCTTGGAGAGGTGTAAGGGCTTTTCAAACAATGAAGCAGAAAGTGGAAACTCCAGGTGACAAGCCTATGCCAATAACTAAATTAGACTATTTCCCCTACGCCACAGGGTATGGAACAGCAAAATTCTAATGTTACCTCAGGTTGTCATTCTGCAACTTTTGGGACATACAAACACACCAGCCCAGAACACAGGCGTCGCGGAGCAGAGAACAGCCTCCTGGCTTCACACTGTTATCTCCGAGAGAAAAAGAAAAAACCTCCATTCCATGTCTTGCTCCTTTTTCATACTCCTGTTCATCCATAGTTACAGTAACTACCCACGTGTAAAAGAGTACAAGAAAACTGCTTTTACAGATCACAAAGCTCGACTGCCAAGAATAGGGTAAGTTGGCGGCTAATTTGAGGTGGATGCATGCTTCTATTTCTCAGAATTCGTATAAAATGTAGAAGTGTCTCTCAAAAATACAGCTTCTCTCTTTTAGCAGAAATTCACACTTTGATTGTCCACTGCCATACCCTTTGTGAAGTTGTTCCTACCTGTGCTAATCACAATGCCAGCTTCTCAAATGTGTAGCTGTACATGAATACCCAAGCTGGCAAAGAATGCGGCCTTCGGGATCCAAGAGGGCTTTGAAATTGTATTTCAATATATATTGTCTCTTGTAAATTGGATCAAATTTGTTTCTACTGAAAAGTGCATCACTTCCTAACTACTCTGACACCTGAACAGACTATTCAATAAAATCTGCTATGGTAAAAATTCTAAGCTATCTCTTATGCCATCAAGAGCATTCCTGAGTAGGTAAGGAGATGCGTTGTTGTTTGATCTTATCAGTTAAATAAGAAAGTAAGGGGAAGAATGGTATTTCTAATAGCACAGGAGGCCCCAGAACCACAGTGGAATACTATATCCAGGATTAACTCAGATGCTGCCTATGAAATCCTCAAAAAGTTCTGCTCTTCCCTCCCAAAAATCAGAGTGCGCGGTTTTGTGGTGGTGGTGGTGAAGGATTACTACTCTTTTGGTGGAATTTTCTGTCTTTTGGAAAGGGCTACATATAATAGTAGCGTTTTGTCAGATACGTATTTTGCAAGTAGATATGGGAAAAGCAGGCTACAAGAGAATCGGTGCTTTTGTTTAAACAAGAAACACTGTAGTCTGGGCACCTTTGAGGTGAAATGTTGCCATTACACACTGGGACCCAAGGAGACTGTGGTGCTGATATAACACCTCTGTCTCTCTCAGACCTGTCCACCACGTATCAGAAGTATAACGTACATATGCATGTCACACTACAAGGACAGCAGTACTTGTTTTGGGTTACATGCCATGTAGTGATATGTAGATTTTTCTAAAGCTTTGTTTTAGAGAGGGAAAACCGTCCATCCACTCCAATTGTCTGTCATGTTTCATCCACATGGCCTCTTATTCCTAAAAACTAGTCCTCAGAAGACTAAGTAGCACAGCACAGGCAGAAAGACTAAAGGATTGGGATTAATTATTTAGTTACAATTCACTGCTTGAACTGTGCTGTTTTCATACTCCTAGCCGACAGCAGAAAACACCTCTAAATGCATTAGCCTAAATGAAGGGGTAAAACGTGAGTTGCTCTTCGTCCTCTTTGTGAAACAGGAAAAGTACCGCAGCTCAGTGAAATACTGCTGTGAAATAACTGACAAGGGCTGGGGTATCTGAGCACACAGTGAGCGAGTGATAAGGACAGATACACTTTACTGCCTGAGGTGATGTGGCAGTTGCAGCCTGCCTTAGTTCCCAAAACAGGATCATAGTTCAGTCAGGTTAGAACTTTAGTATTAATCAATGTGTTTTGCTCAGTTTCTCATTTGTTAAGCTCCAAGTTAAACCTAAAAGAGACAAACTTCTTAGCAGAGAAATGAAGCACATCAACAGGGTACAGATTTACCCCAGTGTTTCTTTACTACATACAGGCCTTTTTTATGCCAACACACTTGTCTCTGATTATATTCCTGACATCAAGGCTCTTGGAAGACCTTCCACCCAGCACAGGTCTGCCCTGAGCGCTGCGCTAGCCTGCACTGTACGACCAGTGAAGCCCTAACCAAGTCAGGGAACAGCCTTTTTGAGGGACTGGTTGCCTCCTAGCTCATCAGTTTCTTAAGAATCACATAAAAGTTAATGTTTAATCTCTCTTAATAAAGCTGTCAAAGGTAAACATCACTTTACTACTTTCTTCTTAAGGACGCTAGACACACTCTGAGGGAGAGATATAGATCTAAATGAAGTCAGCTCTTAAACTACTCTCCATCTTCCGTAAGAATAAATCTCCCTCAGAGGGCCCTGACAATACGACCGGTGTTGGGGATGGGGGCAGGAGGGAGGGTAAGAATGGGAGAACAAAACAAAATCACCCCCCAAAACCAAATACAGCTTCATTCTTGACCTCAGACACTGATGATACAGGATCCCCTGTACTGCTTCAAAGCACTTCCCTATCCTGTCTGGGGTTCTGTTCCCACCCGTGGCTGATTTTTGTTGCTTCAGAGGAAGGCAGAAAGACAAACAGAATACATATAGCCAAGTACACACTGGAGGAAAAAAATCGTTCTAACACCTGTAGGATACTAAGGTACAAAAAACTGAGAGCAGACTCTCAGCCTGAGTTTCAATGGCTCTGTATATTGTATAATATTATACCAGTGAAAAAGGAGTTTAAAACATTCCCACTGTTTTGATCAGATACAATTGTTTACAGCCACAAGGCAGTAGTGTTTGTTTTTTACACAAGATGTCAGGCAATTTGGAATCTGGTCCAGTTCAGCACATGTTCCCTTTTCAAACCTGGATCAACTCTTTCTTCCTGTGATGACTTCTAAAGCTTCAGCTTTTTGAGATTCACCTCTGCAGTAGTCAGCTGTCTCTCTCCACTACTCATTTACTAAGCCATGAAGTTCTTCTGTGCAAATGCACAAATTCCATTCCCAACAATACGCGGAAGAATACTCCAAGACTGAAAAACGCATGCATATACAACACAGATAATACAACCGTTCAGGGCTGTCAGGAAAAGTGCACAGCAGTTTCTGTCTGCGCACATTAACATCCAAGTCATCGAAGCACTACTTCTGTGCCTCTGAGTCATCTCGATTGCTATGGATTACCATCTCTCTGGAGATTCAGGATGTCATTTCCATTATCCACTTAGCTACAAGCTTTTACTATATCATCTATTTAACTTAAGCTGATCCTACCAGCTGCCATTACTTCTGTGTTATGAATACTAGGAGTTTCTAGACATCAACCTGCCATTCCACCCTCTTCCAGAGGGTGTAAAGTCTGGAAGTGTGGCAGCATTTAGCTTAAAGCTTATAAATCAACCTGAAATCGCAAAACCTAAACTTTGAAATTGGTTAGCTGTAATTTTGATTTCTTGGTTATCGGTAGGTAAACATTACTTGTTTCAGTACTGGTATGGCAAAATTTTCCGTCACAAAAGAAACACTTGCCGTAGATCTAAACCAGAATGGGAGAATCAGACATGTGCTTCTCTCTAGTATTTTGTTCAGTTCGTCCACTAAACGACAGGACTCTCAGTTTCATAGAATCACAGAATGGTTCAGATTAGAAGGGACCTTAAAGATCATCTAGTTCCAACCCCGCTGCGATGTGCAGCCGTTTCCACAACTTTCTCCATTTGTGTACCAAATGTGTCACTTAAATGGCGTGGCAAGGTTACCCAAGGAGGCATAACAACAGTAGTCTGCATTCAAACAAAAGGCAAGTGGAATATCTACATTGTTAACAAAATGTATTTCGTTAGAGCCAGTCAGATCAAATGATTAACACATTACATAGAGTTAAAGAACATGAGTCACAGCGCAAGATGTTCTGCATTCAGTTTTATAAAGTTATTCCAGTTTCAAGACAAGTAAGTCTAGTTTTAAAATGACCTACTAAGTGATGCTACCACATTAGGTTTTCCGTAAAATCACATTATTACCTTCAAATGCTGTTCTCTGCTTTATGTCATAACTCCTAGACTGGATATCTTTCATGAAAAGACAAAGTTAACTATTTCAAATTTTTCTTTATATCTGCTAATATTACCTTCATGGAAAATTTGACAAACTTGATAGTCTTCGTCATATGCCTTAGCATAGCCTAAGGAGCTACTAAATAACAGCCAAACTGTTCCAGGCATTGTTTAAGAAGGCAGAAAGACCATAACCTGAAGAACTTTAAAGGGAGAAAAACCCCATACATATCAGAAAGACACGTAACACACAAGCAGAATAAACAAAATACTGATGATTCAACAGCTTTTGGAAACAAAAAGTAGTTAGGAAGGTACGAGGTACTGGGGGAGGTGTGGGAGATGAGGGCATGGAAGGAAAGGTACAGATCTAAACCGGGGAGAAGATACAGTAAAGGGCAGTGAAGATGAAGGAACATTTATGGTGAGGCCAAGCCAAGACTGTACAAAATCCTTGATACAAATTAGGTATTTACTGAGACGGAGGAAGAATTTAATCTTGGGGGAACATACCCCTCCCTCCTCCTTCCCTGCGGCTTTTATTACCAAGCATGATGTCGTATGTTACGGACTGTCCCTTTGGCCAGTCAGGGCCAGCTGTCCCAGCTCTGTCCCCTCCCAACGTCTTGTGCACCTCCAGCCTACTCGCTGGCGGGACAGCGTGAGGAGCAGAAAAGGCCTTGATGCTGTATAAGCACTGTTCATCAGTAACTAAAACACGGGTGTGTAATCAACACTGCTTTCATCACAAATCCAAAATACAGCACCATACAAGCCACTATGAAGAAAATTAACTCTACCCCAGCCAAAACCAGTACAAATATCTCTGCAAAATGACACTGTACGTGCTGATCCCTCAAACACCTAAATAAGGAATTGGCACAGTAAGGACTACAGTCTTTCCTTGCCCCAATACTACAGACTAGGCCTATGACCTGTTTTACGCATTCAATCGGGAGAGGATGCAATCCCTCATGTCCTCGGTGGCTTACTTTGAAATCAGACACTGACATCAGCAAGAGTGGAAGTTGCCCAGTACTTTACAGGGTGGTTCCCAGTGTGTGTATGTGTGTATTTATCTGTCTAGTATTAGTATTCATTAAAAAGCCTGTCACGCTTTCGAGTGAAAAAATATTTCGTTTCTCTGGCTTATGACAGTCTTTGTAAAGAGCAGTGCTGTATTGATTCCTTCTTCAGTGTGTATACAAACTCATTTACAATGTTATGACCTGAACTGTAGAGCACAAATTTAAAATGACCTGTACATATTACTTGGTAACATTTGGATTGCAAGTTAAATACTCCCTGATTAAACATGAATGCTTTTCCCTGGGAGTACGAGATATCTTATCAGAAAAGCCTTCTTATCAAATTCACCATCCTGGAGGCAGACACATTCTCTTGCAGTGCTGGGAGTTTATAATGATAAAATTAACAATGTTGTATTTCCCAATGAAGTCAGCAGTAGTGCACTGCATCCTACCATTAATCATTAGAGCCAGTTCTCATAACAGAGCCACTTGCTGGCCCTCAGGCACCTGCATCACTCCCCAAGCAATTCCAGTCCCCAGCAATAACTTATCACAGAAGCCAGGGATCAAGATTAAAAACCCGGTGAATAATGGGAGACTGTGTGCACCTCTATTCCTCTGGTAGATACAAGCAAGCTAATAACCTCCTTAAAGGGGAAGCAAATCATTCCATATTTTTTACTTTATAGACAAGCCAGAAAAGACCTGTATCTATGTCTCAGTAAAATTTATTGTATTGTTTAAGTTACTTGTTTCTGCCGTGTGGGAAGCACCGGCATGCATAAAACATTCGGGGTGGGGGGTGGTGTCCTCTTTATAGCACTATTCCAAGTACACTACATTCTGCTTACAATAAAAACTACAGGGGAAGGAAATTTTAATTTAAATCAGAAAATCAAAAACATTACCCATTCTGCAAAAGCATTTGGGCAAGCAGTATTATCAGAGGCTGGTAAAAAACGGCTTGTATCAACATTTGTGCCATAGAGGTGATAAAAAAGCCCTTGCAAATGCATTTCAGCCATGGCTTCTCCCGCTCTCGCCTTCCCTGTCACAGGGCACGGTTCCAAAGTACCGAGTGTTCTGCTGCTGCTGCTGCAACTCGGTGCGATTCCCTGAGAAAGAGCCTGCTGCAATCAATGCAGCTCACAAATTGGTAAACATACACGAGAGACAGGCAGCTAAGGAAATAAAAAAGTATGGTATAGAAACCTTAATGGGAACCTAACTTAAACGTACCTGCTGGGAGAAAAAAAAAAAAGCATGCATACATACGTGTGTATATATATATTTATGTATATAGCTACAGTTATATAGAGAAAGGTGTTTGTCTCATTCAGTTTAACATCAAATATTATTCCACTTTTCAGACCATATATAGAGTTACCGCAGCTATTCCTATTTCCACCTACAGAGCCTATGCAACTTTTAAATTATTACTATTATACTGTTTATTGAAAAATTAATCTGGAAAATTATTTGCAGTTCTACAGTAATTTGAAAGGAAGTAAAGAAAGTAAACTCTGATCTGAGAGACCGAGACACAGTATCTTGTGCTGCTCTTCAGCGTTCTCAAGAATTTCGTATCTCAAGTTTTCTTTTTTTTTTTTTGAGAGGTTACTATAAATGGGGTGCTTGAATTCCTGACTGAAAAACAATATTTACTATGCTTAACGTGATTAATACTTGCTACAGATTTTGTGTGAGGTGAGCACAGAAAGAATTTCAAGTACGGCATTGAAGAGGAAAAGAACACAGGGAATTCAAGATAGATAAATGTAAAACTGCTGTATTAAAAGTATCCAGTTTATATAGGCAGTTCTTTGACACACCTGAATCTGTTGCCTTAGTCAACAGCAATTTCAAACAACACACTGAGTTGAACCAGTGCAATATATAACACTGCATCTTTGAGAAAAATGTGTGAAGAAACTGTAACTGAGTCATAGTTGGGCTGATTTCATAACAGATACTACGGGAACTCAGAGAAGAAATCTCCATCACTGCGGATCTCATACGTCATTTAGAGTGTAAGAAGTGTTAAGAATTATGGAGACTGCAAATTGATCTTTAAAAGCTGAAACATACTACCAAAACCTCTAAGAGAGAGAATGCAATGGATACAAAACATGACCACAAAAATTTGTCAAGTGAGACTAGTTATTGAGCCTAGTTATAAATTGTAAGTGTTTGACTGTTTTCCTAAGAGTTTTCATAAAACAGTTGTTTTCGATTGACAGGTCTCAAAAATTCTGGCTCTGATTTTCCCACCTGCTAAAAATCTGAGTTCATCATGGTTATAAAAGCTTGATACACACCCCAAAAGCTTTCTAAGCACACACTCAAATGAGCTAAAAGTCATTCCTACTTACTGATGTATCCGTAAACCTACATAAAAATCACATTATCCTTAATGATTTAGAAATAAACAATAATGTATTAATGTAATGGATGTATTTCTGAATTGATGCATTTCTGAATACCATGTGATATGCTGGAGTGTCAGATGGTTCAAGCTTAGTGCTATTAGCATTACTTCATGAGGTAAGGTAATTAGAAACAGGGACAAGGTTGGACTTAGAAATGCGTCGTGATCAGTCCAAAATATGTAGTAAACAAAAAAATGTGATTTGAATGTTGAATGTCCTAATATTGCCATCATAACCAATCTACAGACCGCTATTTCCACCCAAAATCACGTAAGATGCCATTGTTCACTTTTTCATGTTCAGTTTGTGCCCAAAGTGGGGCAAACCTGAAATTGAATTGAATATTTCTGCTGAATGATTTTTCCTGATTAACTCTGACAATAATTCATTTTCCACAAAAACTTAGTCCTTCCTAATTCTATCTATATTTTTGATAAAAGGCTCAAAAAGCACAGTGTTATACATCCCGTTTCAGCAAAATATTTCTACTGAGCATATCTTGGGATCCTGCGATTCTTATTAATATTACAAAAGTCTATTGTAGGGGGGAGAATAGAGAATACTGCAAGTCATACAATTACTGGGATTTTAAAATATTATACCCATGAATGCGTGCCATTTGCTTTACAAATGTCAGAACTGGTGTCAACTGAAGCCTTTAGAGAGAGGATGCTATTAGCAGCTTCTCCACATGTTCTTGAAGGAGGGAAGATCAATGAGAGAATGCTTCAAAAGCTGGGTACAATTGATGTACTGCTGATGGAACGGCAGAGCAGCAGAGGTATTTTGGTCGTGTCTCAAGGAAGGCAGGTGACAATCAGATAAAAATGTTTCTGCAGGATTATGCTTCAGAGAACACAGTCCGCAGGTGGATGAAGAAAGCAGCATAATAAAAAGTTTTTACAAGTTTATGGCTTAGTCTCGTAGCAAAGGCTTTTATTTAACAAAAAGAATTGGCTTTCCAACCAGGTGCCTGGGGTCATGGAGGTTTGTAAACTGGATCTTTACATCTTGCCAAATAATTCTGTAAGGACATAAGCACATAGTAGAATCTACTTTCCAGCCTTGAGTTGGTCCTTACCATGCAGAACACAGGTAACTTGTGTGCCAGAAAGTCCTGTACCATTCATTTCAAAGTCTGGCTATTTCTTACTACTGTAGTTGACCTCAGCCTATTCATCAGCCTGAAAAATTGTCCTTTTGCTGACTTAAATAATAAATAATCAACAGGCATTTTCTAGTCTTGCTATCAATTCCTTATTTACAAGCAGTGAATACTAAGCCAGATGGAGCTCAGTGGTACCCAGTGACAGAACAAGAGATGGCAAGCACAAACCAAAATACAAGATATTCTATTTAAACATCAGAAAAAGCTGGTTTTCTCAGATGTGATTGAACACTGGAAAACGTTGCCTAAAGAGGCTGTGAATTTTCCATTCTTGGAGTTATTCAACACCCATTTGGACATTGCCCTAAACAAGCTGCCCTATTTGACCCTGCTTGGAGTAGGAGGGTTGGAGTAGATAATCTCCAGATGTGCCTACCAACCTCAATCATTCTGTCATTTTGTGATTCTATAGAAAGATTATATTAGTTGACACCTTGTGACTCACCCTGGTCCAACGCCTTTGACTGCAAATCCAAGAGATACCTATGATTACAAACAAACTGTAAAAATATGTGTTCCCTCAAACATTCCTTCTCAGCCAGCGGCAGAGATCTCCGTTCTCCACAGGAGCTCTACGTGTAGGATAGTGGGCGAGAGGGCACCCCGAGTCAGGACACAGCAGTGACCTCTTTATGATGCATGGTTTGCTAAGAGGTTAATCAGATTTTCAGTGAGGAAGAGATTCACAAAAGATCACTGCGGATGCTGTTGTGGAGAAAAAGTTCAGTCTCCCTTGGTCATAGAATGGATACATTAGGGATTTTCAGAAACAGCAACATTAAGAAAATTAAGCTGATATAAAGATATGGTGTAAGTATCTGTTAGACCTGACTTAAGACTGGAAGAACGTAAGTTTTGTTTTAGGAAAACAACTGAGAATATGCCAAGGTCGGTCCTCTTTCTAAGAACATACAACAAAGTGTTTAACTTCAGATAAATGCTCAGGCCTTGTTTGAGATACCGTCACTTTTCTTCTCGGAAAGAGACTCTGAATCAGCATTGCAGGTAGAGACAAAAAAGCAGCAGTGGTGACAAGAAGTTGTTCTACTAGCAGAGACAGTCAAGACTTCCAACACTTCTGAAATTCAAAGGGGAAGAGGCACGCTGACGGCATGTTATATTATGGAGGTAGTATTAGATTTAAAGTAGTTGTACAACAAGACTAGAGAAAATCCGACGGTGACTACCTCTTGCAGAGGATGTAGCATTGGAGATTCTTTCCCCACCCCCACCCCAAAGAAAGTGTTTTTAATCCCATAGCTCTTAACCCAGTACAATTCACTATTACTCCCTCTGTTGTACGAGAACAGTAATTTTCCCTAAGACCAAGTAGTGGAAGATTGTATTTATGAGCTAAAACTTAGACTGTTAGAAAAGTCTTCTTAATTGTGTTATTTTTTCTGCAAATTGGTCTAAACATATTAAAGAGTCTTTAGTATTCTTGTAGCATTGCTCATACAGCTTTAAATAAAACAAAAGTAAATGAAACACTGAAGTAAAATAAACCAAAAAACCGTAATACTTAACATTTGATCTTTCACTAGGATGCAAAAAGTTGGAATTATTCTACTAGGTTTGACCGATATGTAAAAAAAAAAAAAAAAAGCCACTAAAAAAATGAAAGCAAAAGTTCAATCCTGAAAATGCTTTTGCACATGAATAATTGAAAGACTCTAGAGTAAAATTATTCATGCTTTGGACTTCATGCACAAGTGTCAGGATGCAAAAACATCAAGTTACCTCATATTGAAATTTACGGTTTTATATTGTCTATTTAAGCTTCCTAAAAATCCTGCTGATTGCAATGAGGAGTTTGCAGGAGTTGATGATCATTACGTGTTCATGCCGTTCAAATCCTGCCTGTTTTGGGTACAGAATACATTACACATTTGTGAGATTATCTGCATCTTATAAAGCCCCACCTTGTATTTATATACAATCAAACCCAAGATATTTATCATTTAGTCACTAAAAGGTCGTATTGTTCCTTAACTGTTACTTGAGAAATATCTCGTCTGCTAATGCATTCCTTGAAATTGTGCTTAGATTGAAAACATCTCCGAAGGAAATAGAATAAGGCATTTCAACAGATCCATATTTTTCATAATAGTGCCTACACAATGCGTGCAAAAGATCAAGCTGTTGAACACAAGCATGCATCAGTTTGGGAAGGCCCTCAAACGCGTGAGCGATTCTTATGAAAGAAGAAACACAGACATCAAAGGAACACAACTACTCCTTAGCCTTGAATAAAAATATTTCTATTCTACCAAAAGTGCTCAGGTACAAAATGTCATTCAACCCTTTTCTTTCTTTCAGGTGGCTTAATTTTACACAAACTTTCTCTTCAATGTAGAATGTAATATGACTTCGGAGAGAAGAGGGATTTGGGATTTTGTTTTAGTGTGTTATTAAGCCATGAAGACTCAAACGTTTTGCTGAGTTAGGGCGATTCACTATGTTGCCCTGTTTAAGCCCAATATCTATTTCTGTGTGCCTATTTTAATCTTAGTTGCAAGTTAAACTGACATTGCTGAAGCTTTTTTCTAAGGGTTTCCAACATATAAGCTAAATTGCAGTCCTTTCTAAATGTTGTGTGTTTTTTTTTTTTTTTTTCTTTTCTGTTCAGCAGATGCGTAGTGATTGATTAAGCTTCAGTCACTTGTCTGTGGATGTGAATTCTTAAAGAAACTGATCTGCAAAATCAGAAGCCCTGTGACAGATTACATTGGTAGAATATTCCAGTGCAGTACTCTTGAAATCAGTGGAAGTTGTGTGCACGAGACCGAAGGGCTGATCTGCCTCTCCATGTTCACGTAGGCCAACAACTTTATGCTCTTTACTATTCCACCATTTGAAAGAGTGGAAATGTGCCCCTCTACTAATCTGATTTCACCAACTTTTTAAGGTCTGCAATCTCCAAAAAAGCAGGTCTTTTTAGCAAAGCATTTTTAACTTTAACATGTTATAAAAATAATGACAAAGTATACTTCTAACACAACTTAAGGAAACGAGGAAACAGAAACGAGTTTACTGAACTCCCACAGCCTGATGGCTGACGAAAGTCAATGGCAGCGAAAAGTATGCTATGAATTGCTTTCCATGGCTCAGGATGTGTGTTTCGATTCAATATTTTAAAGAGCAAAGCATATTTCAGAGTTAAGCCAATTTAGAATGTAAATTCAGACTCCATGCTTTCAAAATTATTATCCTTATGAATACACCCTGGAGTACATTGGTTTTGTTTTCTCTTCTGAGCAGCAAACTTTGACACAAATAGCTTGCGGATCAATAAGCAACTTGTTTTGTGGTCTCCGTGTGCATTGATTCACAGACCATTTGTCTCCTTGTAAACACCATAATAAAACAATTATCACTTAATAATGCACCATTACATCATCAGTAGCCAATCAGAATGCTGAGGAACCAGAACTTTCTTCTCCCTGTATATCATCTGTATATTGTAGTTAATTCAATTTCAAAATAAATCAATATATGTTTCTTTCCATGGCCAGGGTGTTTTGAAAGTGCTCATGTAATTTCTCCCTAAACAAACAAAAGACCACCTGAGAAAACCAGGTAACTCTAGATTTTAACAACCTGAAAATAAATGAAAGAAAATAGATTTCAAATTAAAAGTTTGTGTTGAGGAATTGTATTGAGGAATATCTATTACAATTGATATTCTAATTTTTAGATTGAAACATGCTCTGAATTAAGGAGCCAATTTTGGTACCTTATGTGTAAAATATGCATAGGTGCAGAAGAGCCAAGAAGTCCCTGACACAGAAAGGTCAATAAAAGTCAACAAATAGGAGTTTGCCTGACACAGTTGCAAAAGTTGTGTCTTTATATACATGCATGTAATGGGTCATCCCCTGTAATTTTTAGATTGTGCTGGAACCACAGATTACAGCAATTTGTGATTGATATTTTACTACACAACCCTTTGGACAAAAAATTGTACCCTGGGAAGGCAGGTTCAGTGACCTTGTAATTAAAGGCAGTACCTAAGGTATTGGAATAAATGTTCTTCCTGTGTATTTATTTGATTATGACTTTAACAGTACTGTACATCTTGTGTTTCAGAACTAATTCTTCATGTTATTATTGTGATGGTCAATTAGCACGCCTTTTGGTATCTATAAGGAATTAACTTAATTCCAGCGACCAAAACCACACCTACTTTTGTCAGTATTACCTGCAGTTGCCCCCTTCTATAGTGACACGGCCTCTGGAAGCGGCAGGGTACGCTGCACAACCACTCCTCTGAACGTAATTCCTTCCCAAGACAAATGAAGCCCTCTCAAGGCCTTGGTATGACAAAAACCTGCTATTGCTGCTTCTACGCAGTGAATTGCACTGCCTGCTTTCACTGCCGGGGAAGATGAAATTTCTGTTTCCACCTCGCATCACAGTAAGCCTGCTGCCTCAGAAATAAAAGTTTAACTCCTCACAGAGAAAAATATGTGGTCAGAAGAACAAAGAAGGGCAGTGACTGCAGAGTCATCCCCCAAACTCTCATACAAAAACTGCACACGCTTCTCAGTCTTCGAGATAACTACCTGCAAGGTCGTCCCACCACCAAGGTGCGTCAGAGCTCAGTTGATGCCACAGTGTGTGTAGTGAATTAGAGTACTCCTAAAGAATAATTGTCCCTGGAGGCTACATAAATGCTACAGTATTATGCCTAATGACATTTAAAGCCTACTTCTTTCATTAGACAGTTATTTCTGTAGTACTGGGAGGTGATCAGAGGTCCACATTTCCAAGAATATGCAGGATGTTAGAGAACGCATAAACTGTCCTGGGTCCAGCGCTATCATAGGAGCTCCTTACCACTGAGGCTGAGGCAGAGCCAGAGCTTTCCATGTTTTCTGTAACATTTACTTGGATTGTAATCACTGTAATTTTTACAAGTTAATAAATATTATTCTTCTAAACTGTAGTATCTGCTGATCATTGTATGCCCATTTAATTGCATAAGCTTTTAAAATCCTGTATCAAATTAAGGAAAGGCTGTGCTTGCAAAGCCATAATTAATAGCGCATGACAGAAGTAAAATGAGATGAAATTTGGCCATTACAAACCTGACTCTCAGGGAAGGTTCACCACATTCCCAAGACCTTTTGGGGACTGCATAGGGTACCAGTGATCCAAGGAAGGGGAATTTGCACGGTTCTACATGATTTAGATCCTCTGCTTGCTTATGAAAATAAATCAAGCCCCATATATAAATCCTAGCTTGAAATAAAAAATGGTGAAATTGTTTGTTAACTATATACATATAAGTACACAGTCAGACACACGCTGATCATCAACACCTAGGTCCAAAAGAAGACATTCAATTCAGTCTTTAAAATATCATGCAAAAATGTGATTTGTATAACAACTGACCAGCAAATGATATGAGTTACAGAACCACAACAGCAGCAGTTCAGATGCAACTATTCGACAGTGTGCTTTTGTGCCTCTAATATTGTATTTTTATCTTTTTGGACAACTGAGTGATTATTATTTTGTTTGGCAGCGCGGTAGACTTTTGTGAGTCTTTAACAAAATAACCTCCCTAAATACATAGCAATGAGTATTAAATTCAGCTGGCCTGGAAAGGATGGCATCTGCTTCAGCTTTGATTTTTGGCTTGAAGGGTTTCTCCTACTCTCCACATCAAACATTGCATTCTATCTTCACATTTCCTTTTTACAAATGTCAGTATCAAAACAATTAAAATATCTTTCAAGATATTACAGGGGGACACGTCAAGAGTATCCCATTTTTCTTTACAGCAGCTCTGCGACCCAGTTCAAAGTACTAGGTTTACTAAATTCCTAACTACTTGAAATTGCCTACTATATCTTGCCATATATGTCATCTTTATTTGTTCTTGATTCAACCATGGAATAAGCTTCCTATCTCCCCCCAAGAAATTTCTGAAAAATAAATTTTACAGAGAACTGTAAAGACCTCTGTAGGAACTGTATAAAACCTCCATACGTCAATAAGGGAAAGCAATTCATCAAGATGATGGTTTCTAAAGTAGAAGAAAGAATTCTACGTTGCTGTTTGACTTGACGGAGTATGTCGGCAGGACACAAGGAGCTAGCCTGAGCCTGGCCCTAGATGAAAATCAGACATGATGTAGAACAGCAGGCCACATCAATGAAAGTGTTTATCAACATTATTTGTAGGCAGGTGATGAACTCACCTGAATTTCCATAGTGTCTGAGATTTCTCTGATTTATGACTTTTTTTAACACTCCCCCCTTTCTTGAGGAAAAAGCTTACTGACAAATCTGCATACCTTTAAAAAGGGGGAAGGAGAGCTCTTTATGATGCTCTCTCTCTCATGCGATCAAACCTAATTTCCTTCTCAATTTGCTGAGCCTCTATCTCTGGTAATTGCAATTGGAGTGTCAAAACTGTCGGCATCTTGAAATAATGGAATACTACCCAGTATCAATCTCATTTCACATTTCTGACAGAAGGCATGATTTCCCTTTGTATGTCCCATTTGCAGTAACAAACCGCATGATTTCCATTTTCACTAATAATTTCAACACACGCAGTTGGCTGACCAACATTTCAGATCTACTCCTTTATACTTACATTGATATAAATGTTCTTTTGTATCTGAAAAAGTACTTAGGGCCTCCAACACTTTCATTTTGCTTCTAAAGCAAAAGACGAGAAAGGAGTTTGTTTCCTTGACCTGGATCAATATAGAAAATAATTGCTGAAAGCTTGTGGAAGCATCTTACGTTGGATAAAAACCAAATGAAATAATAAATTATTTCATTTTACTCATAACTGGTATTAAAAAACACTTGCCTCTTGCAGCTGACAAATCCTACCATGACTCTAAATATCTCACATTTCTATTCTGTATATTTAAAATGAAAATATATTGTAATTCTTTTTACATATGACCTCAGACACCCATTTTGGAGATATTTCTGTATTGCCCGCATGCCAAAAAATTTTGGCCTTTCCCATTTAAATCTTACTGTTTCAAAAAGATAGGCTTCACATTTCGAATAAGTAGAAAACCTTAGGTCATATCAGTCAATGTAACATTTGGAAAGAATATTCTTTAAAGTGGGTCTTATGATGGTTTTATCCAACAAGGAAACTCTAGAGAAAGGCTACAGCTATAAATTTAAAGCCACCTTTAAAAACCTCAGTGGAGACTCTTTCCCTTGGCTTCCCTCCCTTCCAGCCCCCTGACTATCTTGGGGTCCATCTCTGGGCTTGATCAAGTTTATTAGCATCTTGTACTGGAGGTCCAAAACTGGATATCGTATCAAAAATCTGAGTTTAAGAGTGCCAAGTAAAGGGAAATGGTCACATCTCATGGTCTACTTCCTTCTAGCTACGCGATCTAGTCTATGTCTGCCTACCACAGACCACTATCTCCTTTCACTAAGCAGAACTCCTCATATTGTTTTAAAATATTGTCTTCAGAGCAATCTGTGTATTTCAAGTAGCCCAACACTGCTACCCCTCCCAATTTCACCCAAGGGAATAAAAAATATAATAATTAGAAAATGTCATGCTTTCTTTAGATATTCTTTCACCCTTGTGCATAAAATACACCTCAATTTGGAGTGGGCCTGCCCGCACTGCAGGCACTAGCACTGTTTTATGCTCTTCTACTCATCAACTCCTTGAAGCTGATTTTTTCCATTTAGTTATGTGTTTGTCTCTGGCTACAATAGATAGACTGTAACCTAAAGAAGCAGATGACCAATACACTGAATTTTTAAAACATGAATGGAATTCCAGATTTCTTTTCACCCACCTTTTGTACAAAATAATGCGAGCGAGACCATTAATTAAGAATACATTTTACTATTTCCATTTGTATAAAAAGCAATCAGATATTTGTATTTGATCACATTTTCTATTTTGACTGAGGAAGTTTTGGTTTTAATATATATTTATATCTTAACACAGATAACCACATTGTCTATAATTGGGGGGAAAAAAAAGAAAGCTTGAATGATCTATGAGATAATTTTGTTCTATGAGATTCTTCTGTTAGCATTACGAGTGTTTCCTCCTGAAAGGAATCTGTTTCTACTACATCACGTTATTTCCTCTTTGTTACAATAACTGTCACAATATTCTCCTAAAACTGACTTTTGGAAGTTTTACAGACAGCCGTCCCCCAACTCCTTACTGAGCTGAAAACGTTTGTCTGATTAAAACCAGCTAATCGGGTTGCTGCTATGACTTAGATGACCCTGCCTGCTCTTCTTTGAAATGTCATAGCTACTGTAGCATGCTACACACATGCTGAGAAAAATTCAGACCTTGCTGCACTCTTTGAATAGTCATATAGTAGCTTATACACTAGAGTTCAACCTGATAGAACCTTTCAAGTGGAAAACACCCACCAGTGTTTAAAGAAGTTGTTTGCATCCCCACAGTAGAAAATACAGTAAGTAGAGAACACCCCACTACTTTCAATTTTAATGACTGCATAAATCTAACATGAATAGTTTTGGCACCAGTTTTGTTCCATCTCTGAGCACAAAACGCTGCTAAACAGTGATTGCCAAGCAGTATTTTTCATTACCTCCAATAAACAAAATTATCCTTCTCCAAATGCCAAGCTTCAGAGACTTTCATGAGACTTGCACATATCCACAGTTTTCTGTTTCCTATTTGGCCAGCAAATCTCCACAGTATAAGATCCACTACCTCTACTGAACGCAGCTGGAACACCATTTTCCCTTTTTCATATTGTGTTGGTTGAATCCCCAAACAACATAGAAAAGGTCCTCAAGGGAAAAAAGCCCCACAATATTTCGGCATATTGAGTTGTGCCTGAAGAGCCACTGCACTAGTTCAAGGTCTTCCTCAGAAGAGGAATCTCTTTCAGCTTCTCCTCTTATGCCGTGTGCTGCAGCCCCCGACTAGATATCTTGGTAGCCCTTAGCTGGACTCGCTCCAGTTTGTCAATGCCTTTCTTGTACCCTAAATCGCACACCAGCCTCTGGATATACTCTCCTGAGCGCCCAACAGAGGGGAAGGATTGCTTCCCTTAGTGACCCGCGGGCTACGCTCTTGCTGACATAACCTGGCATATCGTTGGCATTACTGATGTCTTCTGCGACTCGGTTTCAAGTCTGGCAAAATGCAATATGGTAATATATTTCAAACTCCATCCCTCAATGCAGGAAGGATTTTAGCACAAGCTCAGTTTGACAATCCGAGTTTGACATGCTCAGACTTTTGAGGGGGGCCGTGCAGACCTGGGAATGCTTTAGTGTTCCCCAGGTCAGAGACTCCTGCGTTAAGAAGTACAGCTGCAGTACACCTTTGATTTGGTTTGGTTTTTCCTCCCTCTATACACACGTGGTGCTTTCACTGCATGTGCCAAGAGACAACACGAAATTATAGTGGAGACACTACAACCAAACACTGAAGATGTGCATATCTTCTCATCTCTAAGTCTCATCTTTACTGCAGACACAAGGACTCAGTTCTCCATCTGTAGAATGAATATAACAGTACCGCCTTCTTTCCTAATTTTTCTCATGTATTTCAATTATGAAATTCACTGTCTTGAAATTATTTCTATCCTGTGACTTTACAAGGAATACCCTAATACAAGAATATGAACAACAATTACTCAAGGCAAACAATGCAAAGAAGGAAATGAGACCCACGCTGCCAGGGATTTTATTAAGTTTTAGCTAGATACTACATTGTGCCGGCTACTGTTTTGATTAGGCAGCATGCTTATGTTCCTTTTGACGAACCTTTGCTGAAAGAAACATGTATGGTTTTTTCCCCTATGTATCCACTGCTACATACGCAATTTTGATGGAATATCCTTTCTCACACAGATTCATCTACAATTCTACATAGCAAATTTGTCCATGTGCAAAATGAAACTGTGTTTAACTTTGAAGTCCCTTTTGCACTATAATTTTTACTCTTAACTTAAAGGAATAAGACACAATTCAGAAAGCAAATCTCACTGCGTATCACCTCCTGTCCTGTTACAATGCAACTAGATATCTGGAATACACTTTTTGTGATAGTAGTTGTTATATATATATTTTATATATATGTTATATATTTGCAAGCGTATCTTTTGCGGGGAGACAACTTTAATTTTGATGACTAACCTTGTAAAGAATCTTGAAAAATGTCTTCCTAAAAATATTCACCTTTTTAATTGGAGAAAGGGAGAACTCTACCGAAAATGTATGAAAATCAAATGTCCAAAACAGATGTTCAACAGTAACATTGGATAAAAACTTTGGTCACATTTCACCACAGTCATTCCAAACCATAGCCTTGTAAATACATCATGGCATGAGACTGGCCTACCTGCTGTGCCGTTTGGGCTGCATTGTGTTGGACCAAGGTTGAGAGTATTTGGAGTTTGTCAGCCCCGGCGTAAACTTCTGTGTGATTTGGACAGTTCACCGGGTCTTTGCCTTTCTCAGTTTCCTCACCTGAAAAAGAAATATGAAAAGACTTCCTCAGCAAAAGTAGTTAAACAGTACAGTTCAGCAAGATAACACAAAAGCAACAGATGCACAAAACAGGCAAATTAATGTACTGATGATCCTATTCATTTAGGGGAAATAATAACAGAAGATTTAATCTAACAATCTACACAGCTAGCTTAGAAAACAGTTGATATTGACTGAAATTCAATAATTATCTCAGCAGTTATGATGCGACACAGAACAAGATCTGTATCTCAAAGTGAAAATGATAACTCGGTCCTTTTTTTTCTGAACCTAAAAAATTTTGCCCCTACTACATAATTATTCTTGGGAGCATGAGAGATTCATCAATATATTGTCTTGCAGCTTCAAACTCATTCAAAGCCATGGCTTTAAGGGGAGAAACCAATCCTACAGAATTAGGGGAAAACATTCTAGTGAGCTTCTGGAGTAAAAGCTTAATGTCCAGTGGTGTGCCAAGTGCATCTGCTGCTGCTGGAGTCTCCCAACTTGATTGTTTGAGCACAACACCCTATGCTAGAAATACAATTTTACTATGTCTATATAAAATAACATTTATTTTAATTATACATACAAGCATGCAACTATGAAAAAAATAATATATAAACCTAACTTTATGACTGAGTGATAACGAACAAGAAAATATGTTTCAAAGAACTCTATGTACTACTGGTCGAAAAGATTATCTGCCTGCTTACTAGGTGCTGAACAGAGAAGTCAATGGACTTAAGAGCTAATACACCTAATGAGACAATTATGCCTTCACAGGGTCTTTGTCTTTAATCTCTTTGAATGAATGGTGGGGACACGTTTTGTACTGTAACAGAGTGAAATGTTCTCTTCTGCTTTCCCTTCTTTCTCGCATGACAGCACCATCTGTTTATAAATACATCACTGGAATGACAGTGCTCTGATGATGTACTAATATAATACATCATCAAAGTGCCATCAGTGATGATCTAATGATGTATTAGAAAGCTGTTTATCAAAACCCTGTTGCTTTGATGATGTATAGGTGCAATACATCACTGGAATGTCTTGCACCGGTGGCACTGTACTGATATAGACCTTGTGGGGAAAAATGGGTCCTGTTAAGGCTCAGCAAGAGAACGAAATGCAGACAGATAAAAAAAGGACAATGAAGGAAATAAATAGCCAAATGTGTAAATGAATTATAATAAGAAGCTTCAAAGGTGAGGAGGAAGGGACATCCGTTTCAGAAAACTGAGTTCCTAATGAAATTGAATTCATCAGCTGGAGAGACAGAAATTTGATCACATTATAAGTGGAACAGAATGAAAAAGAGTACAAAAAATATCCAGTTTGTGTATAATAACTGTTTCACAGATCTAAATTCCCCATTCTCTTCCACCCTTTCCCCTAATTCACTTCTGCAAGCAAGCTCTGAAAACAAACGAGTGGTTTTAGGCTATGAAGTAGAATAACAGTAATCTACCAAGAAAGCTCCACATGCCTCACAAAGCTAGTTTTAGGACGCTTCATTTAAAAGACTGTACATAGTAGTTTGTTTTTTTGTCAGTTCCCCCCCAGCCCCGCTCCCTCCCCAGCTGGGTCTGCACTTCTAACTGCTGTGCGTTTCTTTGCTCGCATGACCCAGGGTGTTACCCCAGAACTTTGCATTCAGCAAAGACAAGCTGAGATCAGGAACTGTACTGGGGCTGTTCGGGATGGAGCTAGTTTTCTTCATAGTGCCGCATCTTGCATTTGTGACCAAAATAGTGTTGAGAACACACCAAACAATAAAACAGAGGAAGCGGAAGATGGTGCCACAAACTGCTGATCAAAACTAACCGCCCTTCCCTCCGGTTTTACTGCTGAGCATAACGTTAAATGGTATGGAATCTCTCTTTGCTCCGTTCAAGTTAGCTGTCCTAGTTGCGTCCTCTGACAGCTTCTTGTCCACACCTGCCCTACCTGCTGGAGGGTGGCAGAGTGAGAAACAGAGAAGGCCTCGACGCTGTGTAACCGTTCTTCAGCAACAGATAAAATGCTGGTGTGCTATCAGCACTGGTTTGGTCACAAATCAGAAACACAGCACCATAAAGGCTGCTGTGAGGAAAAGAAGCTCCATCCCAACGAGACCCAGTGCATATATTTCTATGACAGCAGCCAGCATACATGAGGTGCCGCAGCATCAAACGCTGTATTAACACTGCATGGAGAAATCAGAGTCAATACAATAATCTTCCTTAAAGGCTACAGATTAGCCCAACTTTTTTTGTTGCGTGATCTCTGAAGCAAACCGATCTTCAAGATTTCAAAAGCACGTTGCCACTCTTTATGTTTCATGTGAAATCCATGGAAAGAGTTTGTGAATATGGCAGTCTATCTGCAAAACAGGGGTGGCACAAGGCACGGCAGAACTGGGTTTCCTTACTTTCACCACTCTGCCTCAACCCTGGCCTTAAGGGATTTTTCAAAGGAAAATAAGGCAAAAATACTTTCATAATAATTTGGATCTTGGACACTACGGTAAGCGTCTGTTCAGCAGAATTAAAATTATAAAGTAAATTTATCATTGCAAATATGAATGGAACCGAGTAAACATATTGACACATAAATAATGCTTTTCACTAAAAAAAAATATTACATCTTCAGAAGACTAGAGATAAGCCCGTGACAAAGACACTGACCAGGGTTCAGACAATCTACAGCTCCCAGCTCTGGCACAAATTCCTGATACGACTTTAAGTTTAAGTCACTTGATGTCTGCGCATTTCCCTCTGTAATCACCCTTCTTCTCCCATTCCTCTATGCCCATTTTGCCTTCAAGACAGGGACTACGCTAGTATGAGTTTATGTGGCTCTTCACACAGCAAGGCCCTAATTTCCGCAATATTGCCAGATATAAATGGATTATCATAGAATAAGTGATCACAGAATACCTGATTTAGGATTTTGTCAATGCAAATCAGTTCTGCCCTTTTTTTTTTTTTTCCCCTTTTTCCCTTAAATGAATGAACAGATTCTGCTTGATTTTTGAACAGGCTTCCTTAAAAACACAACCCAAATCAGAAAGAGCTTTTTAATGCTGCCTGAGAAGAAAAGGAAGACTGAAGCATGAAGAATCTAACAGCCGTTCCAGCTGAGAATTTCCCACACCTTTGCACTTAAACAACGTAAGATATCTTGGGCTTGGCTGTTGGGTTTGTTTGTTTTTTTTTTTTTTTTTAAAGGGCATTTTTCTTGCAGATAGGCAGAAGGCAGCTGAGTTTGTTTTGCTGGCACAAAGCAGGTCTCATAAATTTTCAACAGCCATCATGGTAACAAGCTCATTTTATTTCTTTTGACCTCATTGTTATTCATTTCAGAGGCTCTTTNCTGTAAGTGACCTCCAATGGAAAAATGACCAAGAAATGGTGACTCAGCAGCCCCTTTTGGCAAATCCAGGCCATGTCACATCAATGGCAAGGCTGAGTGGTGCAGGAGACAGGCACGCCACTTCCACAAAAGAGCCACAGGCCATTTCTGTACTGGGGTGCTGCAAAGCTTAAGACCAATTGTGTGTAACAAATCTCAGTGTGCTATTTTTTCAGTATGTTCCTAGGAAAAGAACATATATATTAAAAATTAAGAAGCCAGTCTAAATTTTGAAAGTGATTAACTAACTAACTTAGACTCTCTGGTTTTTTAAGATTCCGAATCCAGAGGCTACCAGATTTATAAGCCCTTGAGGAACATGCTAAAAGTACACAACTGTCAGAAATCAGTTTGGTAAGTATGCCAACTCAGAACCACCAACATTTTCTCATATTAAACAAAAACAAAGATTTGCAACAGCTCTTGCCATTTTCTCTTCATGAACTGTCTTGCAAAAGAGCCTTTCCTGACTTTGTCACTCAAAATTACCTGTTCTTTCTTTCAGCAAATTATTCTCTCTCCATAGACTGCTTAGTTACAAAGCGCAAGCAAATTACACAGTCCTTTCTGCAGTTTATTTGAATAGAATATAGCATTTAGCATGTGCAGATCCGAAGTTCTTTGCGTGACAGCAAAGTACACAGATCACGCAATCAGGAAAAGAGAGAACAAATGTCACGCCTTATGTATCCAACACACATTTTACGACCGAGTACACGATGCTAACTTACTCGCAGGTCATTCTGTATCAGTAAAGATTTATTGTTTCAGGCTCAAGTTTCCCACAGCGACTGCTTTTAGGCACTTAAGAGAGCCTGATTTTCAGAGGCAAAGTCAGTTCCCTTCCACAGCTTGGGACCTGGTGATTTGGACATCAAAACCAGAATGCTGAATATAAAAACTTAGGCCTTGCTGCCCAGAGAAAGTGAACACAAAGAGATCTTCAACTTTGGAAAGCTGAAATTCAAGTACACACTCATATGTAGAAATTCAGTCATCAAAATCCTTACCACATGTTTAATCAAGTCTACAACAGCTACACATACCAGTGATAGAATAACCCTCAGTGCTCAAGAGACTACAGAGAGGTAATATCTTCTATTTATCCAGTTGATTTAATGGAAAAAGAAGAAAAAACTTTGAAGTTCAGATTCTCCCCATTGAGACTGAAGTTTATCAAGTAGTCGCTATTTCAAATGTAAATTCTACCATTGTGCAGGCTGTAGTTTCATACTGAGTAGCCCAGCTGCAATACTAGCCGTTATTTGGAGAGGCCAGTACTACTGGGGTTTGATGGCAGGGAAAGGTTTGGGATTTTATGCTTTATGCCCATCAAAAACTTTCCACAGACAAACAGTACCATTTGCTTCTGTTTCCCTTACAGGTGACAGCTGCAGACTTTGGGGCCACCACAACTCTCATGAATAGTCTCACTTCTGTGGCTGCTGACCCTAAAGAAGTCTTCAAACGTCATGGAGGACACAACTGTAGAGAGCTATCATGCCTTTTTTCTAACAGCAGAAAAAGAACAATTACCTGAATGGAATGATCTGTGTGTGATTTTTTGGAGGCCACTGAGCAGCTCTGAGCTAAACTGGAAGACAGAGAACTAAGCCAGGCGCAGTAACAATCATGTTAGGAATCACAGGTTTCTCACAACAATTTTCACCTAGGGCCACTACCAAGATGAAGAAAGTGACCACTTTTCACAGAGAAAGTAGGTGTTTCTTGGTTTAACTTCTTGGTTCTTTGACAGTACGTTTGATTTAAGATATGTCTTGAAGATACAGATTCCAGCAAGACAAACAGATTTGAAGGTTGAAGAGGAACTACTAAAGAGTCATGGCAACTTCCCCGGAGAAAATATCAGTTGCCCAAAGAAATGGCACACTGCTTTTTCCTGTCAGTGTCACCTACTGTAACAAGATACAGTACATTAGCTTTCAAGTGCTGAGACTGGAGTATTAGCACAACAGTAGGTATTTGAAGACACAGGTAGGTAGCCAGTTATTGAGCCTAAGCCTTAAGACTTTTCTCTACCGTGCGATGTCTAACCAGAAATTCTGAACATTGGGAAGCCTAAAAGTTTCAATACGTTGACTATGATCAGAATTGTGTGAAGTTTTGATTTTAGTGTTTCCTCTGAAGAGTCACAGCATTAGTAAGGCCTCAGATGCTTCTTGAAATCAGACTCATGCCACTATGCCCTTAAAACCATGAAGAATTAAATATTATAGCAATCAGTTTACAGGGAAGCCCTAAGACTGGGCTCTTCTAAAGGGGCAGCAGGAGAACCAGCCCTGGCAGGAAGACGACCAGCCACGGCACTCCTGAAACCAGAGGCCAAGCTAACAGTGCTGCACAGCAAGGGAAACTAGGAGTGTCAACTGGGACTTTTCCAAGTGCAGCAACACAGTAATTGTCTAATTACACATAAAGATCTGCCTAATATTGTAAAATTCAAATTGTGATTATTCTAAAGCAGCCAGCATCCTTGGAAAAGTTGGAACCGTTATATGGCAAATAGAAGAGATTTCTGGATACCAGCGAGTGTCAGTCCTTAACAAAGTAATGGGATAACCAATGCTCCAGCGGTTTGAGCTACCTGACCAGTAAACTAAACCATGCCTAGTTACAGTGCCTGACTTTTTCTTGATGATTTCCAAGAGACCAGAATTTAAAGGAATGAGGTTTTAGTTAAATAAAAGGAAAATAGCCAGGCTGAAGGCAACACTTGTAGAACAGTTTTGCAAGCTTTTTTTTTCCTTTCAGAAAAATCCAGAGGCATACAGCAGCTTCACATACAACCAAATCAATGATTTACCACCTCATTTCATTTTTAATTTAATGGTTCTGTTCATTCATAAAATAGAAATACTACAAGGTGAAACATGGACTGAAATTTAAACACCTCATTAGAGTTACATATTATTTTGTCTACTAAATATATTGCTTTGTCAATGAAACATGGTGGTTTATGCGAGATCGCTACCAGGCTATTGCTTTACAGATATTTGTTTGGGTTTGATTTTACTGTGCAGTTCCCTGATATACATGTATATAATTCGGTTTACGTGTAGCACACTCAATGATATTATAATGATTTGTAAGGTGTTTGTATTGATTTCACTTTACAAAAAAGTCAAAATGAAATTAATCATAACAAAGAGAGACCAAATGCAATCTTTAGAGTTTTCTCCATAGAAAAACTTATTGAAAAGAGATATGATCCAGAAAAGCACTTAAGTTTTCGCATTTCAGTTTTGCTTGAAAAAATTTGATTGCAGAAAATATTTGATCAATACTTGTCACTTCTGATTTGTCATTTCTCAATAGTTGCAGATAGAATTCATTATAACGTGGAACTGAAAACTACCAAGATAATTAAGGGAATGCATCTAATCCATAAATGTACTGTAAGCAAAATGAATTCTTTGGTTTCTAACCCTTTGAAGATAGAAATTACATTATTAAAGCAAATCTCAATCCAATGAATGCAGAAAACAGGTTGACTTCTATCAAATTAGTTGTCTTACATTCAAACTACTTTTTCTTCAAAATTTCTTAGCAACTTCCGATTTAACCCAAACGTTTCGCTGAATTTGAAAGATCATGCCAACCCAGAATATTACATACAGGGAAAAAACCTGATGAAATGTGTCATTAAGGCTCCATTAAATAATAAACAAGCTTTATAATAACTGCTAAATAATCATCTGGTTTACATAGCTCTGTGCACTGGCAAAATGATTAGAGTGGTGGGGCAGAGGCAAGCACAGCAGACAGAGCAGAAAGTCAGAAAGGATTAGATCATTGCACCTCGGCAAAACCTCTTCTTACAGAAAAACGGTAAAAACCAACACCAACCATTCAGGTGTTGCCCTTCTGTTTGACAAAGCAAAGTTCAGGAATTCACTGAGGCTTCCATGTAGCTCTGCCGAATTACACACATTGTCTGCCTGGGCAATTTTTTTCACGGATAATGTAATCTATTGTTATACAGTTTATTGTTCTGTTAAACTACATTTGCGAAAGGTGCAGAGGAACAAACTTGCCACCGTGTTAGCACATATGGTGGGAGAGAGTACAATGCAAACAAGGTAAGGTGAAGGGCTTTTACTACCAAGAGATGATGGATTACATTTTAATGAGAATAATATTGGTGAATGTCCCACCATTCCCTACCCCCAATAAAAATAAAATCCATGACCAAAAAAAAAAGCCAGAGCAGAAAAGAAAGCAGAAAAGAAAGCAGAAAAGAAAGCAGAAAAGAAAGCAGAAAAGAAAGCAGAAAAGAAAGCAGAAAAGAAAGCAGAAAAGAAAGCAGAAAAGAAAGCAGAAAAGAAAGCAGAAAAGAAAGCAGAACAAGGGTATTTTTCCAGGTTTTACATTGATATGATGCAAGTCCAAAAGGAAGGTACATGAATCAACTGAAATATCTGGTTACAAGTTCACAAAAGTTTACAGTCATGCCAGAGAATAAACCAGAGGACTTTTTTCCATTCATGCCCTCCTCCTCTAAACTCCTGTGCTCTCAGACTGCTCCCACAGTACTCTCCAAGACCCTCTCTCCAGGGGCAGTTGTATCTCAGACCACACAGAGTACTGTCTCTCCTACACCAAGTTTATAAATGAGAGTCAGCATCAGGGACAGAAGCCACATTCCCTTGTCACTGTTCTTTCCCTGTCCTCCATCTCTCTGCTGGCCCTGTCCTAATGGAAAAGGCTTCAAGAATAGCAAGAGCTTGAACCCACAACAAAGAGACAGTTAATATATATTATAATGCCACCTAGAACACAGTCCCACTATCTCCATAAAAATACATATAACTGAACAAGAAATAGGTGGTATTTTCAAAATTGATGTGCAGACTGTATTTCCAAAGCTCAATTTTCCGTTCTTTTTCTTTAATGGAGATTTGCCAAGCTTTTCAACTGCTTTCTCTAGGTCACCAGGAAACTGAAATATCAGTAGTTTATGTTTAGCTAGTTAGGACTGCAATAGCAAGGTCATGTTAAATTTGTTTTGCTAGGAGCATTTATTCTACTGAAAAATAATATGACAAGACTATATTTGCAACTATAATAAAAGCAATAATAATGCTGACAAGTTCCTCCTGTTTCACTTTTCATAAATTGGAATCTGTGTTAGCCTATCAGAATAAGATTACATTCTATTTTGAGACTTTTTCATAAAAGCAATGCAATTAACTGCTAAATCAATAAATGAGACATGATCAACTTCTTTTCTTTTTAATAAATGAAACAATGAAACCCAATATTACTGGCATATGCTATGGAACAACACTTTTTGGTACACAAAAATCAACATAAGTCTAAAGCTTCCGATTGCCATACAAATTAATCCATATATTTAGGTAGAACGAGTAATTTTCAGTGAAAATATACTTAACAGAAACCAATACAGCTCTCTGACATAATGGTATATTACACCTGTAAATCGACGTACCTTCTATACTGTATAACTTAATAACATCAAACAATGAGAGTTTTATGTAAACTCATGTTTTGCCCTTAATATGATCTATCACAAACAAACATTGATCCATCCAGAACAACACTGGGTACTAACATGGATACCACTAAACACATGTTTAAAAATCTGCTTTACAGAAAAAGAAATTTGGCCCCGCACACAGTAGGTACATGATTCCTATTCCACCTTGGTATCTGACTGCAGTCCTACTCGTTATTTTGGGATTCAGATGTCCTTTGGGTTAGCCATCTACCAAACTTCTTTGCTAGTTGACTTTCCACGCTGCTGGAAAAGTTACAGCTAGAAAAACGCTGTAGCTTAAGTCACCACACAAAGCAAAACCAAGGCAAAATAATGTCCATTTCTCACAGATAAAAAAAATTAAGCCTGGAACAGCCTCAAAATTCTGATCCATCGATACACTGGGTAATATAACAGTAAAATAGATACAAGAACTATAGAAGCGTGATAAACAAGCTCTCCTCTCAATGGTTAACATCCCATTCATTAGCATGGAAGGTCTTTTTTATTCCTGCTTCATCTCCACCCACTTTGACACGTAACTTTGAAAGTACACAGTAAACTAATTAAAAGTGAAGCCACAATGGGCATGCTTGGCCATCTACGGTTTGTTCACTTTATAAGAAGTTTCTCCCAGAACAATTAACTTTAACAATTAATTTCAACCACTGCAGGAGATAGTGGGATCTGAACTCAATTAGACACACCTGATGATACTTCTGTATGATTGGTCACTAAATTTTTATATAAGACATTTATAGGTAGTAGCAGATTAGCGTCCTTTCTGGGGCCCTAGTTTTACAAGCCTAGAAAGGCTACTGCATCCCTGTTTCAGTTCAGCTCCCCATGCCATGAGAGGCTTTCAGAGAAAGGTCTTTTTGTCTCTTGCCAAACGAAAAGCTGCTCTAATGACAGTTCAGTGAGTTATCATGCTCTTAGTTCAAGAGTCCTCTGCGATACATTTCAAGTGAGATCTCAAGTGACTCAGAACGTCAACCAGACTGGAATTCAAGAAGTGACTTTTATATGCATGGAACAAACAACGCTGAAATATTTTGTATAGGTTCTTTCTGCCAAAATGGCTTTATATTAACAACATATCTCAATATTTCTTCACATGGTCTGTATTTTCCCTTATTAAAATTAGCAAAGTATTAGCAAAATGCTTACATTACTTATTTGCTGAAAAATATATTTTGATTCATCAATAGAATCATCAAAAACATAGTTGACAGTCTGAGCCCATATTGGTTTTGTGCTCTCACCAAACCAGCCACTAAATCAGGTTTCATGAGTTTCAGGCAACAACAATATGAGAAATATAAAAAATGGCTATGTTTAAAGACCTACCAAACAAAACTAACTTGAAATTTCAAGCACTCCATGCCACCATTATTTCAGACAAGCCGCAGAGCGTTGGGGAGGCTTGGCCGAGTGAAAATCACAGGGCATGGCGGGCTCAGGAGCCTTTTACCCAGGTGCATGGTTTTGGCCAAAAAGAACGTGCTCCAGTCTTACCCAGAGCATCCTACCACCGTCTGCACGGTCCCAATAGCAGCTGGAGCTAACAGTTTTGTCAGTTCTGCCTGTAGCTGAATGCAACCAGAGGGACAAAACAGGCAGCACTGTGCCCACCAGTTTCAGCTTCCCAACTGAGGGGATCAGGCAGTCGTTTTTACACCCAAATCTAAGGGGAGAGGAGTTTCACAGCAATTTGGAGCAAACCTCAGACCTGCGCTTCTACATCTGTAGTGAGATGCCATTAGTCACCAAGGGCAAGGAGCTATTTGATGCCTTCCTTTCATGCCTCTTGTTTAGGTATGTGCAAATGCTTGTCAGAGACAAAGAAACGTGGAGAGATACTTTTAAACGACCCGCCCCCCACCCCCAAATTTTCAGTTGACATGGAACCTCTTCCTCCTGTAAGTCTGGGATTATCCCTAATGTTTTCTAAACCAATTCTAGGACTTCATCCTTTCATACTCGACTTAAGGTTTCAAAATTGCTAACCTAGAGTAATGAAGAAGTACAATAATAATAAAGAAGTTACGCTTGCCAGAGCAAACACCTAAGCCTAATTATTAATATTAGCTTTTAGTGACATCAAAATGAAATTCTGATTTCTAGCAGCAATCTAGCTTGTGAGTGTGAGTGGTGGGGACAATTTATCATGGAAGAAGGAAAAATGGTACATGCTGTCACATCATGTATCATAGAAGTATCAAAATTGCTATGGAAACTCCACACTTTTTATAGAGTAGGCACATAAAATTCACATAATATGTCAGAGAATAAGTTACTACTGTCCTGAGGCTGTAATAAGATCTACACCCTTATTAGTGAAAAGATTTGACAGATTTTGTTTATAATGAATACTTGTAGCCAATGAGTTTGAGTCAAAGTCACCCTATTTTGACCCATCTTCTTGCTTTCAGGTTTCTGTCCCCCTTAGATAGAGGGAGAGTGCAAAGTAATATAATTTCCAATGGTTATTAGATTCCCTTATAGTCACTTGTGATACGACAGGGAAATTGGCTGTATCCAGGTACCATATTCAAAATTATTAGGATGAAACACCTTCTTAGCCTTGGATTATTTTTCTTGCTCTATACAGACCTATTCTTAGCATTTATCTGTTTTATTTACAAATTGTTGCTGAAGACACAGAACAGATAAAAAAATTAGGATTCATTTGATAAAACTGCAAATAGAAAAAAAACCTAGGTTTTAACACAAAATGGTTTGAAGTATTTCCTGTGAATAGCCTAAACACTGCAGCCCCTTGCCACCCTGATCTGCGTGACATGTTTCTCATTGATTGACAGCATCTCTGATGGGTTAGGTTGGAGAAAAATGAGCTTGTTTAGGAGAGCAGAAGATACTACAATTAGGTTTTGCAGTCCAGCGATATAGTGACTGGTAAAAGAAAGCAAAGTGGAGAAAAATGGTTGTACATGTAACACCCTAGGGTGCAAGGGTACATTTATCACCTTGTTTTATACGACACACTGGATGAATGTTGATGAAGATTGTCAGCATCAATGTCAGTGAAAGCAATTCCACAAGTAAAAGAGTTTGTATTAAAAGACTCTCCACCAGGAGGAAATTCACACGATCCTTTTATAAATAAAAAACCTACAGAAGGCAGCAAAGCAGATAACTGTTGATTAAAGATCATTTTTTTACTTTGTTCTAAATGTGGGCTCCCATTCACTGAAGTACCTGCAGTAAGCATACAGCAATCAGACCGAAACCTTTGAAAATAACGGAGGCATTAAAAAAGCCAATGTAAAATGAGTACACTACGGCAACAATCAAGTATAATCTCACAAGTGTGCAGTGGGAAGAGTAGTGCCACACTGTAGGTAAACACATAATGCATTACACTGTTTTACAGTAGTCCATTACATTTACAGTAGTCAGACCACATATTAACTAACAAGAGTCCAAGTTCATATATAGCGTCTTCAAATGAAATGGGAAACAACTCCTGGAAATTAGAAGTGTTGAAATCATTACTAACTCCTACAAATAACCCTTCATCATCTATTAAAACAACAACGAAAAGCAAGACTCGGCACCGAGCCTTTGCTGAAGCGCTGCAGTTGATCCCTCCACCCTTCAACACAGGAACATCCAACACGATTTGTTGGTGTTTCCTTTGGGATAATGCAAGACTCGGGGAGAGAGGGAGGCGACGCATGTGCATCCACATCCCTCGTTTTCCAAACCTAGAGTTTTTCCTCAAACCTGCAATTGCACACTTGAAGGGACAACCTCTGAGGAAGTAAAACTGCATTAATGAGGAAGGATTGATTTGTTTTGACCATGCAATCATTAAAACTTCCACTGGGTGAGGATATCGCCTGTGCCCATACAAGGACAAAAACATAGATTTCATTTTTCAACAAACTTTAGCTATTAAATTCTGAAAACTTACCCTATTTTCCATTAGCTATAGAAAAACAATCATTTGAGAAAACTGCTTCACTGAAATTTCATTTTAAGGATTTTAATTTTTATGAATGTCATACTTGCATGTATCTATACCCTCTATTAAATGCACAGCACTCACTTTTCAACATATTTAAGGAAATTTAATGAGTTTAATAAACTTAAATAGATGTTATGTCTGTTCACTCCGTAAAGATTGTTTATTTCAGGAAATAAACCATTTTGAAATGAGTAATATGACTTTTAGAGTTATGACTGTCTCATTCAATTAGTTTCTGTAATTATTGTCATTCCACACAGTATATGCAGTACTAAAAGGGAAAATACATTTTCAGGAATTACAGTGTAGGTGTACAACTGTTATTGTTAATGAGCCATAAACTTTAGTCTCCTGCTCTGTAAATTCATGCCAGTGTAATGTAATTTGGCAAAATAAAGTCGACAGTTACAGTTGGACAAATAATGTTGCATTTTAAGTTATTCTATGAGATTCTTATCCTCTAACACATTTCATACAATTTATTTTTTCCTCTATATTTTAGAGCATCATCCTACTTTTAAAAAAATATGTTGCAATAAAATCAAGCAACATCCGAACAATACTGTCTTCTCACTGCTTAGGTACATGCTACCTGAACTAAGACATTGTCACCTCTACCTAGGTTTTGCCTTTTCTCAATTTCACAGAGATACTAAAGAACAAATAAAACGTAATCCTAGATCTTCACAACTCGTTGTCTTAGACTTTCTCTACCTTAGCAAGTAGTACAGATCTGCAGGAGCAGATTATGAATGAAGCAGTTAGTTCTGAGGCCCAGACATGTGCGTGTGAAACTGAAAACAAGCTTCAGTCTAATCCCATGGACTGCAGTGCATTACGCATGCTCCTGGAGTATATCTTCCAGTAAAGTTTCATGTTAAGGTATCCAAATCACGTGTTCCACGACTGCTTCAAAGCAAAGCTCACTAAGGGAAAAACTGGGAGATTTCCTTCATAAGCACACTCCAGTCTGAACTAAAAGCGTCATGTAGCTGCACTCTTAGTGGCCCAACTCAAAATGCTTCATGGCCAATGAAAGAAATGAAAAGATTTCGAATCGCACTTTTAAAATGCTTGAGAATAAACAACAGGTTTTGGTGCCACAAAACAGGCTCAACAGGTTTTGGTGCCCCCTCCCCCCC
>VYZM01024098.1:244808-256873 GCA_013398915.1 Dromas ardeola | reverse complement strand
GTATGAGAGTCCACATGCTCAGAATATGACATTTTGGGGGAGGGAAAAAAGAAAAAAGATTTATTAAGAGTTGAGTAAACACAGGTACTGGAAAGCTACTAATTCTGATTAGTAATTTTTCACTTGGAGTTCATGCTACCCAGTGCGTTGCAATTTGGAACGCTCCCCAATTTTACGAGACAAAGTTTGTTTTGTTTCCCTAATAGAGCCTCTCAGGCTGGCGACATGCATGCCCAATAGATTGTGGACAGGGAAAGTCTTACAAAGAGAGAGACAGAAATTGATTGCAAGTATCACCATTTGCATTCTGCCTATAAAGTAGATAAATAATAATAATGAATGTTTTTTATACAGCAGAAGTTTGGAATTGTCTGGCAGCTCCAGAACCTGGCACTGAACAGCCAGACTCAATATGCTGATGAATGTGTCTGCTGCACTGCGAATAGGCGTTGTTCTGTTATGCACAGACCATGATAAAATATTTATCATCTAACAACAAAAAAAAAAAAAAAAAAAGACACGAATGAGGCTGCTGTCATATCACTCAAAGGAAAAACTTTGATCAGTAGTTTCTTTGCTTTAAGTTCAGGAAATCACTGTTGACAGTTTAAAATTAGTAAAGAACAACCACCATATTCTCTATTTGATATACGAATTCAAGTTTCATTTCTTCATTGCTATACACCTTTGCGTATAGCATACCCGAGGCTTAAATTCAATAGACGACAATTTTCTTTTACCCCGTGAATGTTACAACAGCAAGAAACGTGGTTAGCAGTGTGATTGCCATATCTCATCCACATTTAAGGTCCTCTGAAAAGCCCACTGCTTCTCACAGCGAGCTGGTTCCTCACCATACATTATTTTTTTTTCCCTCTCCTCAGGTTGTGACAAAGCAGAATAAATGCCACTTTTCCAACATATGAAACACGCTATCTAAAGAAATGACGGCACACTCCCTTGCAGCGATATTACAGAATAGGGTAGGACAGGCAAAGATTTTCAAAAGTAATCAACTGATTTGGAAAGACTTATCTTTTGCCTTCACGATGTAGGTCACATCCTGCAGCAGACCCAGCTTCTGAGGATGGATACTCAGCTTTCCTTGCTAATCAATCAATCAAAAACGTGATAATGAAAAAAATATCACCTGTCACTTTTGGAAAGCTTAGTCATAGTGTGCATATTATTATATTTATGTGAGACCTTTGCTTAATCGAATCTGCTCGTTCTCCTGGCTTTGACAGAGATAGTTACGTTGATTTCAGAAGTTACTGAACTAGTTGGGATAAGGCAAAGGCACTGTCAACGTCAAACAATTCACATGGCTACACTTTTTGTGGCTCCTCAGGGCTTCACAAAATCTTAGAGTTTGGGCTTTGTTTAAATTGAATGATTGACAGAGGAAGATTAAATTTCTATGCTTTTAAAATTCATTAAAAAAAAGAGAAAGGAGGTTGGAACATTTTTACCTTTATCATGGTTTAGCTAGATTACTCCATTAAAATGGATATCTTTCTCCAGATATTACATAGTTTCAAAATGATACCATTTTAATGTACCCATTACTGTCTTTAAGGCAATTGTTAAGTCATTCAGTAGCTTTATCTGGAAGGACAAAAGAGCAAGCTGTAGCTTCAGATACTGCGTCTAAAGCAAAAAGGACCAGGCTTTATTCAAAGGACCTAGTTTTATTCAAAACTATCAAGAAAGTATTTATAAGCATATGGGAGGTGATGGAACAGGAAGGGGTAAGATAGGTGTTCCTTGTATGATTTTTGAGCTACCCTAGTATCATCAGAGAAATAAACAAACCCCAGCATCTCAGCCTTCGGAACAGTGCTGATAAAAGCACATTTTATTTAATTTATGATTATATGATTAGGAGCTGCCAAAGCCTCGTGTTGATTTCCATCCTCTCTAGCAGACCTGAGCTTTAGTTGTCTCATAGATACAACTTAATTCCTTTTTTCTACCCAATACTACCTACTGCTATAGCAATTAGTATTGGTAACCCTAGGCACACAGGACAGAATTATAGCACCTAATTTCTTTCACAAGATGCAGTGGTACACAATAAGTGCTTTTAATCAATTATCTATATAAACCCATTGTTAGCAGAGGCCTATTTCAGAGATGTTCAGTCAGTTGCCGTTAAAAAGTTCAGTATCAAATTTAGCAACCGAGAACAGCAGAGATCACACCAAGAAAGAGAGAAACCAAACTCCAGTGAATCCTCATTCTCATTTTTTTAATTACTTAAATAATATCTTAATATTTAATTGCAGAGCTAGCTTACAGAGAAGCAATAATGCGAGCAGCACGCTGTACTCAGTTTTTCCTACTTTGCACATCAGACGTGCATATTCAAACTAACAAAATGCAGGAGTTGTAGCATTAGTATTTGTGCTTTTCCAGTTACATTCCAACCATAACAAGCATGCGGTAAACGCACAGCCAAGAACTTTCAGGCTACAAACTAGTCTAGATTATCCTTCTCCATCAATACCACTGTTTCCACTGAGATGCATTTATTGGCTTGCCTGGAGCATAATTTTAGTATGTTCCAGCCAAGTCTCCTTTAGACTTTTTACCGCATTTTTAAAAAGATCTGTTCGCTTTAAGTTTTTCTTTCCTAGAAAGTAATTGCTATGCCATAAGCTACAGAAAAATTATACTGCAATTGTCACTTAAGTTTAAAAAAAAACCCAACAGACCCTAATCAAAGGAGAAGCAAACTATTCAACATGTTCTGGGTGCTTATGAACCACATGCACTCTTTCCTGAAGTCCTTCCATATTTCCTTAGTGCAAGCTATCAGAGATAACAAACGACACATTTAGAGGATGATTGAACACTCTACAAATGTTAACAATGGAGAAGCATACAGTTGTTCAGCACAGCTGGCGTTGTAATTGAGACGCATTGGAAAGCTTCTTGGTATTCAGCGGCCCTCATACTTTCACAGGAGGACCGCATTTAGCAAATGCTGTTGAACCACACACATATGCGAGAGCAAGGTGAGCAGGCGGCTTTGTTCAGGACTTTTCCCCTCTAACTACGACATGACCATAAAACCACAGAGCAAGACTGTTCTCTTGAGTAAATGAAATTTTTTTGTGGCACTGGCAGGTGACATCTGCCCCTGATTTCACACATCCCACAGGCCCAAGCAGGTAAAGCAGGGCCCAGCAGGCAAGAAAGTGGGAGAGGAGAGGGCTTTGGGATCTTCACTTACACTGGTCTTGTAACCCCCAACACGCCACGTAAGGGAAGGATGGCAGATGTTCTTCTAAACCACAGGCTGAAGCGGCAGCTGCTGAGGGGCTCTGCTACACCCAGGGGTCAAAGACTTTTCTCCAAGCCTCTTCCCTGCTTTGCTTTCACGTTCCACTCTAGGAAAAAATGCGAGCAGCAGTGGAAAGCAAGCTTCTGCAGCTTGCGAGGAAGCAAAAGAAACAGGGACTTAACATACCGTACCTATAACACAGTCAGAGTGAAAATTCCTAGTTTGTAATTTGTCCTTCCATTAAACTATAATTAAGTAAATAATGTAAGTGAAGATGTATGGGTACTGCTTCCCAGTGCACAGCTGCTATTCTTCACAGATTCAGATCTGAAACACCACAATTTGCATTAAACAGAGCAAAAATTTGAGTTCCCCTCTGTGACATGTCACAAATCTTCATATGTAATCATTTTTGTTATTTGCTGAAGATGAGTTTTCAGTCATTCACTTTGGCAGTAAACAAACTGTAGAGAGGGCAGTGAATTAATACAAACGAATGGATGACGTTCTGTGTGCCTGAAGGACTGAGCTTCTAAAAAAAATAATTTACTTTCATCTAACAAAGCTTATTTATGATTCTTTTCCATAAGACCGTGCCCCCTCCAATCTCTACCACTTCATACTTTATCTTCTCATATCATGTGAGGTCTCTTACAAGTTTTACACTAAATCTCTGCTGCACATTCATACAGAATAATGACTATACCATGTTAAATACAAGTGCCTTAACAAACAGAAGCTCTTGTCAGCTGAAGCTGCATCTATACGTAAATACACCCACAAAGATATTTGGTAGCATCTGGGGACCTAGATTAAAAATAAATTAAAATAATTGTCCCCATTGAATCCGAAGTGAGAGTGAAAATGAACTTGAGTCCTACTGGAGACATAGCTGGCTTTTGAAAGAGTTCGGAGTGAGCCTAGGTACAATTTTAGAGCAGAGGCCTGGGCTGGCTTAGATTTTTGTGCATACCCAGGGAGTTCCAGGCAGCAGCATGCCAATACACAGAATTATCAGCACATCAAAGGCATTATATTTATCAAGCCCTGCCACAGCACATTTACTAGCTGTATGATGGATGTTGTTGTAGCAAGCAAGGAACACTTTGATGTACATGGCCTTCTTTGATTAATGAGGGTTCTTGCTGAGAAGCTGCATATGGAGTAAATTACTCTTTTCAAAAATGGCTGATTTGCACTATTGTACTAATTATGTCACAAGCTCAGAGTCGGTTCCAGATTCAGTCACCCAAAATAAAGAAATAAAAATTCACATATACAGGTCACGCTTTTGTCACACACATGCATCAGCTCAAAATCCTAATTAAATTAACTTAGAGTTTCTTTCCTTCTGCAAAGAGAGATGATAAGTATTTCCTGCCTCCACTGAAAGTTCCTAAAATCTTGTATCTAGCAACTAATTTGTTTCTCTAAAGTTAATGTAATTCTTTGTAAAATCTGTTGTATTTTTAAGAACAATATAAGAGCTCTGGAAGCATTTTAATTCTTCAGGAAAAAAAAAGAGTGGAAAAAAGGCAGAGGGAATGACTGCACAAAGCGTGCCTCTTTAAAGCATTTTCTAGATTAATTCTACCAGCTAGCAAAGCACTAAAATACTGAAGTTATTCCATTAGCCTCAATTCTCTAAACATGTGGTGCCTTAAGCAATTTATCCACTTAGTTGTAACAATAACAACAAAAAAAAGTATTTCTTTTAGTTTAGAGCATTAAAGCAGCGTCACTTTTTTAAAATTTTGAACAGTAAATATTTCATCGTGTTAATTAAGTATGTTTCCAGACTCCAATTTGTTATTACAGATGGCAGAACCAGTACTTCGCCTAGGATCACGCGGAGTGCACAGATCAAACTCTGGTTTTTATCATTGGACACATGAGCAAGGTGAAAGAGAGCACACAACCAGTGCTCCTGCCTGTGGGGTGACACTCCACCGAGGAGGAAATGATTCCTTAAGTGCACTTTCTGTTCGGAAGTTCAGATTTAATCCAACTTTGGTTTCATAATTCAACACTTTTACACAACACTGTTTGCTACAGTTGCATGACAGCATATTAATTCCAAAACAAAGAGAAAAAGCAGCAGCCCACATTAACCCTATGGCTTAGGCAATAAAATATCCCAAGATACCCTGTCACGTCACATATCAAGCTAAAGTTTAAAAAGCCTTCTCAAATTTGCACGTGTAAACATTCAGGTGAGTGAATGCTTAATATGTTCATCGAACAAAGTGGTTTGCATCTGACACATATTTGATTTCACCTTTCTATAGCACTAGGTTTCCATGGACTCGACTAGGCCAGCTCAGAGAGATCTGAACCACAGTCAAAGGGTGCAACGTGTTTAAATAGAAATAGATTCCTGTGCAAAGTCAAGTGCTTAGGAAATGACAGGTCACAAGTACACTGTGCGTATCATCTGCACGCTTATTCTGAGAGAAGTCAGCCACATTGCCATTCTTCTCTAGAGATTCTACCGAGATTTCTGAATTGCTGCAAGGAAGAGAAAGAAAACAGATTCCGTGAAAGGAATACGGTTCCTATATCAACAATAACATTGCTTTCAATTTTTTTTTTCCCCAGCAGTCTTGCATTGAAAGCAAGTTCTCCAGGTATATAAAATGCTATTAAGTTTCCTGAAAACATAATCCAGAATTCCTGCTCTGTCAATAAAACATCCAAAGTTAGATGTTTCCAAATTGCTTAGAAGGTAGCAAGTTACAACTTTCAAAGCTCCTCTGAAAAGACATTTCCCTTGCCATAGAACAAGCTGGAGAAGTGTTTTTCCAAAACCATATTGGATTTGATAGTAATATCCACAAGGGGAAATTACAGGGGGAAGGAGTTGAGGAAGGAGGACAGTCAGATCTTTGACAGGTCTCCCTGGACACGCTTCTGAAAGGTTAGGAGCTCGCTCTGGGAAACTGGCACTCACAGTGAAATATAGTGCTGTCATGGGACAGCCCACGAGGAGTTCCATGAACTTGCTCAAGATTTCTGTAAAAAGTCACATATCGGCACCAAAATAATTCCAGGCCTTTTTACAAATGTATCAAGCAGGTGGAGCCATACAACATGTCACATTAGAACCGAACAGAACGGTGTGCCTAGAATTCCTAGCTGAACAGCTAACAATATTTTGGTACTATTAGTACAGAAGAAAAACAATAAAAACGATGACTACATCGCAAGCAAGACTGTTCTTGGCTCTCTTTTTGGTGCAGTTTCACTAGCTGCTTCTTCTAGACCTCCTGAATCTGTTTAAATTTATAACACGTTATTTTTTAAAGGTATTTAAAACATTAGCAACTAACACATACAGGACATATTTTATATTATCTACCAATGTAAAAACAAAATACTAAGTCTGAGTAAGCTGAAGTCCTTCAAGACTCTTTGGAACACCCTGAGATTTGCTCAGTTTCTCCTCCGTGTATGAGTACAGCTCCCCAGAACAGCCAAGACAACTCAAGCTCCTACTCCCAGGAGATCTCAGTACAGAGCCTGACTGTTGCAAGTTCCCCGAGATGGGGAACAACTACACAAATTAACAATAGCCACATTATAATGTGGGTTTAGGTCTGATTTAGAAAAGCGTTTGGAATGCTTAGAGGTTTGGTTTAAAGCCAGAATCTGAACTGAAAGTAATGCAGGTACTCTCAATATAACAGTAATACAAGACTTCTACTTCTGGTCAGCCATACCGAGAATTTCTGTATCAAGTTGTTTCAGCTAACACACAGGTTAAAATGTTGTATTAAAGCCTTGCTTAAATTTCAAAAGAAGATAAGAACGGTTCTTATTCACCATAACTGATATCTTCAACCTCAATTTTCTCTGACTTCCTTCCAGCCTTAGAAGCTACTACGAGCAATGTAGACCACATTGTCTGCTGTAGATGACAGTGTTTTCCCCAATAATTTTCCAGACAAAATGTTTTTGTTTGGAATTCTGCCAAAGTTGAAATTCAATATTTCATCCGGTTCTAATTCCTAAGCCAAAAACGTCTGCCCATGAAAACTTTCCTACTACTTTATATAATAAAACTACATGGTGCCAGTCCTTTTGTTGTTTCCCAAGAAATTCTACCATTAATTTCCTACATTAGGTAATAAACTAGTAATTGGTTTCCAAAGAAAAATTGGAAATACTATAGAGGCATGTTCTCGGACTGTAATATTTTCTGCAGAGAAATGTCTCATTTCCAAACTTATTCTTGTATTACAAACATTTTAAAATAAAATAAAAAAAACCATGAAGAACACAAGTTCTGTTAGAAGGCAGCTATGACTTGTGCTTAGCCCACAAAACCAAGGAAATACAAAATGCGACAGACAAAAAAATCCAATGCTGACCTCACATCAGTTATAAACTGCTGGATCTGCCCCCTCCCTCCAAAGTCACTCATTTGCCTTCAGGGCATTTTAAATAAGCCTTTGATGTTGGAATTGCTACTGTACTGCTGGAGAATAGCAAATGTTAAATATAAAGAGCAAAAAATAAAAGTTGGGTAACTGCAAGCTGCTAACTCTAACACTGGAACAAGTTCTGAAGGGAGAAAAATCAATGGTAACAGTTTAGAGGATGCTCCCTAAATATATTGGGACAACAAAACTGTAAATACCGAGAAGGAAAAAACTGACACCTGAAGGCAGTTACAGCAGAGAAGTAGGTATTAATTAACTACAAGTTGGGGACAGTGATTAGAAAGGGTTTTTACCGATTAGAGTTGCAACAGTCTAAAACAGCTTTACAATAAAAAAAAAAAGGAGCACTAACAAACCTGTGAAAGTGGTGTTAAGGTGGCGAGGAGCAACTCTGGGGTCGCACCACCTACAACAGCAGAGGACCAGACTCAAGAACTCAGGAGGCATCTTCCAGTCACACGCTCCAGATCATTATCTGTAATTTAGCTCAGGAACATGGTTGTGGCTGCCTACCAGCTAACAATAAAACTCTGCCTCTCATAAGGAGTGCAATTATTTTTGAGGACAGAATGCTATCTTGTAATTGTCATATGTATGCATAGCAGTTCTGGTGAGTAACAAATGTGGCATGGATGTTAACACGATGGTTAGTAAGACAGAATTTTTTAGCAATCATAATCAGTATTTATAGGCATCTGGTCTGAAGAAAAAATAAAGGGAAGATAGGTGGGAACTACCAAGAAGCGGGAAAATAAGCATCTCGCCCAATGGTCTTTTGACATACTAGAGCTAAACAGCCAAGTCCCGGCACCTAACCCAGAAAGGAGTCTGAACACGTCTTATTTCCTCCCGGACCTTCCAATGAAGCTGTGCTAATGCTGTGGCTGAACTGGAATCAAAAAAAGAAGGCAAGCAGCCCGTCAGCCAAAAGCAGGACAAAGTGCAGGGCTGCCCTGTGCATTATCACATTGATAGCAAGCGTGGCCAGACACAGCAGTGTATCTGTAATCCAACCACCTGGTTTTACCAGGAAAACTGACTATTGTTTAGCTCTGACCACGATGAATAAGCAAAAGGTTGAAACCTTGACTAATTAACATCTTTTCCAAATATACCCATTTTCCATAACATTCTTGTGTCAGGAGAGTCTCATCAGCGTCATGCGTCTCCCACACAGCATGATTTGCTATGATGAGAAGCGTAAGGGGGTTCCTGCTTCAGCTCCTGAGACTTAGCCTAGCAAAGACCTGGGCTTCATTCCAGTACTGCAAGGAAGTTAATAAGGCCATTTACAGTTTACAAACTACTTCCACTTGCATTGACCACTGTAAGCCTCAAGCAAAGCTGTCATGAGGCTTTTGTAGAGGAAACCTTAAGGGCTTTGGTTAAGGCTTGCTGTCAGAAAACTGCTTGAAACGAATTCAAATCACCAGGCTCCCTTACTGAAGGTCAAACACAACATTTGCAGCTGGAATTGCCAACACAATAGCAACATGAGGGGAAAAATAAAGACCCATCTGAGAGGAAGACACTGGCTGCTTTGTTAGCATTTTACCCGCAGCTGGGGAAGAGGGGGAGCAAAATGGCAGGCACGGCTGCGGGAGGGGGCAAGCAGAGCCACAGGCTGCCAGTCAGAAAGGTGAAACTGTGAAACCTTCTACCTTCAAAATAGCAGTTAGCCCAAATGTCTGAATTTACTTGAAAGGCTGAGAGGAGAGTCAGCCTATACCAATGCTGCAGAAGGAAGTGGGCTCCATCATCTCCTCCCTGCTTTCTGTGCCCCACAATGGGCAGGTTGTCTCCTTCTGAAGGCAAATTGCCTCATCCAGCAGGATGAAGGGGAGCCCTGACACCTCCTGTCAGCACCCGCTGGGCACCTCCATTGCCACCATCTAACAGCCCCCACCATGCCTTCATACAGCAGAAAAAATGAAAACAGTCCCCCCCGCAATGTTGTTTTCCTGCCCCACAACACATGGCTGTGGGCATCCTGTAGCTCCTGTGCTTTCCTGATGGGCCAAGATGTCCTAGATGAAGTGCTGTGCTGTATGGCACGAACTCATTTATGGCTGCGTGTTCATGGCTGAACTCGAGAGGATGGCATAACATCTCCCTCCTGGCTTACACCGTGACATGCTGCTCAGGCACCAGAGTGACTTCGAGAAGGCTCCAGTTCACTTATGTCATTTCTTGTCTTCATGCACTCGTACTGCTGGCAGCAGAGGCAAAAAAACTTCAGCACATAGTTTACTATGAGGAGGTTTCTCTAAGCAAACTTCCGCTTGCAGAGGGGGCATCAGGGATCCAGGAGCAGAGAGTGACCCCAGTGCCAGCCGTGCCCTCCCCAACAGGCTGCAGTCCCGCAGACTTTGCCCACCACGGGCAGAGCTGGGTACCCGGCTACCAGCAGGGACCATCGACAGCCCCAAACAAGGTGGTGAACCAGGCCCACGGTGTGTCTGCAGAGGGACCCTGTCCTGGAGGACTGCAGACCTCACACCGCTCTTCAGGCCAGGCTGGTTGGGGCTGAGCATCGCTGGGGCTCCTGGGTCAAGGAGCTGGGTGTTGTTAGTGCCAAGTGAGGCTGTACAGGGCCATTCAGACCCATTAGTGCTCTCAAGGCAGGCAGCTCATAGCTCTGACAGTGTTCTTCAGCTTCAGTATGAAAACTCATTAAAAAAAAAAAATTATCTCCCGCATTTACTGGAACCTGTCATCTTGCGTTGTTTCTTAAATAATTCACCTTTTGGGCTCAGCTCTGGCCAAAGGCCCAGATTCAGGAAATTTTTTCCTTTTCCTGCTCCAAATAATACAGTTATAAAAGAAAGCGTTAAGAAAGATGTGGCAAATGTTGTCCACTCAGAAGCTCAGCCCTAGTGAATACATTTTTGGACATCTTTCTAGCAGAGATACATCTTAAACGTTTATCTGAATTTGCATTAAGAAGTGAGATTCTCATTTGCAGTGAGCCAAGCTTCAGATCTTACAAAAAACCAAACGTGTGGAAAGAACAGCCGAAAGCCCAGCACCTCTATGTGCCCGAGCGTGCTGACTCAGCTGCTCACACCCCCACAAGCGAACAAGACTAATAAGATTGGCCCCTGGGACCAGAATCAATCTATTAACCAATATGATCTGGAGACCTTGGGTCCTCTCTCATATTTTCTACAAATTGTATTGTTTCTTGTTGAAAGCAAAATCCTCATGACTATCTCAGGATGACATCGGCATTTTCCATATTATATTGGTGCGTGGTAAGAAACTAAAAATATTAAAATGAAACCAGACGCTAGCTCTTAGGCGAGGGGTGTGGGGGAGGGAGGAATAAAAAAAAAAAAAAAAAGACAGACAATTGATCAAAGTCAAAAATAGGAGGAAATGTATTTTGGCAGAATATTTTCTAGTAGTGAAAAAACCCTAGAATCGTATTAGATTATATTTAAAAGATACAAGGAAAAGTTGTATAGGTGTTAGTAGTTTTATTGAAGATTATTGAAGATATTTTATTGAAGATATTGTCTTATAGAGAAATTAAAGGGTAATATGTGAAATGTATATACGTGGAAAGATGAAACCTAACTAGAAGCCAGCTTGTAACTTTGGTATCTCGTAAGCACTGCAAAATTCATCTGGCAAACCTACGCGCATGGGATCAGATCAGTTGCTAATTACTCCACAAGGCAAGAAGCTTCTGTTCAGAATGCAATATTTAAAGGGGCTAGAAAGAAGATGGAGTTAGTTTCAAAAGACCAAAAGTTAAGCTTATATTTTAGAAATTGTAAAGCCTATAGGAAAATTCCTGAGAAGTCATACACGAATGATACCAGCTTCTTCACTTGCAGTGAAGAAGGCCAGTTGATCATAATCCTGAACATAAACATTTAAGATCCTTAGAATAATAGTAAATGCCGTAAAGAATGCACAAAGCAAGCACTTTTGATGAGAAAGCACTATAACCCTTTAACATGAAATAACTGCTTAGAAATACCCAAACAACATCTACATCTCATGCTTGTCCAAGAACCTCCCAGAATAACCTTTCAAATAAAACAGTATATCTGCCCTGATGATAAACACTACTCCCCCCAACTTTCAATTACAAAAAAAAAAAAAGCTGTTACTGCATTTGATGTGTTTTCGAAGCAGAATATGGAATGTTTGAGGTCATGCATAATCCCCTTTTTCCATTTCAAAAGTGCCGATCATTATTAGCAATACTGTGATACCAGTAATAAAACCTCAAAAGGTAAGATTAACACTTCATTTTTCCACAACAGTTTCAAACTCCCTGTTATTTTACTGCATTTTACCTACTTTTGATTTCTTTTTTTTTT
>VYZM01024098.1:188245-244771 GCA_013398915.1 Dromas ardeola | reverse complement strand
TTTTTTTTTTTTTTTTTTTCCAGTTAATACCACTGCATGCATTCCCTTAAAAGAATGACCCAAATGTCCTTCTCTTCGGTGGGAAGGTAAGAAATAGGAAACAAAAACACGGACCTGACCCATGAATGGGTTGAATTAAGGAAACCAAACAAAAAGAGGGGTGGGGGACTGAGTCTCGAGTCCACAGAAACCATGTCAAACGGGAATTTTGAAGGATTATAGCTTAAACAGGGGTAAGATTAGGTCTGCTCCATTCCCAAGGCAGTATGCATACATGGAGCTTCAAAGAGTTGCTCAAAATTTATCATAGCACTAACAAGAACAGAATTAGTTATCATTATTCCTGGGAATAAAAAGAGTTGACCCAATGCTACTAGAAGACAAACCTAGGATTCTGAAAAAAGAAGATAATTCTATTTGAACCTGGTAGCCACTTCACTGGCCAGCAATCGTTGGCTTTTATTGTTGATATTCAGTGTCTGCAAGATTATCCAGGAAAATGTTTACTTTTGGCTTTTTTCTCTATAGTTCCTGCCTAGTATCTTCATGCATAACAATCTAAAACCCAGGAAAGAATCATTATTTTACTTATTAAAGTAGCCACAGGTTGCTTTGAAACAAGGTAGCACTTCCTGTAGCACTGCATTTATTTTCTTTTAATAGGAACCAGAGCCTAAATATCACATTTGGCTATGTTGCCCTTTTGCAAATAAACCCTGAAGGAATATGAGGAACAGATACTGTAGTTAAGGGCTCTACAATGCCTGCAGTAACACCAATCTATGCATCTTACTGAACTGTGCCATTTAGCAAAGGGCAGATAGAGGAATAAGCAAGAAAAAAAAAAATCATGATACATCCAAGCTTACTTAATTTAAAATAAAAAAATAAAAGAAACCAAGACACACAACTGGATATTTTCTACTTCTTGCTGCTTTATTTTTAGTACGCTTGTAGCTATTGCATGGTCTCTCAGCTTAGCTGTTCGGTTCAGTTTTTAAATCTCAGGAATAAAATACAAGTAACCTTCAAGGAACATTTTATGAAATAAAAAGTAGACTTTATCTATTAAATTCTGTTCTCCTTTTCACCTCACAGGTGGCCTGCAGCTTGAAAGCATACCTGCCTCTCTCTCCCCAGGCTCAGCCCTCTCCAGAGCACACGCTGTAGTTTCTTACTGCCACGCGCGTGGCTTGTCCCACTGCAGACAATTCATTCTAGGAAACATTACGGACCTGACTCTGATCCCTTCATTTGTTCTAGAGGGTACCTCATGCCATCAGTATCCTTACTGAAGAAAATGAAGCCATCGGAAAACTAGAAAGAACTAAAAGGATCTACCAAGATTCAAAGCCGGGGAGCCCAGCTCGAGCAGAGTGCTGAGCTGCGTCCCTGTGCACAGAAGATGGTGGCAAACGATGCCCTTTCTGTAATTTTAGATAGCAACAGATTTATAGGAAAAGCAAAGCCTTGGGTACAGAACAAAGAAAACCTTCATTCTTGGTTTGTTCTTTTCATAATACCGAACACCAACATTTTGTAATAAAGAAAATACTTTTAAAAGCTTCCAAGAAAATAAAAGAGTAACCACTTGCATTACAAATCATTTTAAAACAAGGGGTTTAGCCCAGAGTTTAGAATTAGAGTCTGAAACCAGAAGTGTCATACCTCCCGTTGTGGTGATACACACGCTCTGCCCAACCCCTGCAACAGAGGCTCTCTTAAGAAAATTTCAGTCTTAAAAGCCACATAATAAGCCCAATTATTAAGCATATCATTTCAGATTGAGCTTCCCGGGGAGCTCTGTTTTATTTTTATAGCCAATAATGTGAAACAGCTTAACTTTGGGATATCATTTTCCTCAGAATTTTGCAGAATCCTGGTATCTTCTGGGGCGTTGATTCTGATTTATGCTAAAATTCCATTTTCAGGAGAAGAAAAAAAAAAAGTAGTAACTGGCATGTGGTATCTGCTCGTTACCCCTCTTAGAGCTTCAGCTGATCTCAGCTGCATGGTTTTCAAGATGCAGTGCCACCCACTGCAGTGGCACAACGCCTGTCTTACACCTGGGTAAATCAGGTCAACCACCTCCTATAATGTAATTCTAATTAATCTTACCTCTCTAATCTAACGCAGGAAATCAAAATGTCTAGTCCAAAGCCTCAGAGGACTATGGGCCCCTGGCTTTTAGCTCTGTCCCCCTTGTCTCCACAAACACTGCAGAGTGAGGGGAGCTCAGTGGCTCCCTTTTGCAGGGGCCGCTGGGAAGCAGCGCATCCCTGGGCTTACAGGTTTAGGTGACCGACGGGGGGCAAACAGCCCAAAGGTATGCTCCCCTGTAAAAAGGTCGCCTGCTTCCCAGGAGAGAGGCAGTTTTTAAAGATATTTTGCGCTGTTTCCTCAGACTACAGATGGGTCAGCGTAGTGAAAATAAAATGATTACACTATGTGTGATCGTGCGCTTTTTCCCAACTAAAACCTCTGTCGTCTATTTTAGGAGGTCTCACATGTCTCTTAGCTGTCACTTCTGATAAGCTTACAACTGTTCTGAGGACATTGTACTTCTGTATCTCCCTCCATCAGATCTGGCTCCGCTGGTTTTTTTCCTCCTCCATTGCACGAGTTACCTTAGGTGCCAGGAGAGCTCCCTCGCAGAATTTATTGTAGCGATCTTAATTAAATTAATATTCCTGAGTGCAAGGCTACTGGGATCTGAGGCTGGTATGAGGTTCATCGACTTTCACTTAGAGGGTAAAGTTTCCAGTTTTCACTCTCACGAGGCAATATGAAAAATTTATGACAGAAGCAGGAGAACTCTTGCTAGAGGCAATGACATCCCTGTGCAATTAAAACACTTTCAAGTGTCTTTTTTTCCTCCCTTCTCCTTCCACTCATCTTCGAAAACAATATACAGAGCAACTTTATTCCACACCGTACATTTTTAACTTAAAGATCTGTAAGCGGTTGACAAATTATAACCTGATCATAAAAAATTCCTTACAGTTTGAAATGTAACATATTGTACAAGGTTATGGCCAGATGGTAAGGAGCTTTTTTTTATTATTATTTTTTTTATTTTAAGAAAACCAGTTCTAAAGCTTTCAAGCAGCAGAAGAAACTCCCTCCACAAATAGGAACAGAGGCCCTGTCTTGCACTCCTAGAGGATCACAGCAATTTTACTGAACCCCTTAATGAACAGTTGCAGGAAAGGGTGAGGATGAGGGCTCCCGAGTTTTATTTATGCTCTGTAGTTCTGGTGGGAGATGACTCCTGGCACCATCCTGGGAGCCAGACTGCAGTATTTAACCACACCACATAGTGTCGTCCAGCTGTCATTTGTGCACAAACAATACCCCTGTTAGGGAACCAAATGTTCAAAGCAGCGGGGAGACTGCCCCACGCTCTTGGACAAGCCGCGCAGTTCTTGGAGAACTACGGTTTTGATTCTGAGCAGCTCTGGGATAGGATACCTTTGAAGAAAACTTCTTTATCCTTTCTCATTTTGCACAGCTGTGTAAGTGAGGGCTTTGGGGTAGTCAGCCTCTTTGTAAACTAACATTCAACTATTGCTGTGGCTGCAAACTATGGGGAATAAAAAAACAATAAATACTTAATAACCAACATAATGCAATAGTTCTTTCTTACCTCACCAGAGGACATAATTTTTTGCAAAGTGCTTTGCAGAGCACACTGCAGTAACCAGAGGTAACTGTGTAACCTGGAAACAATGGAGACTATTCTTTCAATGACCATGTATAATTCCTTTAACAGCATGTGCCCTGAGAGAAGAATTTACTTCAATATCCCATGCTTAATTCTGAACATGCTAGTCTTTGTTATCTCTGGATAGTTAACACTACTGCAATGCAGTAGTCTTTAAAAGAAAATATTATTTGTTATTCCTGAAATCGGTAAATAATGAAAAATGAAAGCTATAATTTCTTAAACTCACTTCAGAATTTAGACCCGAGTGGTGTAGAGAATGTAAATATTGTAGATACCCACCAGCTGATCTAAGAAGCAGAGCTATATCCTGTTAAATGCTGTCTTGCTCAGATCATAATGGAGCAATATAAAGAGGCCTTGAATTATGGCTGCAGAATGTTGCACACAGTGAAAGATTATGAGTCTAAATTCACTTCCATCCTAAGGTAAATTTGTGTTTGCAAAGCTTTAAAAACACCTTCCTCTACGCTCATATTCACTTTGTCTCTGCCCTGCCTCCACTCCCCTCCTCCTCCCTCGGCAACGTCTCAGAATTGGGATAGCACACACAGCCATCTCAGAGACCCGAAGGAATAAACAACCCACACCTCCATCCTCAGTCACAAGCCCCAGGGACCCATCCTGTGACAGCGGCAAAGCTCCTCTGGTCCCAGAAGACAGCTGAGCCACCAACAGGTTCTGCTTTGCAAAGCAGCAAGAGTGACAACACACTGCCTGTACCCAAACCTGCACCTGTGGGCTCAGGCCGCCACGCTCTTTATCGGGTCAACAAGCCACCTCTTGAGGGTGCATTAATAACTACTCTAACTCTCGTTTAAGTGCCTTTGACTGTTGCGGGAAAAAGAGTTTGTGCACCTCCTGAAATGAGACAGCAAAACGTCTTTGGTATATACTAGATTAACAGCACTACAAAGGCAAGATGTTGTTTATCACACTAAACAGAAACGTCTCTCTGTTCCCTTTTGCTGCTGCGATTGACTGGCACCCATCTGTTATCTCTCACCATACGTTTTGATCATTTGCTCTCATAGCAGTGAAGGCCTTTTATAATTTTCACTACCCCATAGGCCCTTTTCTCATTCCAGACTGTAGTCTTAAGGCTTAACTCTTCTGTAAATAATAAAGCACAACAACCACCAGAATTTGCTTACCTTGGAGGCACTTGCTTGGCGTTCACAGCACATATGTGAGAAGGAAAGCTCAGCACCAGCGCTAACGGCTATCGCTTCCTATGGCAGAAGCTCCTCCTTCAAGAGGCATTCTTCCTGATTTTCCACAGCTGCATTGACTAATCCACTGCATCAGGTGTGTAAGACTTTCAGGTGCTGCGTAGGACTCTAAGAAAGGGCAGTAGGTCCTAAGTGAGACATATAAGAGGACACATAGAGAACCCTGCAAGCTGCAGCTAGAGGAAGATGAGGTGTAACTGCTCATAAGTACAGGTGTCTTGTGAAAGAAATGTGGGCTGATCTCCAGGATGGGGCCCAAGAGTACATAGGGACAGGGATATATAACATACCACTCTTAAGTGGGTATTTCTGAGTCTGCACTTCAGGCAGGAAGAGGGTGGCCTCAAACAGGCACCCAGCCTCTGGGAGAGTGGGAAGGGAGCACAGCTTTTTGGATGCAAGTTTAACAGTTGAACCAGAGCTAGCCACCACTCAAAAACCAAATTTGTGAAAAACTGGAAAGCAAGCAAGGTAATATCCTAGGGCCAAACTTTGAGTGTAACTGATTCCCACCTCATTCTCCCACATCGTGCATGATGATCATGTCAGTCAGAGCTTTAGTTTAAACGTATGCACAAGAAGTAACAATGGATATATCGATCTGATTGTGCATGGCATATAGTATAACTACATTACATTGCTGTATGCGTAACTGTGCTAGACACTTCAATTCACACAAAAAGTCTGTGCGATGTACAATTTTGAAAACTGTAAAGGTAAAATTTTCTTAAATGCATAAAGAAATGGTGGGGGGAGAGACTGCACTGGTGATTGTTAGTGTCACAAGTAAGCTGAAATATCAGTTCACTGGGCAAGAAAGAGACGACTGGGATATTGCCTTTTTTTTGAATGGGCCAAGTATTAAATTTTCCGTCTAATGTAACCTTGAACCAGTTCTCACCAGGCTGTCAAGAGACTCCTATGACAAAGACACACAAAGATAAAGAGAGATACCAGCTCAAAGCTGAATTTGGAAGAAAAGGATCACCACTGGATAAAGTAACTCATTAAGGTATAGATGGAGATGACAACATAAAGTATGAAAAAGCAGGAACTCTTCTGCTATCTCCACCACTTCCCTGCTAACACTTCATGTTTCTGTGTAGTGGGACCTGCTTTGTTTATCACAAATTCAGGAAGATTTTGTGTAAATTCCACCGCCCCCCCCCAAAGTTCCCATAAACAAACATCTTCTCCTGTCTTATAAAAATAAAGATGGGGTTTTAAAACACACACACACAACAACCTCCTCTCTAAAATACCCTCACCTGGAGGGTATCACCCCCACAGCTTGAGGCAATCAAGCCAATCACCTTCAGAAACCGGGCAAATTCAGAAGCTCTATTCAACAAGCTCTGTGTTAACCTCAGCTGAACACGCAGACACAAAGCAGGAATGTCCTGAAGAGTTTCAGCTGCTTTCGAAGTATTTATGTCCTGAATGAGGAAAATCTGAGCTTAGAGCACCAGATGGGTCAAAAAGTCTGGATTCACATACCTCTCTTATGGATGCCATGGAAAATCTGGCAAATCATGCAACTTTACCATGCTTCGATGTTTCTATGTAAATGATGAATACAGTACTATCTTACATCATGAGGGATTTATGAGGATAACTGCTTTAAAGCACACAAACAGCTCAGATAACACCGCAGTCGGGAACTACACCAAATAAATAAAGGATAAATTGGACAAACCCGAGACAGGCACCTTCACTTTTTCTGACATTCTTTCCCCAGCCAGTGGAGAGATTAACTTCAACAGTTGCTGCAGCCTAGTTAACAAAGGCAGGAATTTGGGGCACCAAGGGCAATTGATACTGCATTATATATTTTGCCAATTTAGCCTCAGTGAAGAAATCTATATTCCCCATCTGTACAGTGTTTTGCTAACACAGCATAAGACAAATAGTAACCACCAGCTGTAATAAGTGAAGTGAGGGATGAAGGAATTCATGAAGTTCAGGATAGTTTCCCAGAGGTCAGAAGCTCACATCACCAAAACAACACTGGGGAGAGCTGGGACTTCACTGTGAGAGCAAATACAAGCCCGAATGGAAAAATCCTGTGTGAGAGAGTGCATCGTAATTGGTGTCCTGAAAAAAAACCTCTCTTCTTAAGGCAGAAGAAATAGACAGGATGATGGAGGTCATAAAAGGCATCTTGCACTGTAACTGACCTTGAAACCCTCCTTTTCTCTCAGCCTGATTAAGGGAAAAATACTTAGTTAGATACTCTCTTTGTCCTCCACATGGATAAGCACAAGAAATAAAAAAAAAAAAAAAAAAAAAAAAAAAGGGGGAGGAGAAGAAAAAAAAAAAAAGGAGGAGAAGAGGAAGAAAAAATCAATACAAGCTGTCTTCAGTTTAACCAGAATGTTACAGTGAATAGGTTTATGAAACCTCCAGTAGGGAAGAGCACAATTGCTCCCGCAACGGCAGAAGTTGCTAAATTTTACTGTAGTGTTACTTTCTTAGGTGTCATATAACAAAAAGAAAATACAGAAGGTGTTCTTACTGTCCAAGGACAGTACTTGTATTAGAGTGTAAAAATTACTAACCTGGAATCAACTCATCTGATCTAATATAGCGGTTGTGACAGCAATCACAACTATATGTTATACAAGAAAATATAAAAACTGCCACACACACAGGAAAAAGAATAAATACGGGTAATAAGAAGTATCTCTTCCCGTCTCCCTCAGAAAAAAGATTTACGCTCTGAAAGAAGAGTTTGCATCCTGTCAACCCTTTTTGGTTAAAGTATATGGATTTACAACTACACAAAATCATAAATGTGTACGTTTCCTTGATAAATAGCCCAGTCATCTTAATGAGCACTGGTGAATTCCTGTCCTTGCTGGTATCTTGTAGCAGTGAGTTCCACGGGGAAATTCCATTGGTATGAAAACACAGTCCAGCTCTTGATTTCTCTCTCTCTTTTCCTTACATAGATACGTATATATTCTCATCAAAACAGCTGCATGGTCCTGTCTGACAAAAATAAGACAGATACCAAGATACAGAAATAGGGGGTAAGGAAAATAAGCAGATGGTCTTGCTTTACTATGCAGGTGCTGTTCAGCAATTTCTCCCACCAGTGAAGCTGCTGTATTTTGCACAATGTTTTCCCAATTCACTAGACAATCAGGAACAGAACAACATGAATGCTCTGTTCTGCTACGATGTGCTGAGACAGCAGGTTATCGTTGGTGACTCTGAAGCTTGCTGACATCTGACATGAATTCCTGGCATGCTGACTTTTTAAAAATCGATGGGGACAGACCTCAGAGTAACAGAAATAGCTGTGAAGTTTAACACTGCTGAAACTGTTCAGGCTTGATTGGCTGGCAAACATGGAAGGTCAGAAAGAGGAGCACTGGATCCTCATCAGTAGGAACAGAAGCAGATTATTATAGAAAAAAATCACTCTGAAGTTTCATAGCTTACTGTTCCTGTGAAATAGCCGAGATCAGGAGATGCATAATGTGCAGCAGACCTCTTCTTTATTAATACAACCTTAAGCTAAGGATGAAAAATGTATATTGGCACACAGAAGGGCTCAATGGAGTGTTATAAAGCCATTGCTTGACCTCCATTTTTGACAATTTTAGAGCCCTAAAAACTTTTGTTAAAGGAAACACTTTAGCCATAGCCAGATTGTGGGTGCTAATAAGATTTCACTCTTTGGAGCGGAAGCGGGGAGGAAACTGTTACGGTCCAGGACAGAAGCACCTATAAATTTAAGTTTTACTTAAACATGGATGTAACCTTATCACTTGTCTTGTTGCAAAAAAAATAATAATGAACGACACTTCAATCTAGACGAAATTACACACTAAAAAATGCAAACCACTTTACTACAGAATTGATTAAGCACAATTTCTCATTCATCCTGCTTGTTTATACACATTAAGGAGGCCCGCACAGAGGGAAGCATTGTCGAGTCAACGGAAATTTAAAGGGAGGTCAGCAAACCTGTTTGAAAAGCTTTGAGAAAATACCAAAAAATCGCATTATAACTTTCTTTTCTAAATACAAATGGGAATAAATTATAACACTATAACGAAATATAAATGTTTATGTAATTGTAAAAAGTAGCTAAAAGTATGCTAGTTCAATGAACAAACAGTTCTGGCTGCATAGAATAATACCTCACTAGTACTTTCCATCCAAGTGATCTGAAAGCCCTTTAAAAGCTTAGCGAGATCCACCTGATGTACAAGTCAGGTTATATTGCCTAAAATAGCTTAAAATTTGCACCTTAACTGTGAGATTGGTTGGCAATATGAGGTCCCACCGCTGAAGAGGGCTTCCACGGTGGTATTAGACACAGTGGTCTTGGTGCTATGAAACTATATTAATTCAACCTCATGACAATATTCTCATTTTGATTATGCAAAAATATGCATTGCTGAAAATAATTAGACATTAAGAGGCAAAGCAGGTAGTTGGTTAACTCGCAGTCAGCCCTGCTCTCCCACTAGTTCTGCCTTGTGCTGGAACCGAAGGCAGGACCCAGATGTGTGGGACAGCTGTGGTGGATGGGTCCCCTGGTTGCATCCTTTTCAATGGCAGCACAGCAGCAGGACTTTCCGCCCAGGCCCTCTGTAGTCCGACAGAGCTTTGTGCCCTGGCCCTACATCTTTCCTCTGCTCAAGGCAGACATAAACCAGATGAGGCACTGGATCACTCTCAGCAGTCATTCACAGAGCAGCAGAAAGATGAATAAAGTGTGCTCCTGAGAACTTTTTTTTGCTAGAATGTGAGGGAAGACCACATACGGTGGCAAAGAGAGTGAGGATTGACAAGGGAGAAGATGCTGCAGAGAAAGGTATCTAACTGTGCACCGTGTCTGTGTTGGAGGAGGGGCTGCGAGGCCCAAGAAGGAGATAGGGAGTTAACACTCTGGCAGATGGTGAAGACAGAACAGAAATAAAGCTACTCATAAGTCCCTGGTGCAACTCACCGAACTCTCTTTGAAAAATCAACCAACAACAACAGACCACTTCTAGCCCACATCTGTCTTCTCTTTCTTTCTTCCTTAAAAGCTTCTTCATACTTTGCTCCTGGACCTCTCATCGATAATTCCTAGCTCCCTAATCAAAGCCTCGCAAAATCTCTCAGCCCTCAGTGAACTTGTTCCCCTCAAAAGCCAGCGATCTCACCCAGACTTGCTCTCATCTCTGAAATCTGTTCATCACCATAGGATCCTGTGCTGCCAACCCAACAGCGAAGGCAAACTGCCTCATTTTTGTGTTCATCTGCAGGGCAACAAAATTCAGTTTTGCCTACATAGCTGAGAAGACTTGAATTGATTCTGCTGCTGAATGTTCTGGCAAAGGGACAATCAATAAGGAAAGTATGAATTGCTCTACTTTGTTTCATAAAATATCTGCGCACCAGTGGCATGGCCAGACATGAAGTAACATCAGTATCCGACATTTGGAGGCAGATGGAAACTGGATGGCAGAAACTGCCAACGCAGGAGAGGAGTGAAAGCTTTTTCATTAATATTTTTCAGTAAGACCTTGCTCTTACAGATTAAATGATGGCATCGTGCTTTAGAATGCAAGTAGTATAATAATCATATTAATACACTTTACTGAAACTGAGTAAAAAAAGGAAGTTGTCAAGTGCTTTTATACAGTTTCTGATGCAGGCATTTCACTCTCCATTGATTGTATAATAACCTCTCAACAGTTTGAAAATAACATCTCTTTTTCTACTTGTTCTCTCTTACGCTACTTGGTAAACATGGTTTTTGCAGTTATGGACCACAAGCCAAGGTGGTAATGGGCTTCTAAATTCAGTAGCAGTCAAAAGGTATATCAATGGTAGCAACCAAGGTCACAAATCATTAGTTCATGTTCCTTGAGCTGCTGCCTCTGTGTTCACACATTTGTGGTTGTACACTAAAAATATTTATTTCACTTCTCCCCTCAGTTGTATTTTTAATTTTTCTGACAAGGAAAAAATAAAGGAAATAAAGAAACATTTTTCTATACAATGAATAATGTGCCACGTATGTAAGCCAAATTCTGTGTTGATTTCTGGTAGTCTAGCATGTAAGGTGCCTGTTCTGGCATGGCAGTATGGGTTCAGAATGCAATGATCCAACTCTTCCTTATGGACGAGCAGCCAAGAGGAGGAAAAGAGCCTCCAAGAGCTGTGTGCTTAGCAGTTTTTTGGCAGTTCTTTCATAAGAATAGACCTTTTGCAAACTGTCATTTTGGCTCCCCTCATAAGTGGGGGACTTCCTCTCTTTAAGGACTCTCTCCCCCACCCGTTTCACTGTCTTCCAATGCCTGAAGGGTTCTGCTTTTCAGAAGCTGAACAGTATGAGAACATACTACTGCACTTCCCTAAAGTATATCAGAAAATAAGGCACCACATAGATCCCAGAGAGAGAAGAGGCATACCGGAGAGGACTTACCGATCTCTCTGAAGAGTTAGTCCCATATTATGTATGGTCAAGGGGACAAATATGGTGCTCAAACTTCGAGCATAATATCTGTAAACTCCTTGCCATGTAAAACTGTGCGCAGCCACAATGAAATACCTGCATAATAAAACTGCCAAGTGCATCTGAAGTGGCTATTCGACTCTCCTAGTAAATTCTCTTCATCCATTCCATGTATTTGCTATTTAAATACCTGATGACCGGAGACTGGATGTGGTGAAATTACTTTATCTGAAAACATTCCTAGTAGGGGAGTGCCTCATTTATTTACTCTTACAGAACTTTCTTTTGAACATTATTTTGTTCAGTACTATTAAGCCAAAGCATTTTAAAGGAAAACCAGCATAAGCATATAAAAACAGAATGATGATGATTTGCCACACAGAAGATAGGTCTTTGGGTGTTTTTCAAACTCAAAGAAACTTTCCCCTTTAAAGTATAACAATGTAATTTGCATATAAGTCTATCCTATTTAGGTTTGCACAAGGTCAGTCCTGTCGCAGTACACCTCTTAACTCATCTAGGTTCTGGGCTTACTCCTGAACTTCCCCCAGAGCTGTGGGAGGAAAGGGAGGAAAGCTTTTTGCAGGTTCTAAAATTGCAGGTTTCAAAAGGCTGAAGCCCTTTCAGGGACACAGTAATAATTTTCAAGTGACCACTCAGTGATAACCATTTTGCAAGATATATGTGCACATTTCTCTTAATTCAGGGTTTATCTGTAGACTATCAGGTTTTAGAAAGTTCTGGGTACAACATACCAAGAATATGAAATCAATCCCAGATATTAAAAAATAAAATAAATCAAAGCAAATCTGATTGATTTACCACAACAATAATAACCCTTGTATATTGCACGATGACGGGCCAGAACACATGATACCCTAGGCAGTATCTTCCTTTTTATTTTTAGAAGAACCAGCCATCCTTTTTGAATACTAAATTCAATAAATTCACTGCAAAGTTGGTGGTGTATGTGCATGTCCTGCATCTCCAATGTCCCTGCAGAGCCTCTTGATTCCTCCTTGGCCATTTTTTATGGTTGAATCCCTAGTGCCAGACACTTCAACTAATTAGAGCATTACTTCCTAGCACGGTTATTTCTGGAAATCAGAACAACTCACTGCCTCTGAAATATCAAGCTCCTCTCTCAGATGTTACGCCTCCTACTAAAACAAAAAAGATACTTATGGCAGACATCACTGAAACATAGCACAAGAGAAGAAGAATGACCTCAACATGTTTAAAAGTAAAATCCATTTTGGAAAGACAAACCCACATAGTATAAGTGTCCTTTTCTTATTTCTGCTTTGGTAAGACAGTGCCATGCGTAATACAGATTTTTGTCTCTGTACTGCTGACAGCATTTAAGAAAACACAAATCCCAGGAAACCAAGACACGCTTAAGGTTTGAAATTCTAGGAAACCCACCAGACAGAATGCCTTAGTGTGAGAGAAAAAGAATGTGACGATAAATGCCATCATTTGAGGCTTTACCTCAAATTGAAAGCTTAGAAGCAATCGAATTCCTTTGTTTTCCTGTTCAACTTTATCTACACTTCCAAGAAATAAACAAAAAGGACCTATGCATCCCCGTGATTTCAAGAATGGTGGGTTATTTCAAGAGTGGTGAATTCTGAGTTCTTAGAGGCGTAAACACTTTCACTGTCAAGTAATGATTTGTAAAACATGGACAATGAATAAACCCGGTGAGCCAGAGCAGATCCACTTACAAGGTAAAGACCCACGTTCACTAAAAGCGTGAAACAATGACAAAGTCTCGCAGCTAGCACTAATGAATTTGAAAGTGAGAGAACTGTAGCGGCAGTCACAAGTCCAGTCTCACATGCATGGCTTTTTCCCTGTGTAGCTTTAGGTTATTGTTTTGGAAACATACATTACCAAGTATGCAATATTTCTAGTCCTGCCTAAGGTGTAAAACTTAAAATTCTTCAGATCCACTCCTAGAAGATTTCCAAAAAAAAAGGTACAGTCAGAGCAACCAATGCACAGGTTTCAGGGTAGGCAGGATGCTGAGAGTAGCGCCAGAGGTACTGCACGGTGCATAGGATCACCAGGGAAAGTTAATGTGCCTCAAACAGGACATCATGAACATCCGAGATATTGCTTGAGCCCTTCCCAGTCCTCAGAGCACTTTGCAATCCTGAGTGAGACAAGATGGTTTAAAGATACACAGTCGGCTCTTCCACCAGGCTTTAAGTCCTTAAAGCACGTTATAGAGTCAGTCCTTTTAATCTCACAATTCAGTGTTTAATTCATATCTCCCTCCAGACCAACAGTGACTTCAGCAAGTCATATTTGCAAGTTTCTAAATAGATTTAAGGGAACCTAGACCCGGAAGGCTTAACATGAATAAGTGAGGTCAAGCAAAATAACTTTTTTAGTAGTGACATCTGAACAAGGAGGTAAAATCAAATGTGTTCCACGTGCTTTTTTTTTAAAAACTTTTTTGGCCTATTATATTGAAATACAACTAATTTTCTTTGATTTGGTTACTTAATAATCTTTCCACTATCACCTCATTCAAATAGGTTACGACTGTATCTTTATAATCAAGGTCCTTTCTACAGAATACCCTGTACAGCCACACAGCAGCTCAGGGCGCAGTAAGAGCCTTTATTTCATTCCAGAGAGTCAAAGCTCTGTATTTGGAATTAACAGTTGTTAATTATTGCACATAGCGTTCTGAGAAATTTTCAGTTTTGAGCAGCTGTTTAACAATCATGAATTAATTTACTTTAATATGTAACAAAATTCAGTTACCCAGAAAATGACTGGTGAGGTGGTGGGGGCACAGCTCTGAATCTCAGCATCCACCACTGAGTTGTTACAGCCCCTTCACCACCTCAGCCAAGCAAGATCCCACCAGCCAGGCTGTGTTAGGGAGCAGGACCAGAGCCTCAGGCCCAGCTCCTGCTCACTCTTTTCTAAAGGCTACCTGTGACGTTGGTCTCTCCGTACTTCAGTTCTCCATCTCTCAAACAGGGATGATACAGTGACAAGATCTGGAGAGTTCAGTTACTGCAGAAAACGTGAGAACAGAAACATCTTTGACACCGAGGACAATCTCTGATCTCAGAAATCCAGGGACCTGCTGTCCACAAGCACTGAATATCACGTTAAGAGAAACCACCCTCTAAAAGAAAGCAAGAAAGCGTGGTCCTTTACTGGCCCCTTTGACTTTATCACCTGTCACAGGATCAAGTGGTCCTTTCAAAATTTGTGAGTTGAAATATTATGGCCCCACAACAGTAGACAAGAAAAATGACCCTATTTTTTTTTTTCTCTGTGCTAGGTAAGCAGGATACGAGGAGAAAAAAAATATCACATTTGTAAAATGCTTCTTATCAAAATTAATTCTGAGGACAGAGCTACTACAGGTAAAAAGCATTTGTCTCTGCTGATTTGTTAGGTTTGTGACATTGAGTCATTCTCTTTGAAGCTGGCTTTAGGTATTAAAAACATCAAATGCCAGCCTGCTATCTTTTCAGGACTCTAATTCTGCTACCGACTCAGAAAAGAAAATATCCCGATTATGTAGTTCCCATTAGTTTCTATTAAGAGCCCCGACTGGAAGGAACAAAGACTGAGAATTAAAGCAATGATAACATTAGGTTTTGCTTTATGCTTTTTCACTTAATAAGCACTAGGATTTTCATGAGACTGTTCAAGGGTATGTAAGAGCAATCTTTTTTCTTAGGTCTGTCTAATGCAATATCTATCTATACAGAATTGTAATGCGAATTATGTGAAAATGTTACTAAAGCTGGGGTTGTACAGCCAGGCCTTCTTCAGGAATTTTGAAAAGCAATGACATTCCTTTATAGAATGTTTTTTTAAGACTGTTTGTTGGTATTATTCTATTGCAGAGAAAACTTCCTTGCGGATTTGAACTCTGCAGTGCCAGGCACAGAACAAAAGACAAGTCACCATCCCGCAACCCAAAAGACAAGCTACATTCCCCTTGGACTTGAGCCTATTTGTCCTGAAATATATATTTAAAGTAGAGGACTGCATAGTTGGAACTGCATGAAAGGAAAACAGAAAACACAGATGCAACTAAAAAAAGCAGCAGAGGAGCAGTGATGAAGATTTTGTTTTGAGAATACGAAAGGAAGGTAAGTGACAGAGTTTTTGGATAAACCACTGCCTGGAAAGCTCTTGCTATAGTCAAGACAAACCTCTGAGCAGTTTTCATCAATAAACAGGTTAGATACATCCTGTACAACAAACAGGTTAGGTGCACCCTGTATCTTTTTCAGTTTTTTCACCTAGCAAAAAGAACCCACAAGACCTCACATTTTATCTTAAATCCAAGGACAAAAGGTCTGTTGACATAACCAAATGAATCACATCAGAACAAAACCACGCTTACTCCATCTCAAGAGCTGCATAAACCAGAACTGTTGTCTTCTAAGAAGTTCTTTTGCGTTTTATATATACACATAAATTATATGTGTATATATACGTATGGGAAAAGAAAGACTGCCATCCAAATTGGACTACTAGCATTCCAGAAGTATATGATTTCAATTGCAGATTTTTTAAATTTTATTTTGTTTTTTGTCTTTGTGGTCAATGGTTGTTATCTTCCAGAAAACGTAGAAGAAAAGTTAATGAAGTGTGCTACTTCCAAGGAGCTGGTCTCCACAAGTGCAATGCAGGGTGACCTTACTTTATTAACATTTTGAAGATTTAAAGGCATATCACAGGACTATATACTCGCTTTAGAAAGATACTTCTGTTTCTAACTTAAAATTGAATGATTCACCTGATAAATCTCCAAGCCTTTTACAGCACTGAGATTCAGTTCTCTTAATGAGGACCAGTAATTGTAGATCCAAAGACTGCCCAAACCAGTCAGCAGGAGATAATATGTAATATGTAACCACAGGAAAAGCAAACTGGAAAAAGAAAGACCACTGGCTTTCATAAATCATCTTTTGACAGGAAGGTTATTTATCATGGGAAATAAGCTTAATCAATAATAGAGTGGAACAACCTTAATAAAAAAGGGAATCAAGCTCTGTTCTGTTAGAGCATTATAATTAATGTGGGTAGGGGGAGCGAGAAGAGGCAGAAAGAATTGTTACAGAGAATTGTTATTATCCTGACAAATGGATTCTGGATTGTTTCTAAAAGTTCATTTTCATCTAGCAGCTTTGAATGAGAAAGTACCAGGAATCGCATTTTGTGTTCTAAGAGTTAATGAGAACTTTTGAGGGAGGTGCCCAATTAAGGAAGAATTACTCATGTGATCAATATATTTTTATTTGATCTCAAGTGACTCGTGTAACCAATCATGACTGTGTTAAAAATCATCTTCCTTAAAAGACATGGGGACACCAAGTTTTTTCCAATTTATTGCTATATGCAAACCAAGAGTTAGCTTTTCCAAAAGTCATCATTTTTATTCTGGGTTGATTAATTTTACAAACATGAGAGGAAAGGAAAGGCACCCAAGAGAAATTTTGGAAGCTTGATGGAAAGAAATGTTTTCATCTGCATTAATACACAAATTGTTGCGTATTTATAGTTATTGTTTGGTTCAGTAACTTTTCACTTAGATTCTATATTTCAGTTAAGTCATCCAAAATTCACAAAACTCAGAGTTTGTCCTAAAGGTAACTCTCTGCAAGAAACCCATGCCAAAGGGTTTAGTAACTTAATAATTTATTTAATAATTAGCACCTCTAACTTAGGCTTTTGAATTCCAGAAGAGTGGCTCTTTTGCCAAACCTCTCCTCTACAGAAGACCTTTTGTTCCTGTTCCCAAAGCCCTTCCGAGCTCCACTCAGTATTCCACTGAGTATTCACACACAATCTACAGACAAGCCACAGGTCAGAAAAAGCAGAGCAGAAAAATAATTCTTATCCAGGAGATCATTTGAAAGCCTCTTAAAGTGTTCCCAAACAATTTGTGAAGGAGAAGAAAAAGATTATTAGGTATCTACCCGTTACAAATTATTCAGCAGCTCAAAGATCTGGAAAGCCATTTGGTTTTAGAAGGCAGTTGTTGAAAACAACAGAATTTTTGATGTTCTAATGTGAAATTCTTAACTTTTCATTTTACCTCAGGATCAAAAAAATGTTTTCAGGTAAGTTTTTACACAAGCCATACCATATACTAATCTCAGCTTTTATTCTGCTTGATCCTACAAGGATTAAACTAGCGATGTTCCTGTTGACTTCAGAGACGCAGGATCAGGACCCCTGTTCTTCAGGAACTGGTTATTTTTTCACTCCTAAATTACACCAATACAGTGTCTTGAAACGAGTGGAGTAACACAGACATAAAGTGGCAGGAAAGTTGTATAAATATTAGGTTTTCAGTGTGTTGTACCCTCGGCCAAATTCTTCTTCAGGTTCCGCTGGGAACAGTTTCAATAACCTAATGTATAAAACAACCCCAGAATTCAGCCTGTTTCTCCATCCAGCACTGTCACCTAGCCATAGCTTCTTGCTTGAAATTAAACGCTCAGCATTTCTTCCTTCATATTCTGTTTTACTGCAGAACATCAATGATGTAAAGCTGGGCTACTGTTAATTTAATTACATGGTAGGATGGAGAAAAGAACACGTTATTCCAGTGTTATTGATAGTCAGTAGCAGCACCTACTGGTACCCTCATATATTCCCTCTGGAGAATGTACCACTTTAATCATGCATGCTGCAGCACTGCAAATGTGCTTTCTACTCTTTTACAGCATTGTATTTTAGGTATTTACTATTTATCTCTTCTAGAAATGCATGGATTGTGCTACCTACTGTAAATGTGTGACAGTCACAGAAATGGAACCCAGGTCTATATTAGCGCACATTTTTTTGCAGAAGTCATTACAGCTGCAAAAGAAGAATTTTTATTCTGCTGGGAAAGACATGGCAGTAGTGACTGACCATTCTTTTCCCACCTTGCTTGCAATAAAACATTTATTCATAATACATGTGTAGTGCTGCAGGTGGCATTGTTACTGTTCAAAGAACCCAACTCAGCATATAACGTGGTCGGCACTTCATCTTCCTGAAAATGAATCTTGAAAACTTCTTGAATTATATATCTCCTCCTGCTTTTCAGTGGATCCATAATTTTCCACAGAAGATGAATTGCGGACAGCAGCACTGATGAGAATTAAACTAGCAAGGTTCATGTTAAGAACATAGTCAGTAAATCAAAAACTGAAAGTAATGCCAGAGATTCAAAATCATAGACTGACGATATCCTGAGATACTCGGTATGATGGAGTCTGGTAATGAAGTCATGAGGTTAAACATCAGCCTTTCATAGGCACCCACATGCTAAAGTACCATAAACCTGTACTCCTCCTAGGAAATCACCCTTAGCGCATATGTGGAGGAGAAGGAAGCCTCAGACAACTAATTCTAAAAGGGACGGTCTAGATGCGTCAACAAACGGAGAGCTAATCTCTTCAAATGCTAATAAACAATGTCAATAACCACAAAGAGCTTTGTGAAGTTACCAGTGGGGATATTGCTCAGCACGATGACCAGAAAGCTATGTCTTCAACAGCAGCAGACAGACAGAAAGAAAACTCCTTAGGTTTAGAAAGTAGTTTTTCTTCAATAAATAAAGTTATCCTAAAACCGTAGTAAAAACTCTCACTCCAAAGCCATCATATTCACCTTTAGGAGCAATCGTATTGATCCTGCTTAACTGAAACCACTCACTAGTAATACATGGTACTTATATCAATTTATTGTATAAACATTTTAATAATGCCTTCTGTTTTCTTGATGAATAACCTTTCCAAAATAATTGGTATACCAATCCCATCAGCTGTCTACGTGAAGCAGATATTCTGCTCTAGTGGCTGTTTCCTTATCACATCCGTAGGACAGTGAAGACCTCCCAGAAAAGTAGGAAAGAGGATTCACATCCTATACGTTTTATATTTCTGCCTTTAATTGCATGCACATTCCTCTCCTTGAGTCATAAATAGTTCTACTTCTCTGTTGACAAATAATTCTCTGAGGCAAAACACAAATAGGGGCAAATATTTAGTACAATGTGCAGGGATTTAGCTGTGTGATTATATTAAAGTTAATGGGAGCCTTGCAGCTGCGTCTCCACGCACGCAGGGACTCTTCACCTCTGTACGGTGCTTTAGGCTTCTGGGAGGGTCAGGCTCAAGGAAGCTGACGGGCTATATTCTCATCTCAGTACATCCAGATCTCTCTGTATGGGGTTTATATGCAGAAACCTAAATGTGGCAAGATATTTGTAGTTTATAGAGGTAACCATATTAAATCATTAAATGCTTAACATTGGAAAACTCACACTTATGTGCAGGAAGTAATTTTCCTCTTTTTAAATGAGATCTTTGAATTTGCACGTAAGTTTAGTCCTTGTGGAAACAGACTGCCAGCTCTAAATATCACATTTCTCGTTTACTTACAGAACTGATACGGGACAGATGGAAGCAGCGTGACTGTCCTCCACAGACTTCACCAAAATCTCTCAACCTTGCCCAGGATAAGAAGGCAATTCAAACTTTGTGTCAATAAAATCTTCACATGTTTACTGAAGTTTCCCAGTGCAATGGTGAATTCTGTGGCATGTCAAATAGGGGCTAAATCAAATGCAGCAATTTTCCGCTGCTCTGATACATGCTTCCAAAATAGGAAGAATTTAACAAACCAGAGCTTCAGATGATATAAATCAGCACCGTTCCGCTGAAGCTAATGCAACTGCATTGATTCGCAGCCACTGAAGTCTTGGACCCTGGTCTCACAAATGTGATAGAAAGATCCATTTGCTAATGTAAATATATATCGATGGTTTATCACGTAAATTCATTCAGCGAAATGCATGAATCAGTACTGCTTTTTTTAGCAATAAATCGCTATAACAGGTAGGAATATGTTTCGAGCTTTTAAAGAACCCAACAACATACATACGTTATTCACAAAGTAATCCCGCAAGTAGACTGTTGCCTTTTAAAAAACCTTTTTTCTTAGTGCCCCTCTCCTGATGCAAGACCAGAAATTGCACAACCGCTCCTATGACTGTAGACAGCAAATTTAAAATATCCTTAATTGGAAGCTGAAAAAACTAAGCGTGCTGCACAATGGCTGAGACACAAGACTTATGGTTGTTTACTGTAACACTAAGACAGTCCCATTAACAAGAATGATGGGAAACTGCATCCTGGCATTATTCTTAGCAAAAGACTTGACAAATATGTTTTGTAAATGAAGGAGCTACAAAAGAGAAAACATATAATACACTTTTCCCCCCTTTTTCCCAGTGAAATGGTTGCATGTTTAATGCTTTATACATTATTCAAGGCTCCATTTTCCAGGGTTCATCAATACCCAAGTCCACAGCAGCTAGAAGCTTGTAACAACTGACAAATGTAGACAAAACATGCTGCTTAACCCAAGAACAGTGGGTCAGAGAACAAACAGGAAAATTTATTGTCTTTGCTATATTACTGTTGGAATGGAGAAGTAAATGAATACCATACGTTATAGCTTATCACTTACAGTATGAGTGTATCATGAGCAGCCCAGCATGTCCTACTTAAATAATACTGATGGATAACATGCAGGCAGCTTTTGTTCACTGCTGAGGTTTTGTCTTGTCTACATGTTGTTTATATTTATTTAGGGCCAGAGGAAGAGACAAAAGAATAGCAAGAGTCATGCTAGGGGCTCACACAATCCCCTTCCTCTGCGTGTCCATAATGAATCTAGACTGTGCCTACCACGGAAGTTATTGCAAAGAAATAAAAAAGTCTTCTTGAGATAAAAAGCGGATTCCACAATATATCCTTAGCCCAGACATTATATTATTTCCCAGCTGTACCTGTGAGCAGCTTTGCAGAGGACAAAGGAGAAGAAGGGGCGAAAAAAAAAGGGATGGGGGGAGGAATAGTAACCTGAGTTTTATTACCTCTGCCTGCTGGAGAACTGTATGGAGATTAGCAATAATTTTTATATTCAGTACGGTACCTCTGAAGGTGACTCAGGAACTTGTGTGAACTAGAATTCTAGAAGAGTATAAGCAAACCCCCAAACCTGTGGCGCTCTTTCTCTGTCGCCCTCAGTATATTGTATAACCAGACCATTACACCTACGCAAAGCAGGCCAAAATGCACCTCTCGATGGCAATGGCGTGCCATTAACATCTTCAGCGTGATTTCTCAGGTTTCCAGTGTGAGGAGATCAGATTGCCCGAGGACCTCATCCCACACTATAATCACACTATTTCAGACTTTATGCCGGTGCTGTGCGAATGGCAAATGGGAAGGAAAAGGCACTACCTTCTTAAAAATGTAATTCAGAGCCATTTTACATTCACCCTGCTAGCGCACCACAAAAACTGCAAAGCAGTGTAGAATCAAGCCCCACGTAAAGGAAATAATTTAACAACAGGAGGGATTCCTTTAAATTATTATTAAGCTTTTTGCTAATCAATAGGAAAACAGAAAAAAAAAACACACCCAAAAAAAGTAATTTTTCCCTAAGTAATTGAAGGTAGTTGTGACCGAAGGGTCAGATTTATAATTTTCAGTAATTTAATTAAGCACTAATATTAAGCACAGGAATTAATTTGGTCTGACACCTTTACAAGCAGGTTTTTACCAAAAGAAAGAAGATATTCCCATCCCAACCTGAATTAAAGAGTGCTTGTCTTCTCACAAAACTGTATCATTTCAATTAAGATTTTGCAGTCACCACTTATTAATTTAAATCTGACCTATATCTCAGTAAGGGAATCTAAACTAACAAGTCAGATTTGAAAGGCTGAGGGAATTGGGTCTGTTTAGTCTGGAAAAGAGACGGCTGAGGGGTGACCTAATTAATGTGTACAAATACTTAAAGGGGGGGTGTCAGGAGGATGGGGCCAGGCTCTTTTCAATGGTGCCCGGCAATAGGACAAGAGGTAATGGGTACAAACTTGAGTGTAGGAAGTTCCATCTCAACATGAGGAGGAACTTCTTTACCTTGAGGGTGGCAGAGCACTGGAACAAGCTGCCCAGAGAGGTGGTGGAGTCTCCATCTCTGGAGACATTCAAAACCCGCCTGGACGCGTTCCTGTGCAACCTGCTCTAAGGTGGCCCTGCTCTGGCAGGGGGGTTGGACTAGATGATCTCCAGAGGTCCCTTCCAACCCTATGATTCTGTGATTCTATGAATAGATCGGAGTTCCTTACACAAATCACAGTGATCTTAATGAAGCAGCTCGAAACTCCATCTGTATTTACTCCAGCATGATTTTGTGATGTACAGCAAGCCTCCAGTCAGAAGTATTTCAAAAAAGGAGCTCAGCTTCAAAAAGGAGACAAGATAGGATGAGTTCAAAATGGGACTCAGGTGTCCAGTTCTCAGTGGCCCAAATCTCATATTGGTCAAGATGACCACGCTCAGCAAAATATCACATGGCGGTGATTTCTGTGCATGCATAAATCAGTTCTTTAATATATACTGCTCATTATTATTGGTAGATTTATGCTTGGTATAAACAAAAGATACAGATATTTACTGAGGTACAAATAAAGAAAAAACAAAAAAAGCAAAACAGTCCTTGGAGCTTCTTCATCTAGGAAAGAGGGTTTTTTCTTTCTCACTGCCACTTCCAAGCACTCATTTTCTTCCCAGTGTCACAGAGATCTGTAGTTCCCTAAGGCTGCCAGTCGCTTATGCAGAACACAGTAAGACTCAGAAGGTCTTCTGGGATGTAGTCAACTTGGCATGATATGTTGTCCTTTCCAATATAAAAACTGAATTAGCAAGGCTTGTCAACATGGCTCTAAGTAATTACACAATGAAACTCGGGCTATTAGATGACCAACATGGAGAACTTATATGGGTGCTATTTAAAAACATCCCAAATCTCCTAGGGTCTCCACATGAGCATGCTTACAGGAACAAGCTGTAAGTCACTAGCAGGCACTTACAGTATAACTTCAAATTCTTGCCTTTAACCACTAAGTAACTGTAAGAAAGGCATTGCTTTAATTCCAAAAAGCAGGGAGGGTAAGAAAAAAAGATTTCTAATTCTGCATTAACTAGAGCCTTATGTGCAGTCCCATGGCATCAGTCTGACTGGTATTTATGCTCGATACTTTTAATCCATTCCCACTTTCCCTACACACATAGCATTTTCCTTTCTTCTTCTGGAACTCCATGATTATGAAGGACAGTACAGGATATATTTGCAGGTTGTAAGATGTCCTGGAACAAGAAAGCCAGATTACACGTGTTCCCGTATTCCTGGCAGGACTGTGCTACACAATAGATTGGAGAAAGTTGTAGGACTGAACCTACAAGACATGGTGGTGGGAAGTCTTCTACTAGAATACTGAACATCAGCTGCCTCAAATCAGAGATGGTAGGAATCCTACCATAAAAATCAAGGGCTTCCAGCACCACAAGCCATCTGCAGAGTCAAAGAAGATTTAGAGAAATAAACATGAGAGAGAGAGAGAATTGCTGCATGGGACTTTGATTTAGTCTGGAAAAACTTATTCCTATTACAATGTACTTTTATTTTAAAGCCTAAAAATCTCTGAGTTTTGTTATCTACACAAAGGTGAAAATTACTGAATAAAGTAATCTCTAAAATATACTTGACCGAAAAAAAAAGCCTTACTGGTAACATACAGGGAGAAAAATTAGCCATCCCTGACACAGCCAGGCTCTGCTGTGACACAGCGAAGGCTGGACTATGTCCCATGAATATTTCTGTAGTACCTTGGCTTATTTGTCACAAAGAACTCACTTTGCTCTGCTATAAACTGAGTGAAGGAACCAGCAAAATTGTCTCTTAATCTTGGGCCCATGATCGCACCACCACTGAAGGTGAACCTCCAGGACAGTCACTCGATCCAAAAACCTGTTTCCCAAACAATGGCAGATTTCTCTGGACATCTTAAGTATACTTCTTCGTGAGATACTTGCACTTGGTACCTCATGTGGCATTTACTTGCCTCCATCTCACAGCATCTCTCACTACAGTGTATGTTATGAGGCTGACTACGAGAAAACTCTAACAACAGATTTGCATTCCAGGAAGTCATCAGACGGTTATCAGGGTGGTCTTTGTAAATTTAGAAACTTTGATCTGTACTCTTTGCCATCCTCTAGCACTGAGGAGGGTCACACAGATAGCTAAGCACAAATATGGACCTCCAAGCACAAAGGACCTGAAATAACCCTTAAAAAATAACCAAGTGATAAACCCTCACCCCCAGTCTGAACTTTCTATGATTGTTGCCCCTGGCTGTGTCTGCTGGTACGACCATAAGAAGGAAGAGTTTGGCTCTGCCATGTTGGTAGCTACCTTCAGTCAGAGGCAGCCATCAGATTTATTCTCATCTTTGCTGTACTAAACATGCACAGATCCCCCAACCGGCATATACAAGTCATGTGCTCTAGGACCCCAACCATCTTGGTAACCCTTCTCGGGACCCTGTCCAGTTTCTCAGTATCCCTCTAGAACCGTGGGTCTCAAAACAAATCTCATGCTCTGGGTAGCAAGACCAGCACCACAGGGAGGGCTGCAACAACTTTCATGAACCTGTTTGCCACACTCGACATGTCGCAGACATGTGGTTTGTGGTATTTGTGATGACAGCACTGTTTGCCCGGCTCTAAACCTTAGTTCCTTTTGAGCAGAGTTGTTTTCGCCTGATCGGCTCCCAGTCTGTACCAGAACACCGGTTTATTTTGTCCGAAGGTGCAGAGAGGAAGCCAAATACAAATCTCCTGATGGCAATATAAGGCCTTACAGGTCTACAAGCATATATTATCATCAGGTATTAAATAATGTTCATGCTTCCCCCGTGATGTGCAGCCAGTATGTCACAGTGCATCTCATCTATTTGCAAGTTCCGTCTAGCTCAGTACTCAGAACAGCAAAATGGCAAGCTGAAAATAAACCAGTATCAATTAGATTGAAAGAACTGGCAAGCTTGACAGTAACCCAGGTACATTCCCTTCTGTCCTTTAAGACATTCTGATACTACCTCTAGCTTCTGCAATTCATTTGCCTCCTACTCTGAAGCATTTACTGAGAAATAACCTTGAACTTGACTTGTCACCATTCCCCAGGAAAATTATTATGTCTTCTTTAGATTCCTTCACCCTACGGTATTTAACAATTTTGGTTTCTTGTCTGGGTTCATTCAAAGCTTCAAAGTGCAAAATGAAAAAAACAACAGAAATGTGGAAGTAATGCAATAATTTTTCAAAGCTGTTCTGTGTGGAACATAGCTAGAGCAGGATAGAGGGGAGAAAATCGCTACTGACATAAGAAGCGACAATGCTAAATGTAAAATAACAGTAAGGGTACCACTTCGCTTTATACAATAATTTCTGGTCATCACCATTTGGAAAACATGATTAATATACAGGGTTAAACACATATTCGATTTAGAAGTTCTGAGGCTCAGAAATATCTGCAACACAAAACCTTGCACAAGGAAAGCACCAAGAGACTGAAAGCATAGTGAAGTTCTGCTTGCTTGCTGAATTTTCTTTTTAAAAGAAAGTTGTCTGAGAAGGATTGGAAGTCTGTTCTACACGGTATTTCTGATAAACAAGAGCCATTCCTTTGTCCACTAGGTATTCAAAACAGAGACAGCAAATTGTTTCACTGTATCACACACAACTGGATAGAGGGAAAACTCGATCGATTTTTATTTAAAGTATCACTATCTGAAAAAGGAGGAGAGAGTGAGGGAGGGTGCGTGGAGAAATGTCGGATGGATGACGGACACCAAAACCCCACCCAATAGATGCTTACCAGCCAAGAACAAAGCTATAGCCAGTCTCCTGCAGAACCGTAACCTTTCCTTTACTACCATTTAGCAAAGGCTAATGTCAGACAATGGATATAGGGGGGGAAAACAGTCCTTAAAAAGAAGCTGCTTGTTGGCTGAAAAAACCAGCCAGATTCAGGCAGTCACTGCTATGGAGATATTTAAAAAACACTTATTTCACATTAATTGTTGTTTTAAAGTAAAGTTATTTAACTTTCTTTGTTCTTATTAATCTATTTACTATTACGTAAATTTGAATCTTTTCAGAAGTGGGGAAAAAAATAGAAGAATAACCTTAAGTTGCCTGGAAGTTATGATTCTCTATATTTTTTGCCTCCCTTTTTTATTGCACATAAATGCAGCCTTATTGGTGCTCATAAACAGATGTGAATCTGTCCATCCTATCACACTTAACTCTGCAAGGGAAAATAAGAGAACCCTTGTAACAGCAACTGCAGTGACACACAATGGTTCTTTTACTCTACCTCCTCCAAACGGAGTCAAGTAAAGGGATGCTGTGAATACAGCCAAAAGCACTGACTTTTGCTTCACAAAATACTCTAGCAAGGTAACAACTTCATTTGCCTCCCCCTCCCCCCCCATTATATATTAACAAAAGTGCCAGTTATTGTTTCAAAAAGCAACAATGTCTTCTCCTAGTCGTTGTTACATGACTCGACAGCCCACCAGGAGATGGTTTGCCTCTACCTTGCTGTGACTCTCCAATACAAGGAACCTGTCAACTCTCTCATGCTCTCACAGTCTCTCAAAAACACTCCTGTGGACCTGCAGCTTGTTACCGAATTTAACTATTATTAACTATTTAACTATTAACTAGTGATTTATAACATACATCACTAAGTCATAACGTGCATCCGTACTTAGGTCGAGCCAAGCACCTGAGACCCTGTCATGCTGCTTGCCCTGACCACCAGCTACGCTTGCAGATGATGACTGAAAGCCTTGTGAACTGCCTTTGGTTAACCCTCGCATTAAAAAAAAATAATAATAAAAAGCATACAATGCTAATTTAGTTTTCAATAAAAGACATTTTCCTGTACCTTGAACTCAGATGAAATTCATAGAAATGTAAAATTACAGTGTAATTTTACTGTGCTTAGTTACTCTGCATGCATCTCTTCAGCTAGCACCCGTTTGATGGGTGCAATATGAACACATCGCAGTTGCCTGTCTTGCTTTCTCCACGATGAACTTTAGGCTGTGTGCTCTCTTCAGTCCTTCCACGGAGCTCAAATGGAAGTCAATAGCAGATCTGTTCTAGATCAATGCCATTATATGGCCATCTATAAACAGACGTCTGCAGGTTGAAAAATAGTCATTATCCTTTTGGTCATGAGACTCAGCCAGTTTGATATCTGAAACAAATTTTTCTGGAGCCTATTTACACCTTTCACAGGGCTCCAGACAACATTATGCAGTGATAAAAATAAATTTACCTTACCACCTTCTAAGGATATTAGACCCAATACAGTTTCTTTGGCTGTACAAATGGATCAGTTGGCATTAAGTAAGTAAATTGGTGAGTACTTTAACAACCTGACCCGATCTGACTTTTCTGGTCCCGAAGCAGCATCCTTCATTTCTGAAAACTGTGTGTTGTGTGTGCATGCACTCACGTGCCCATGGAGTCTGGCAAACTGGGTTTGATCCAGATTTCAGTAACAACAGGGTAAACAAAAAGGTAACTCCATGGAACTATTAGATGATTTGCAGTGCCTGTTTGGCATTGGTCTAAGTAACTGTTTCTTGAATTATTCAGTATAAAAATGGTTTATTAAATACCAAAAGATCCCACAAAAAAAGGAAAGGTTACACTGGATAATTTTACTTAGAAAATGAGCAGAGCTAGTTATGGTCTTACCACTGTACACCCACGGAATATATAAGCTGTTTACCTTCATTAGAAAGAATGCTATCCCCAGCTTTGATTAGTTTTGCTATTCTCTAAATGAAACACTCACTTTCCAAATCAATCTTCTGCGAAGAGAAGGGGCAGAACAGAGGCGTTATGGGTCTGAGAGCTCCACTGAAGGGTGTATGAAGGAACAAGCTGCTGAATATTTTATTAGGAAAAAAAAAAGTATATGAAAATAAAATTGAATCCAGAAAAAAAAAATCACAAGATAAAGTCCTTATATAAAAAGTTAAAATTCTGCACTTGCTTTTGACGGCTGCTGTTTTTATTATTAAAGGTTTTGCTGAGAGTCTGCATTTTGATGTTAACATATGAAAATACGTTGACTGGCACAGAAAAACAAACTCATAAATTTCAACTATAAGTATCTGTTTTAATGTATTATTGTACTTTATTGGCAATATTCCACCAGCAAATGTCTTTTTATTATTGTATCCCCTCTTTGCAATAAAGAGGAATGCTGTTGACTGGCTTACACTTTGGGAAATATGAAATCATTGTTTCTTGCTAGCTGTGGGCAAGAAATAGTTTTCAAACCATGCTAAAGTTACAAAAGTGTACTCAGAAAAAATATATAGCAAGAAATATGTTAGTACCTTTCATAAATTTTCAATACATGGATACAGCAAGATAATTTCCAAGCATAAACAGACCCAGCAAAGAATATATATTATCTTAAATCAGGTATCGTTCCCCTGGTATGACAAAAGACGGGTTGTTTAATAGCATAAAACAAGTAGACTTCAGCCTACTATGGTATCATACTGGAAATAGAAAGAGAAACATTACTATTTTACATAAGTATTCTACCATCTCTGGCTAAATCCTTTATCCCTAACTGAAGCAAAACTCACTTCAGAGAAATCTTTGCCTGCCTACAGGGGTACTGGTGAATTAGTTCTAAACTTCGGAGCATTTCTGTTGCTGGAAAACGAGTAAAAAGGATGATCGAGGCATTTATGCTAAAATGTATAAATAGGAAACCGTTGTGAAAATGATGGTCTTCACGAGAGAAAGGAAGCACCAGGCCACAGACATTGCCCCAGGTGCTTGCGTCAGCAGCGCATTGGGCAGCTAAGCTTAGAGCATACAGCAGGAGCTCTACCAACAGCCAAGGGCAACACCTCACGCCCTTCCTTTCATTTTCTGTCATTTCTCCACTTGCACAAAAAACCCCTTATCTTTCCATCAAGTGAATGATTACATGAAAATGCTCTTAAGAGAAATTTTTTAATGCTCGGTAATAACGTCACTACCACCAATTAGGAAACTCACTTTCACTGGGCAAAACCTACTGTCACACTCTTAGTTATGCATTAGTAACACCAACAGACACACACACACTGCCTCACCTCTGGCACATCTGCCTCAACCTGCTGCCTTTTCATTGCTCCATGTGAACCAAAAGACTACTGAAACCAACTTTTTAACCAAGAAAGCCCAAGGAAGGACTGAGAACAGTCTTCTGACACAAAATCAGCCTTACAGGAATAATCTAGGGCCACCTGGTAAACAAGGTTTTTCCTGGTGAGGTGCAGTCCTGCACAGGCACGTAGTCTGCGTGTATCTCCTTCAGCCTAGATATTTTCCTTGGAAGCTGAACAATACAACATCAGCCTGCAATCCACTAGTTAGCAGTACTACTGTTAGAGTTATTCAGTAAGCAGATGGTTGAAAACCAGCTATTTCAGATGATTTTTGCGTTCTTCTTGCTGAAGTTTATTTACGATTAGCTAGGAAGGTCCATTACGGAATGACTCATATTAATATTTGATATACAGGTCTAAGTTAAAACCTAGAATCTTTCACGGGCAATATTTGCATCATTTTTAGGGCAGTCCCTGAGCATTTTTAAATTTTTCATACATAGCAGTTGGTATCAACATTTTAATTACATCCAAGGATTCACTATAAAACCCAATGATTTATTGACATATTGAAAGTCGATTGTGGAAGAAGACCATGTCCTACTCTAAGCAACAATTTATGGTTTCAGTCTTGGTCCCAGTGGATATGGGTCAATTGCACTGTAAAAATCTTTGACACTAATTGGTGATCCTCCAGGTTAGCTTATTGGCAGTGACCCACGGGGAAATTTCTTTTGCTTTCACTTGTGGACAGTTTTGCTTGCTCTGTGGACAGTTAAATAGCTACTGTTTGGAGGCTTGTGAATCTAACATGTTTCACAAGCACTAAGTTCAATGAAAACTAAACAGATCCCTAAATTCAGATGTAAATTTAGCAACGTGGTTGTAGAAATGAATTGGTTCTCATTAGCTGTATTTACCTCTGCAGCAATCATTCTTTTGGGATTTTAAATATAAGACCTTACCTGCTGCTGCATGATATACAAGTCCTGGATCCAAAGTCTGCGGAAGTTATTGGAGGTATTCAACTGCCATTATCTGATATGGCTATTGCCCATATAAAACACAGGTCACATTACTTTCTTAAGTCTGCAGTGACATCATAATCATGGATCCTTTAACAAGGCAGTGGTATCCAAACTGTGAATGAGCTTTATATGTGAATTTCTTGCAGGTGTGTGTGTTGTCTAATGTAATAAGCAGTAGGAAATGTGTGTGTATGCATCTGTTTGTGTGCACGCATAAATATTTACCAAATACAGCTTTATTGCAAAAGAGCTCCTCCTTCCACAAGAATTACAACTAACATGAATTGAGGTCTGAAAGGACAGTCTTCCAAATCTGAGAATACCGGGCAAATGCTGAGCCAGTTTTAATTTGTATTTATTGACTGCAGTCATTTCAGAGCCTAATCCCATCATTTCAGAGGAATCTAGAAACAATCTTCCATTTTCCAAAGCACATTTTTAATGTTTCACTTTTCTATGTTTTCTGCAATCTCAACAAGTATCTTTGTAATGTCAGATGAAATCAAGAGAGAGCACTGGGGAGCTCCCATAGTGGTCATTTATTACCTGGTTTACACGAGCAGCTTATCTGGGACTCCAGTGATCTGGGGTTTCTAACAACCAATGTGATAGTAACTATAGGAGGTGCAATATTTGACAAATTGGTAAAATGATAATTACAATGTTGTCTCAGGAAGTAGATGAAGAGAAATCTAAAATCTTTGCTTACTGCAACCACTGCCATGCACGGAGAATGAAAGGGAATCACACATATAAACACCTAGGACTACGCAAGAGGATATTTGTTCACTGGACAAGTATGCTAAATGCTCCACTCCATTTGCCCTTTTCAATACAGGGCAAGTAGCACGCACATGCAGTTGCTATCACAGGTTATGATCTTGAATAAAAAACCCAGTAACTTCCAGTCTATAATCTGTCTCCTCTCCCCAGTCCAACATCTCCAAATACAGAAGGTAACAATTAATACATCCACACATTTTTATACAGCTTCTTTTCTTACTGACCGACTTTTCTTACTGACACACTAAGGAGTACACCTCTAAGTCCGTGTTAGCAATATGTGTTATTCATTATCAAGAAATAAAAAAGCTCGTTGTTATTCTTCTATTTGCATTCAATGTGAACATCCACATTACTGCTCAGAGCCATCACAAATTTTTTTAACTGTAGCCTGAAATAAAAAACTAATTAAAGTAGTACCATAAGCAGAAAAAAAAAACCTCACATGGTCCTTCTCCCTAAAACCTCGCAATCTAAACATGTGAATGTAATGAAGCATAAATAACCAACTATTGATCAAAAGCAGTTCTGAACTATAGCTTCAGTGGGAATATACGTAATGAACACATTGGAAGTACCACAGGAAAATTTACATCTCGAGCAAACATTAGCATAAGAGGCACAGATGGAATGACACGGCTAAATTTGTAACAAGTTTTTGTGTGTGTTTGTTTGTAAATCTGGAATTTAAAAAATCAGATTTGCCTTGATTTGTGAAGCATTCTTCCTTTCTCAATGGAAGGTCCTGTCAGCTAAAGATGCCAAAATTCCTGCTTCCTGGTCTCTCTGTTACACCCATTACTCCCATCAGTCTCCAAAGTTATCTAAACCCAGATTCAATGCTGATGATTTCAGGTCAAACATGTTATTCCCTATCATTCATTTTCACAGTATTCCCAACACTCACCAAACAGTCACCATGAACATGTTTTGCATGATTTGCAGAACAGAAGCCTGAAGGCAATCATGATTTTAAGGCTGCACGCCAAGTTCAGTATGTCAAACAATCCAACACAGATGTGCACAGCGAGAACATTTCACCCTAAGATACTGTAACATACAGTTGACAGGGAGCTGATAACACTCTTCCTCCCTGTTACTGATAAAGGTGGTAAAAGATGCTGCCAGCCAACAGCAAGGGCCTTTGAAATTCACTGCCAAGGGAAGTTGGGCTTCTCTCTCCTTTCTAGGAAGGTCTGTGCCTTTAGAAATTAACACCCCAGAGCCATTCTTCTAATGAAAGATGCCAAGTAGATAAGCTCCAGGCTCCCAAACTATAGAGCTTCCTTCCAGTGACCACTAGGGAAAAAGAAGCTGCTAACCAAATAGCAACTAAACTTCTTCCAGATGCCCTTATGCACATCTGCACATCGCCAGCACACAGGCTGCACAGTTCTGAGTTCAGACCCTGCCTAGAAGTACCTGCAATGGCGCATACCCCAAGTATCCATGCTTGGCACCAATGCAGCTAAAAGAGTTTTTCCACTCTTCCCATTTCCTATCAACTGTAAAGTGTCAGATGTACCAGGTGGTCAAAAACGAATGGGTGAAAGGTGATCTATGATACATTCTCCATGTGATTCATGTAATTTTCTTCTCCCCATTTAGTGATATTCCATACCCTTATTTCACTGTGGGCACCTCAGAAGCAGGATTTAGTTCAATGCAAGGTACATGCAAGAAAACTGGATAAAGAGCAATTGAAGCATGAGTTTGATGAGTGCAGCAGCTGCTTAGGGGGATCCAAATACATCTTGTATAAACAGTCCAAAAATCAGCCAGAATTCATGTCTTGAATGGACATGTATTCCAGGATGCCACTTAGGCTGTGCAGAATATGATCTAAGAATTGCAGTGAATCCACTCTGGCCACCTCTTCATGCCTTTCAGAAATCCATTTGGAAATGAGGTTCTGTTTAACAGTAAGGGGTGATCCACTCATTACAACTTGGAACCACGGGCAGGCTACCTTGTCTGGTGTTCTGCTTTTATTGGCATTAATGAGGGAATCCTCCAGGCAATCGCGTTCTACTCACAAGCGAAGCAAAATACCCTGTCTTTCTTGGCTAGAATTTGTTATTTTCTGTATGTGAGGGCTGAATGCACAATGACCTGCCTACTTGGAAAAAAAGTTCAGACAAGTTTGCTCAAGTCTGTCAAAGACAAAGAGCTTCACCTTGAACTGAGATTGTTCACAGGAATTAAGATTAGATAAAACTGTTTTCGTCTTTATGCCCTTGTTACAAAGGAGGAAGATGAGGTCACATTAAAGAATAAATAAGCAAAACAACAAACAAAGCTGCATTCGATTTGCAAGAGACAAATTTGCAGGTGGACAGTTGCTGAAAAGACAAACTCAGCTTATCCTTTGGAAAGTTTTACTTTCATTAAGATTCCTTTAACAATAAGGATTGAGCTGGAGGCAAAAACCTAAAACCTAAATAGAGACGGCTTCCTGATCTGGCACTTTCTGCTGAAAAACAGATAAAGGGAATTTTTAATGCAACTTTCAGTATGGTTAGATTCTGTTTGTCTTTATTCTTGCCAATATTTTGTTTTTAACAGACAGATGAATGGGATGACTTTACTTGATTCATTGGCACTGCTAAAGCATTGACTTCTTTAACAGCAATCATAAATGGTTTCAAGATACAAAACAAGTGTTCCAGCATGGTCCATTGAGCAGAATGGAGAACAATGCCTTCCCAGTGTCACTGCACATGATATATTTAATGATTGCTACCGTACGTTCCGATAAAAAGTGCTTTTAGTCACGTACTACATGGGATTCCATCTTTTTTATATTCTCTGAAAAAGCTGCATAGACAGTAGTAGTTTGATTCTCTGGATTCAAAACTCTGAACTTCTCTCTTTTATACACCAAATCTTCCTAGGCCCTTTTATTTCCTCTTATTATTATCATATATTTATACAAATATACTAAAGCACAACACCTAAGCATTAGAAAATGCTAATTATTGTCTGGAAAATTGCATTGAGACTACAACAATTCAAGTTTACTATAGCTATAAATGTATTACACCACCACTCTGCTTGCAGCTGTTCGTGAAAGCCTCAATACACTAGTGTCACTCTCAATATCTTGAAACATTTTTCAACAAGCAACATTTAGAGCTGATAGAGAAAAATGAACTTTCGTTTATCAGAACATTTCAAAATTGTGTTTTCATTTAGGGATGAAAGCTAGTATTTTAAAAATTCCTAGAAAAGAGTATTAATAATTTTGCTTAATTTGAAGTGTGGAATTTGACTATGTGATAACTTATTTGTAAAGAAAAAAAATCAATTTCAAAAACGTTAAATACTTCAATACCATATCAAACAGATATTTATCTAAATTGAGAAGCTGATTTGGGGAGATAAAGTCTTATGACATCATGATATTTTCTTTGAGAAAATTAATGGATGTTTTTTCTTTCCTAATATTTTTATTGAGCTAATGTAGCTGACCAAAACCCAAAATCAAATTTAAAGTAGGAGTGAGAGTTTAAATATAATCTATGTCCATTAAGGAATATTAGTATCATTTCTCATTTGCAGGAAGTAGTACTTTGCCCAATATTTAGCTGCTGAAGGTTTATCTCCCTCTCTCTCTCTCTCTTTTTTTTTTTAAACCAAACCAAACCACAGTTTTCAGCTACACACCTGTTTTAGTTTTATAATAGATGAGCTCCCATGGCATTATTTGTCTGTCTTGTAGAGAATACTAGCTACTGACAAAGTTTGAGAAGATGACTAGAGATCATTATATTTCAGTAAGAAATTCAATACGTAATTGAAAACTGAACCATGGGCAAAGTGTGGAATAAAGACATTCCACAGTGACCAAGAACAATTGACCTACGGGCACTCCATGTGCAGACCATCTCCTGTCACCCCGTCCCTAAACCTGGCTAAGTACTGTCTCCTTATTTCTCCTTCAGACTTGAGGCACAACCACAGAACACACTTTGGAGCATCTCCCTCCACTGGTTGCATGCTCCTGGCCTGTACCTTGCAGGCAGAAGTTCAGGGCAGTCAGAATCAAGTGTAGGTCGACTACCAGCCAACTTACACTCCAAAGCACAAATACAGCCCTAACCAGCCTCGCCACTGGTCCACAACCAGGGCCTCTCCGTACCTCTGGCGAGGTATTAAAAGTAGATGGACTTTCAAATTGCTCACAAAAATAAGGAACAAATTTAACACAGCCACTTTACACCAGGGACCATGTGGATTCTGACACAAGCATCTTTCTGAGTCCTACGTGCAATACAGTATATAATCTACAGGGTTATTCTTTTGAAACATGTAATGATCCAGTTTAAGTCCACTCCTCTGAGCAGCCATTTTGCAATTTCATGACTTTCAGAGAAAAGTTCTTCATTCCAAGTAAAGCAGATCACTTATTTCTGAATGATGGTTTCTGGTCTCAGATTATGTACTGTACCCTTAATTGTGCAGTTTGATAAAGGTAGTTGATATCCTCAGGATTTCTCTAACCTTTATTTTAGCACACTCCAGGACAGTAACACTGTAATCAATTAAAGCATGCTGATGGCACAAGGGGAGCCCTAAATCTCCTATTGACAGCTCGTCAGGGAAGTCAGCACTTTTTTGTAATTTTCCATTTAAATGATTCCTTAGTACAAAGCAGCCTCAAAGACTACACTGTTTGTTCACTGTCCCATGATCCTGAAATGGAGTTTACAGAAATTTATACGTTTTTATGCATCTTTTATATATCTCTAGGTTTCTTGGTTCAGAATTTTTGTTTCTGTTGACTTCACAGAGATACATAGGCTCACCTCCAGACAAGAAAAAATATTTGACAAAACGTAAAGATGATTAGTACTCTTATTTTTTAATTTGGCTCTTAGTTTTTGTTCCGTATTCTCTGTGTTCAGAGAACTGATGGAAACCACAATTCACTTCTTCAAAAGAATTTCATTTCACGGGATGCAACCTATAGCAGTAATTCATACACAGATATACTACACGACTCCAGCCACTAATCCATTTCAGTGACCAAATTAATAACATTTAAGCTTTCTAAATCATTAGATAATACCTGAAAAACTAGTTACATATTCTTTTTTCTTTCAATACCACATAACTTTCTCTTGATCAGTGTTAAGTTATAACGAATGTCAAATGAATTAATTAAAAAAAAACTCAGCAAAATTTAAATGATGCAAACTAAAAGCAAGGCACATTAACATCAGGAAAATAGCTGTGAAAGTTCTTTCCAAATGCTGAACAGCACTGTACAGAATACAGACTTTCCCCTATGAGGAAATCTCATCACTGTATATCAGAAATACATGGAAATAACAACTGCTGTTCTATTAGATATTTATTACAAAGTACTGTATAGAGAAAGAAAAGAAAGGTGAAGCCTTTTATTAGCTAAGACTCACTTTCCATGCAACTGTAGTGCTGTGACATTTGCAACAAAGCATAAGAACACAATAAATGTGATATACTGAGAGAGCTTTCTGACATACCTTTTCTATCCTTGAACTCTAAACAAGGACTCCTGCCTCCCTCTGCCATTATAGACACCCTCTAAATAGTAAAATACAGTAATTTCAGATGGATTTAGATCATTGTGCGACAATGAATTGGTATTCTTTGGAAATAGCTATACCTATTTCGAAGCGAGGAATGTGAACTATCAATCCAGAGCATTCACTGAGCCTTATGTAAAGGTCAGTTAGTTTCTGCTATAAAAGTAAACATTCTGCGTGGTGCCTAAACTTCATTTTCACTATAGAAAATAATCCTTTGGGCAGATGAGAAGATTTAATTAAGTAAGAAAGGGAAGAAACTATTACAAAGACAAGAGCTGATATAGTAAGTGCTCTTACTTTAAGACAGGAAAAGTAATAAAATTTAAAAATATCAAAAAAATGCTGAATCCTTATTGCTTGTCTCATTATATTGAATAAAGTCTTTAAACCCCCAGTTTTGTTAACGCAAAATGGTATTATTTCTTACTTAGAGTATCTCCTCCATGTTTGACTTTTTATGTAGAGAGACTTAAAGAGAATAAGATTTTGACCCTCAGAATACCCAACAACTATGAAGGAAAAAATTAAGGTGCAGATTGCACCAAGAGCGACCGAAGAGAAAATCCTCTGACATCCCTGACACTTACTCAGTTGAGGGTTGGGGGATTGATTGGGTTGGTTTGTTTGTCCGAAAGTCCAAAGCTACGAATTGCATCCACTTCCGTAAAACTGTATGTATGAAACAAACCCAACTAGGTCTGAAAACTATAAGGAACTCCAAAATCCGGTGAGCTGAACAAGCCGCAATCTTACTGGATAAATGATTACTTCCATATGATACATTTCCAACAGCGTGTCTAGGTGTTTGCATCACATGTGGATATATACACTTATAATTAGATCTCATATGAATACCGAGTAATTTGACAGTACCTGAGTTCTTCGTGCTCCATCACATGGGGGGAGGACAGAAGGTCTAATGGACACGGTATTGAAGAAGAATAGCTTTCTACTTCTCGTTTCAACACTGTTTTTTTCCACACATAATTCTGCAAAGGAAGGGAAAGGATCACTGTAATAAAAGTTACATTTGAAGATTTGCTCAGAACATATGAAAGGAGATCCTCTGTTGTTGGCAGAGAAGTTGAAAGTTTCCTGTCTTTAGTGAGTGTGTTGTACCGTAGCTAAAACAGCAGTCAGGGGAGGTCACCAAATACCTACTAAAATTAAAATTTAAAACAATTTCAGCTCTTCTGAGACAGTGAAAGTCCCAGACTGAAGACATGAACAATAGTTTCCCTATGTAATAAAGGCAGACACCCAACCTAAAAATCTAGATACAATTTACTTGCATAAAGAAACCTTATATGTACAACTAAGACACTATGTCACTTCTTAACATCATTCTTTAAAACCACAGATTTTACAGAAAAATAAAACCAAAGGCAGATTTTCTAATTACTGTAGAAAGTGTTATCAGGTTCAAGAACACTTAATAAGCACATTATTGATTAAAAGATGTGTTACATTTTCAAACTGTGGTTCCTATTGTTACTCTAGTTATACTTAGTAACCTTTAAGATGCTTAAAGCCAGAGTCACAAGATCTGACACACTATCCATGATTTTTTCCGTTCACTTTGTTTTCCAGATTTTTCCCAAGTAGAGTTTTTTGTGGCGTCACTTTGCTTTACAGCAATGATTTCACATAAAGATGAGGTCTTTCACCAGAGTGAAGCACAAGCATGTGCTGACAGCCTTGCAAGGAAATATGGTATTTATTGTAAACTTTAAACATAACTCCCAGATAAAAGCTTCCTCAGACTGGAAAGACCAAGCCTAGCAAAATACCGGTATGTAGCTTCATGTGTGACTTCAGTCACAACCCGTGACTGCTGAACAGTTTCTCTTTTTGGAGATATGTAACAGAGATAAGAAAAAAAAACCTGGAGATTATAGAGTATCAATAAGCTGAACTAACTTTATTGCTTCTGATCGAAAACTCTCCCAGGGTTTTACAGAAGCTTAATAACTATGACCAATGCAATCTTCATGGTGCAACATAAAACATATGAACAGTACCAGAAGATTTCCCAGAGCACAACTCCTCCATGAGTTATCAGGGAAGTAATTAAGCGGTTAAACTCTGTTGGTCTTGATGAAATAGTCCCACAAGGATACTCTGATGACCAGGAAATAGAAAGAAACATGTCCTGATTCTCTTCCCGTTTTCACTGGTATATTTGTAAAGCTTTTAACTGCTTCTGATGTACAAAAAGGTAAAAGCAGTAATTGGACATTTACGGACTGTGGCTATCTCAGTGCATGCATTGAATAAATTCACTGTTGTCCACAATTCTGATTAGAATTTCTGGATTATTATGCCTATCTGCAATGCTTACACAATGACTCTCTGGTATTATTATAGGTAATATAGTTACTTTGAGAAAGATCACTCGGTCCCAATGATCCCATACAGCCAGGATGTAAAGCCTGCAGATACAGAACTACTACATTAGCATTGCGGCAGTAAAGACAATTAGTGCCAACATCAGTCCACAAACTTTATTTTAAATCTCTAAAATATTCCAAAAATGTTCCAAATAGCCTTGCTGCTTAGAGATCAACTAATACCTTTTCTGAGATCTCTGAACATTATTTTAGGAGTTTGCCCAACTCTTAATCTTAAACAAGGTCTTCTATTCATCTTAATTGCCATGTAATACTTTCTACTTCAAAATAGCTTATTCAGAGAGCGGTGTCAAATCTCTTGATCAAAACACACAAAATATTACTAAATTCTTCAATAGCAGGGGTTTATGTTTTACTTTAAAAACATTACCTTTAATTATTTACACAGCCACTGTCTGACACAAACAAGACGTTATCTGTGAAGCATACATTTTAACGTGTGAAAATCCATTAAAGCAATTTTTCAGAGAACAGTTTAAATATACTGTTCCCAAGGTAAACTTCTTTGCTATAACATAAATATGAATTTGTAAAAGCTTCTAAGCAATTATTTACTACCTTGCAAGGTTGGCTTGGTACACAGTTGTGCATTAATTCCAGCTGAAACACATTTAATTCCAAACCTACTAGATGACATTCTCAATAAACTTTGTCCTTAACTCTCATTCTGAAGACAAGTTTGCCAAATTCCTGCTACATATTCAGCTGATCGGAAGGAAAAGTCACATGAAAAAATAAATACCTGGGCATAGATATTAACAAGATACTAACTAAAGGAAACATAGAAACATGGATTCTTTGGGTTTCTGAACAACTGAGGGATCTGGAAGTTTTCATCTGTTATAACCAGGAGAAGAGTTGTGCGAAATGTTTTGGTTAAACTTTTTAGTGCCTCATGAACTGACCCCAAGATGGTGGGAATTCTCCAAAGCTCCCGCCACTGGAAAGCATCAAACCTTCATAATCTCAACAAGGTTTTATAACAGCACTTCCCATTCTCGTGATTCCATTGAAAATATCACTCATCTTTTGGTGGTATTTTGGAAAGCAAGTGGGGAGGGAAAGGACTAAGGAAGTGCAAGTTAAGAAGCAGGAAAGCAAACAGAGATCATATTTAAAATGCTGAACTTAGCTCACTACTTCTGAACTTCTGAAGCTCAGCAGTAAGGGCTATTTTGCCAGGGGAGGGCGAAGGAACAGCAAATCTCTGTAAGCACCGTCTCACTTGGTGTCAGCACTGGCTAGCAGGTAACATACAGGCAACCTATCTGTGTGCCCAGCCACTTCACTCCAGTAACAGCTCTATCTGCTCCTTGACTTTACTGCCCAACCTCTATCCCAAAATACCTCGTGGGTCTCTCTGCAGTCCTCAGTGGTAGCTGAGCCCTGCTTTGTACTACTCAAGTTCGTTTCACCATGTTTTGTTTAGCAAAAGAAGGAAACAGTGTTCACATAGATGGCTGTTCCAGATTAGTGTAATAAATAAGAATAAAAGCCTGTTCCCTTTTTTTCTGGTCCACAGGAAGCTGAACTGATGGAATACATTTGGTGAGTTTCTCTGCAGAAATCGTAACATGAGCAAATGCACCAGTTCTTTGAAAACTGCAATCACCTTTGATGATGGAAGCAGTAAATAACAAAGAATTCCCAGTCTTCTAATTAACATGAGAAATGTTTGCATTTCTTCAGATACGCTACTGCAACGTGACTAGCAAAATCAGGAGAGGAAGACTGAGTGGTTGAATATTCTGACAGTTTAATAGGAATTTATTAGGAGAAAGTACTGTTACATCATCCAGAGAATTCATCACAGACTGAAAACATAAAAGTGCCCAAGTTCTAAGTGTATTCTGAGTCAATTCATTTCTTTATTTCTTTTCTCCCTGCAAATAAAAGTAATAATTATAGCATCTACTTTCAACACAGCTTAACCGGTATATTTGCCTATCAATTTTGAAGCACTACGTTCATACAAATAATAATACTATTTGTGTAGCCAGCGTTCCTTAACATCATCAGGTAAGTTCTAGCCCAACGTTTTTATGTGAAGACACACTAGTAGCGGAAAACTAAAGACTGACCAACGTCAGTGACTAAAAGCTTCACAACAACAACAACAACAAAATCTATATAACCTGTTTAATAATGTAACCTCATAGGGACAGAGAAATTTTATCCTGAGGCTAAAACATACGAATTTTTTTTTCTGTAGTTATAAGAAACCCTGTTCCAAGACAGATTCTGAGATTAAAACATTCAATCTTTTTGATCACTGGAAGTAACAATCTTAGTAACAATATCAGATGAACAGAAGCAAACCAAATTTTAACAACATTCTGATTTGCAGAGTATTTTTTTTTTTAAATTCTAACTTATTGCTACTAACACAGTAAGACAGTCCATGCAGCAGTGCCTCTTTGTATTTTTGCCCCTGTATTAATATCGTAACTGAACAAAACAATTCTCCTGGAATATACTTTAAAACCTTACTACAATACACAAGTAAGAGAGACAACAGTTAGAGAAATACCACTGAAGCAGGAGGAGAAACCCTTCAGATCTCCAGGATGTTGAACCTGGACTCCAAATCCAAATCAAGCTCCAGAGATCAGGCCACAACCAAACTTGGATTTTTCCATGTCTTCCAAGCCCTTCCCATCAACACACATAAAAAGACCAAGACAAAAACCAACAAAACCTGTTTCTTTTGTACTTAAGATATGTCTTGATCCTGTATGTAATTCTTTTAATCTGCCTGGGGTTTTTTCCCTTTTTTTTTTTTTTTTTTCTGTGGGGGAGGGACTGTGGGAGCGGGAAGACTTCTCCTTTCATGACTTGCAAGTTGTAATCTTTCCCACAAGCAGAATCAAGAGTGAAGCACAGTTTTAGACTCTGAGCAATATTAGGGATGTACAAACAGGGTCATTTGAATCATCGGTCACTCAAACTCAAACTACGTTAGAGCAGTGCATTCTGTTAATTTCGTTAAGTAGCTAGAGCTGCAGGATATTCACAATATTGAGCCACCGGCATTAATGCGATAAAAGATTTAAGGGCCAGCATGGTGGAAAGAGAGAAAGCAAAGCTTTTAAACCTCATTTAATGGATAAAAGAAAACCATCTTTAGCATTCCAGTTGTCTTTCCTTTATTGTATTGATTACAAAAGACAAGATTTTGACTTGAGGTCTCTGATGACATAAATAAACGCTGAGCTCTCAAAATATTTCTAGAAAAAAGCTTCTATGAGAGAGGGAAGTAAATATACGCGAAGTTTGGCTATATCTTTGTAATTAGGTAAAAGTTAGGTAAAACTCTCATCTGAATACACTGCCTCATTGTTTTACCAACTGATTTGCTATGAGGCTTAAACGCCAGGCTGACCTCTGACAAAGTTGTAAATGATTAAAAAAACCAAACGAACTGCTTTGTTCTAGTTTATTTAGATATTCCCACATTTCTTTAAATTTCATTATTATAGACATAACTTGCAACCAAATGGCAGTTATACCTCTCTCTCACACAGTTACCATAGAGCTGAGGATCTCTGCTGCCACATCACTTCGTTTGTACTGCAATTTTGAAGTGCTATCATGTCTTCATATAGTATTTACTTCAATTTCTTTCTTTTCTTATCTTTCCTCTCTCACACATACGCACAAACTCACATCCCATTAAAATAAACAGAGTTAGGAAGGACATTCAGCCACGAAAGTCGGCACCATCAGGCTTCAGTGGGGTCATGATTTTCAAGATTGTACCCAGTGTGCTTGTTAAGTGAATTTCCAAACAGGAATGGACTGATGCAAGTTAAGTTAAATGCATATTTAAGCATTTTGCTGAAGAGGGATGATTAAACAGGAAAGGAAGGAGTAAACAGTATAGTAAACTTTCAAAATTATAGTCTATCGAGGTCCCAAATCATAATAATATACATAAAATGATACAAAATAATAAAAGTTAACCAAAAATATAGCCCACCCTCAGAAACACTTCAGAAGAAATATGTATTATACTCAAGCAAATGCTTAGATGCAGACAAGAGGAATGGAGATGGACTAAAAGATGAAAGGACCCCTTTGCACATCACTCCTGCTGCCAGTTCCCCAAAGCTCCCCACCCACAAAGAGCTGATGAGGGATGATGCGTCCTGGAGGGGCGGCCTCAACAAACCATCTGCACAGCGAGGGAGGAGACGGACTGAGAGAGAAATCCAGACCAGCTGTCCCCCAGCACAAATGGGATGAAGCAAGCCTGGGGCAGTATTAGGGGAAAGGGGTTTTGCCTGGATGTCCCAAGGCCCTTGTGTTATTGAGGAAATACTATTTTGAGGAGGAACTACCACATCCCTGGAGAGGAATCTCTCTATTTTTCCTATTCACAGGGAGCAGGAAGCAGTATCCAACTAGTTATCTCAATAAAACCAAAACCATTTATGGCTGTGACCACCCCTCAGTATTTCAGCTCAGAAGTTTTTTAGTAGCATGTACCCAGGTAGTTCCTCACAACACCTAAAACATGAGTTCATCGCTACTGCAGGAAAACAGGTCATGGCTACAAGTACAGTCACAAACAGATTTTAACTCATCCTCGAATATAAACTGGTATAAGGTATTTAAGTATGAGTTTGCTAGTCACTATCCAGGTTTGAAAGCTTATTGTTGATGACCACTATCACATTTCAACCAGTTCACAATTGTGTTTAAGGATGGGAAATGCAAAATAACTTACCTAGATTAAACTTCTTCACTAAATAAGAGCTATCTCCCTATTTCAAAAAATAGGTTTAGTAACGAACGTTATTTTTCCTGGTCAGAAAGGTAAGATGTTCTGCATTTCTCAGTTTCTCGAGCTTGCCTTGCCACATTTCCACACTTTATTGCTATGTAATACTCTTCTAAAAGGAAATGTTCAGATTGCTTAAAGCCTTTGAACTTAGTACACTTTCTTCCCTCTTTAGTTATAAATAAATACATACCAGGGTGGCAGCTGTTAAAGGAGGTGCCAGGTACATAAATCAAACAGACAGAGCCTGGGGGGAAAAGGCCTCAAATGATAAATAATTACCAATTCTACAGAGCTTGATTACTGCAGAAGTAATGTCTGATTAAAACAAGACCAGGATTAAGGCAGAAACCTGAGCTGATCTGGGAAAAAAAAAACAAACACACACACACACACAAAAAACAACAGTGGGGGGTGGAAAAAAGGCAACTTCAGCTTTAGTGCCTGAGCTGAGTGCCAGTGCCAGGCGGCTGGGCTCCAGACTCCTGCACAGGAGGAGATAGACAACAGACCCCTGTACTGTCCTGGGAACCCCTTCCTGCCAGGGACTCAGTTTGGTGATATGTTAAGAGCCTGCAAAACTCTGGAAAGTGTAAGTTTCTGGGTGTCGGTTATTTCACAGATTTTTTCATACCAACTTCATTTCCCTAGGTTCCCAAACTCTCTTCACTAATGCACTAAAAGGCCAAAGATCTAAAATAATCATGGCTCAGACTCTGTTGGAGAAAAAGAATTCTTATAACTTGCTTTTCTGATGCACAGTAGTTACCAGTTATTTTGTAGGGTTTTTTTTCTGTCCTCCTTTATATTCCCTATTAAAGAAATAATTTCACAATACGTATTGATACAAACAATACATATTGTTTTCTACTCCATGATTTAATGGGAACACATATTCTAGTAAGATTCTTCAGCATTTTAGACTTACCCCAGTGATAATTTATTGCAATTGCTTAGGGTTAAATCAGAGAACATCTTTTCAAATGCAACATTTTTATACACTGTCAGAAGCTTAATATTTTAGTTTTAAAGGAATGAATCTGAAGCACTTGACTTCACTTGGCTTTTCCAATACTGAACTAATAAAGTGAAATTATGAGACTATGAATATTTTCAGTCAAGAAGGGCTCAGAATAACCCAGATGGAGCTTAGGACAACAAATGGTTAGCTAAAAGGATGAATGGCATTGCTGATCTTAAGAAGACAGCCAGATAACAGAATTCAAGAACATGACTCTAGAAACTTTGGCTGCTAAACAAACAACATGATTTTCAACATGATTTTCAAAAGCAATTAATCAAAAGCTGCTCTGTGATCAGCTTTTTAACTTCAGATTGCTTATTCAGATTCTTTAACCCAGTCTTTAGGTATTATCCTCTTGACCAAAATTCCAGGCAAGGATGGCGAGGGATAGCTGAAAAAGCTAGACATATCAGTTCACATAAGGGCGCATAATTAACCCAAATTAACAGTATTGCAGATAAACACACAGTCAGTGGGTCATGAACTTTATGTCAAAGTTGGAAAAAAATGGTGCACTGATTTTCATGTACATGCTGTAGAAGCAAGACAGGATCACATCTTTTGAACTTGAAACAGTCATACAAAACCTGCCAAGCCCACAGATAAATTTGAACCATGCTTAATCAAACAAGTGATTAAAGCTCAGGACCATAGTTCAGACAGAGCTATGGGGAAAAAAATACCCCAAAGTAGTGCGTTATAAAAGGCCAAGAGCAAAAGAATGGATCACTACGACGGGAGCCATGTGCAAGAGTCTGATACCCCAAATGCATAGACCTCAATTTTCTCTCATGAAAGACGAGATGATTCTGCAGAAGGAAAAGAAAAATGCTGAAAGACAAATAAATATTTAATGAATCTGCCTACCTCTACATTCTGAAATTTTCACCACATTTATTGGTAGAGCTCCCAAGCCTTAAGAGGTCTAGTATCAAGGTTATCAGGGAAGGCTACTAACAGCCTGGTACAAGCATTCTGATCTCTAACTGGCACTGAAATAAATCCATTTGCTGGAACATCTTGGTTGCATCTCTGTACTACTAAATCCATGTCCAATACCAATACAGGGACATTACAGACATCCCAGCAGCCCACATTGCATTAAGTTGTAAATGTAGACTTTTTTACTAGTGTCTTTATAGATATTTGAGTATCCAACATAAAATATTCCATTACAAAGGGGAAAGCTAATAAGAAGCTATAACACAGCACAGCAAGGGCAATGATCGGGCAAACAGAGAGAATTATGAAAGATATATAAATAAATTTGCTTTTTCACTCTGAAAGGTTACAGCACATACATGCATACGATCTATAATTCTGCCATTTGCAGCACTGACTGCAGCATTTACTGATCTGTGTTACTACTGCACTCGTTTTAGGAAAGATGAGCTAAACTCATACCTATTACAGATAAAGCACAGTCTGTGTGACAAAGATCCAGAGTCTTGTCATATATTTTGATACCGTTTTGTTAATGCTGGACTGGCAGAGTTTTTACTTCAAAGGAACGGGTTCCAGTGAAGATACTTCCTGTGATGCTTTGCCTGGAGTCTCAGCAGAATGGAAAGCTTTATAACCACATAAGGATTTTATGACAGATGCCTACAGGAATATGCACACACATATATAGTCAAAAGAGAGCTAAAGCAAAGTAGCCTCATGGTACCCCCAAATTCTGGCGAAGTTTAAATACTGACATCATATCCTTGTATGTTAAAAAGGCAAATAGGAAAAACATCTCCCCAGAATTAGCTGATATTTCCAATTTTTTTAAAAAACAAAATTAGACATCTTTGTAAAGCTCGATCATGCTTTGTCAGTACTCTTCCATAGGAGAAAAAAAAATGCCCAGCATTAATAGAACGCAGATCGGCAGTAACTCAGAGCCGCACAGTACAGAAGCCCTGGAGTAACACATCCCTGGAACAAGCCTTGCAGCCCCTGCTTCCACCATGCTTCCTTAATGCTGGAATTTACAACAGGAACATTATGGGATTGGTAATGCTATCTCCACTTTAGTAGGGTACTAAGAGAAATTTGTCTCCAGTTCCTCTATACCTTTTTATCCCAAATGACCCCAGATTGTCTTGCATACAAGTACATGGAGGGACAAAACTTCTACTGTACTATAATGAATCGAACAGTTGCAATGGTACCATACAACAAAGCAGAAAAACAACAGAAAAGAGAGCACCAAATTTTCCAGAGATGCCAAAGTCTAAATTCTCCCAGAGTTACACCCAAAGCTAATTTGGTCAAAATCAGCATTGTGAAGTTCAATGGTAATTCCCGCTATATTTTTAATCGAAAGGAAACCCAAGAAAGAACAATCTGTGAGCATGAAGTGAAATGAATCTATTAATTTACAGCACAACTAAACTGAGTAGCCACATTATCCTGAAGGCAGCCGGCCGACTCAGGAAGGGTCGGAAGTAAATAAATCATATATGACTGTGATAAACGATCAGTGCAGGATGTGTCAGAGTGCAGGCCTGATCAGCCATCATGCTGAAATGCACTGAACTACCATGGGAGGTTTGGGGGCCTGCAAATATGAAATAGACTCTTGTTAGTGTCAGAACTGGGCAAATGATTTGCCATGAATTAATACAGAAGCAGAGCTTAGCCCACTTTCAGGATGATCAAAAAGCACGTAGTGTTTTTTTTCTAATGTGCTTGCTGGTGTTGTCCTACTTTCTTTCCCCAGAACTGTAAATTCCAGTAATTTTTCCTATGGTTACCTATTAACAATATGTCATGAATGGTTTAACTCAAGACACATCATTTACTTTATCCTCAAAGTCCCAATGCTTCATGCCAGTGTTAACAAAAATTCATACTGAGAACACTTTCAATTCAAAATAAAACATCATTGAGGTAGCCTATATGTCAGAAAGAGCTATTTACTAAGGGAATGGATCCCACTCCTTTTACATTCCCAGCCTTAGTTATGTTTGCGTTGCATTTTGGATCTTTGTCACACATTGTATACCCTTGACAGGCGCAGAGACATATGACTCTCAATTCCATGCTTGAAGGCATGTGCAGAAGAAAAGCTTTTATTTTTTTTATTAAAAAGAGATTAACAAGAAAAACTGTCAAACCAGAAAAAACATATCATCAATATAAACACTGAAAAAAACAAACCAGGTGACATTTCACAAAATTCACATAAACTTCAATAATGAAAGTAGGTTATAAACTTCATTTACCTAAGTAAATCACGGGGCAGATGAGCACAATGGCAGCTCTACCACACTTGGACTGGGGCAGAACTCGCTACCTGAGGGCTATGCGTAATTGCAGCGTACATCCACTGATGTGTGTCCTACAGACGCTGGTCTATACCACCAGGTCAGGTGTGCTGCAGTGCCACGTAGGGCACTGTCATACATCAGAGCACTTGTTGCATGGGAAACACGGGAGTCAGGGAGGTCCGAGTTTCTGAGGGGCTAGGCTTCCCAGTCCTCAGTCCTCAATGTAAGATTTTCCACATTTGTGAAATACAGTAGGCAGAGACTAATGCCACGGGACCATGACTGCTCAGGGGATAACTCTAGCAGCAGACCTCAGCTGACATTTGCAATCTCTTCTCAGTCCCAGTCTTCCTGTAAGTCTACTAATTCTCTTCTCAGTACTCTAAACTAAACCGGGAGCTGAGATTAATGTCACAGGACAATATTCCTAAAGCTGCACAGAGAATATATTTAATAATAGCTCTCATCTGACCTTGGCAAAGTCAGCCTCACTATAAGGCTTCTATTTCTCCTTCTCTGAACGCAAGGTGTAAGCCCAGAGATAAAGCCTACACAGGTAAAAACTGTACTCCTCCCATGGGGTTTACATGATCCTTTTCAGAACACTAATTCTGAATAACATCACATGTTCCAGAAGACGAAAATAAACCAAATCCTCTAACACAGAGGATCAAAATAATTATGGTTTGTGGCTTTTCTTCACCTGTAGTTATGCAGTCAGGCTAAGATTGTACAGAGGATATGTCTAGGAGTAACTCATGCTTGACTATCCAAAACACCTCTGAGCCCCTGTCTTTCTACAGGGCTCCCACGTCCTCTTCTCTGAGCTTTAAACCTGTAGGTAGAGCTGAAGCCACACAATACTCCAGTGCTCTTGGTGAAGGAACACACAGGCAGCAATTCTGCTGGTGCGTACAGCCACTTGCCAGATACACTCTTCCTGTATGCCTCAGATTTCTCCTCGAACACCAAATCTTAGTCTAGGCTGAGACAACTGCCATGGGACTCCCCAGCCCCTGAACTTAATTGTTTCATAGTGGCTAGGTTGCACTCCTGCTTTGCTGCAGCAACATCTTCTGCTTCCTGCTCTTGGTACACATCTGAGATTTATTGTTCTCAGAAGCCTCACTCCAGTCTCGTCCCCAAGCACAGCCTGAGCCCCAGGCCAGCCACTCAACCTGTTTAATCAGTGCTGAGTGCACAGTTCCACCAAGAGCTGTCAAATAACCTTGGCAGCTCTTCTGAGCCCCATTGCTACTGTATGTCCTGGATCACTATGTTTCAGCACGTTACTCCACTGGCTGCTGTCGTTCTTTTTACCCGATGGGGATCTCAAAAGGGAGGCACTAAGTCCTTCCTCTTCTAAGCCCTGTGACGCTGGGCAGGTTATTGGCACGTACACTGTGGCTGTCTGCCTCTGGCATCCTCGCCAAGTGCAGGAGACAAGTAATTCACAAAGACTTTACTGATGTGACTCAGTAAAATTCTCACAGGGGGTACACCTCCTTGGGACCCCAGCAGAACCAACGCTTGTTTAGCATTTGAATGCATCCATAATATCTTACTTCAAGATAACAGTTAAATGATGTCGTGGTTTTATTTTTAATGATGTGAAAATACACATAAAGTCTGTTAAAAATACACCTTCAATCTACCTTTTTTAGGGTGCCATACAAAGAACCATGAACAGATCCATGTAGCTGTCAAGGTGTCTTCTTGATTAATAATGCGTTAGACTAAATTGTCTTCACAGCTTATCAAATTTACCATTATCATTTGATTGTAAATTTCTCCCTTCACTTTGACATTATTGGCAAAATTAGAAAGTTCGGGCTGTAAAATTAATTAAAATCTTAATTATGTCGATTCTTCCTTGCTTTCTGTGATTAGATAAAGCAGTAAGTTATCATAATCCCCTTTAAAAAAAAAAAAGAAAAAGCAAGACTAAGAGGAAGAGAGCTACCTAAAAAATGATGGGAAAAGATAAGGGATTTGATTTTTATGTTAGATACGTGGGCGCATAGAGCTGTATATCTTGTAGAATCAGCTAATGTGAACGCATTACCAATTTGACAAGACATGGTATAAAACATCAGTATGAATCCATTTGTCTTAGATGCCATCATCGATACTGGGCTTGGTTTATATTCCACATATCCCTGAAGTTCCAAATTATTTAGACTTGGGGTACTGAAACGCATGAAACCTATCAGAGAAAACAACATCCCAAACCTTTCCTTCTAACTTAATATGAAAGAGGGTTTTTTAATCCTTTTGGGAACAGAGCAGACAGTCAAAACCCATCAGAATATTTTTTTTCTAGTATTTCTCACCTGGGCAAAAAATTGGAAATGTTACAACAAATAGTTTTACTATCTCTTGTGACCAAACTGAAAGTCTCATTACTCTTGATGCTGGCTAAAACTATCATTTTCAGATGCTAGCGATAACATGAGAACCTCACTTTTCATTATCAGAAAATAAAAAAGTTTCTAAGCTGTCATATCGAGTACAGAACCATGATAACATGATCAATGGCTTAAAAATCATGAGAAAAATCATTATTTAAAATAAAATTGTGACTTTGATGAAGAATATTAATATTAAATAGATATTAAATATTGCTTAAGAACACTGGATTGAATCCTCAAATGCAGTATCCAATATTCAAAAAGTAATAGTTAAAATTGCATAGAAATCTCAAAATGCCACAGACTGAGTGGAGGAAGGAGCACAGCTGTGACCAGGGTTTTAAGTTCCTGCAGTAGCAGGGGATTTAGTAGGCAAAATTTCCAGATCATCTCCAACTGCACCCCTTTTCTGTAGAAGAACGCCTACAATAGGTATGGCTACTCTGAGCTAGGTAAAATTTCTATGCATCCTACACGCAGGGATTAGTTTAGGCTTTAGCTCATCATCAGCACACAGCAAACGGTTGTCTTGACAGCAGAAGGCATAATAGCACATCACATCAACTATTTGATCCTAATTTGTCTTTAGCTACAGTTTCTTTGGTGTTTCAGAGTTAGATGGAGGGGGACAAAAAAGTCAACCCAAGAACTGCAGGAGGTAAAATAGTTTGTTACTCATTTATTCAAGTATACGCTGCAGACCTCAAAAGCTTAACACAATACAAAGTGGTGGAGATAAATGGAATTTTAGTCTCTTTTTAAACCCCACTGGTGACACCAACACACTAAGTGCCTGAGGATTCATATCCCCCACTCCCTTTTCTCCTTCTGAAAGCACGCATTTTGTGTTATAGAATCCTTTCTATACACTTGGCAAAATGATGGCGAGATGAAACACCGTTGTACTTTGCCAAGACGACGGCAAGGTGAAATGCAGTTTGTAAGTCATGTTTTTCTGTTGTATCATATTGACAATGAAAAGAATGAGAAACAGGCGATAAAATGAAAATTAAAGTGAAAATTAAAGAAAATTTACTAGCAGTTAAGAAAATATGTTCAATTGTAATTTTGATTAACATTCGGTACGCACAAAGGCAGATCTCAGTGACTGAAAGGAAGCACTAAATTCGTAGCACCAGCACCCCCTAACAATTCACCCTGCTCTGAACCTTTTCGGGTTCACAGGCCGCTAACTAATTTTCAGCTAAGAGGCTTTAGAAATGTAGATTAATGTTTCATGCTCTAGGGATCAAGCTCATCACCAACTGCGTTGAGAAACTCTTTTTTTCCCCTCTGGGGAACAGAATTACACAATCAGTTAAGTACATTCAGGTTTCTCAGCTCTTCCTAAGCCCCTGGTAGAGGCAACTAGCAGTAACTTTTATTGGGGTAGGTGGACAAGTGGTCTTTGTTACATTGCCAATTACCCACCAGCACGGTACAAATTAAATATATTAGCAGCATTCCAGCCATGCTACCCTTACTCTGTTTTATTTCATCCATTAAAAAGTAGCACCTATTTTCTATATGTGCTCCTTGACAATTGTCAAATGACCATGAAACAGACCATGCTTGCAATCACACACCCCAGTGCTCCCCCAAACAACCAACAAACCCAAGAGCAAAAGCATATCTCAGGAGTCCTACCAGCACCTTTTCTTTGTCATACAGGGATGGAAAACAGAAAGAGAATTAGGTTCCAAAGCTACATTCATTATTATGGTCATATCTTACAGGAGATACGGCTACTGCAGCCAATTCTTGTTGCAACTTAAACTGAACGTGCAGCCATGTGATGAGAGACATAATGAGATTTTTAACAGAGGGCTGCATCTGAGTGTTTGACAAAAAAAGATTCAGCTGGGGTACAATGAACTGTTATTTATTTCCATTTGAGTTTAGCAAAGGTTGTCCTACACAACTGTGAAACAATTTTACACTTTTTAAATGTATTAGCTTTGAACTGAAACAGTAAATAAACTATTTATTTGGGGTGTTTTTTTTTTTAGTATCTCAAAATGGATTAACAAGGGTGTGTAGAGAGTATAGCACCACCAACAACAATTTTTTGATGGCAGGCTAATGGGATTGCAAAGGGTTATTTTGCTGGAGAGAATTTCAGATGCTTTCTCTCTAATGAAGGTTTTGTTCCTCACTTACAAAGTGTTTTTTGCCTTTCCTTTTCACCCTTTTTTTTTCTTCTTCTTTTAAACAAGTCAGGGAAAGGTGAATTGCCTTCAAGAACCATGTTGTCATTGGACTAAATTAAACCTTAAAAGATCAAAGCTTTCAAAATCATGCTGAGATCAAACTGGGATCTTTGGAAGACTTAGAAGGAAGGAAAAACACTGATCTTTATTGTTTGTCTGCAAACATGTTGCTCTTCAGTTGCTGAAAATATGCAGGAGGAGTATACTGTCTGAAAAACCAATCTTCAGTGATGGCAGAGCTGCTTTTAGAGAAATCGATCTTCCCTGAGAACAGGGGAAATTCACCTCTGTTCTGAGAGTCCACAGGTCTTGTCCTGGCCATGTAGACTGTTCATTTAATTCTCTAATGGCTCAGTGGTTCTGCTATAAATTTCATCCCATGTGACCTTCTAAATCTCTTCCCCCCCACAAAAGATGGCTAAGAATAAAAAAATATTTAAATAAATTTTAAAAAATAAATCTTCCACAGCAGTGGAGAAAACTGTTATTAAGCCAAATACCTGTTAACTACAGGTACTCAAAAGCTCTAGTGACTAAAATGGCTCTTAATGGCACCCAGTCTCCTAAATTAAGCTCCCATTAAGCACCTACTTCAATTAGTTTACAGCTTTAACATATCAAACCCTACTTCAATGGTCCATGGGGCCTAAAATTATTTTTCTGAGGCGTGATAACTGTCTACCTATACCTACCAACTCTCCTACTAGCGGTGCATCTCCCAGCCAGCTAAGATAACTCCTGATTTTCCGGACCAAACAGAAAGGCCAGGTGTCCTTTTGGTCAGCTTTTAATTCAGTGAATTTAGCAAGGTCAAGCCCTGCTAGTTCTGAAATGAGTGACTATATTGTACTACATAATTTAGTCGTGTAAAAAGAGAAGCTGCCTGTCTGGAAAGATGAAACAATAAAGTTTATAACAATTCATTTTTATTACTATCATACCTGGAAACCCACGCCCCAAAACTAAAGAGGGATGTACTCTTGGGCAGGCACAGCAGACGGAGAAACCTTTCATTCCTCTCACTTCCAGCTTTTCCAATCAGTGCTTGCACACAGCACCTACTGTATTAAACTGCTGCTAGACCTGGTGGACTCGGCTTTGTGCATCTGCCGGCAGCCAGACTTCAGCTCGTGCTGTTGAACTGCTGAAGGTCAGAACTGCTGAACCCCACCACACATCACACGGGCCCCTCCAGGCTGCCAGCCCTTCTTGTTACCGTTCCACCGATCACATTTCTCATAACTGATGCCAGGTACCACATCCAATGACACCATGACGGCAGCACCTCTCGCACCACGGGTTTTACTGGCCTTCAGAAATCTTGGGATGATATTTGTGAGCACCATCCCTGCAGGTTAAACTCCTGGAAGTGTAGGGATCTGCCTGTGATGGCACAGCCCTATCCTGGCCACCAACAGCTCTAATGGCGGCAGGCTGGGCCTGCCCCCCGTAGGGCTGGGCAGCCCCATGGATGCTGTAAGAGCAGCCACGTAGCTTGGGCACAAACCACCTGCAGGTCCCCATAAAAGTGCAGGGTGGGGGGAACAGTGCATGCCAGGCAGCCGTTAGGCCCTGAGAAAATTTAAACAGGCCAATTAGAGGGAGGAATTCCCTTGTCCGTGCTTTACTGCACCGGCAGTGCCGGGGACAGGGGAGGGATGGATGCCGGGGAGCCCGGGCCCCGCAGCGCGCACCCGCCGGGTGCAGGTTGTGCGATTCAGAAAATTCCATCCACCTGCGACTGACGTGTTTGAGGGCCCAGGCCACACTTGGTCCCCACACTGTCTCTGATCTTAGGGTGCAACATGGGTGTAACTGCTCCCTGCCCCTCCGCCCCAGCAGTGAGGTCCATCTGCTGCCTTCTGTTTAGTTTCAGTTTAACGTATTGATTTCCATTTTGCTGAGGAAACCTGGATTCCAGAAAGGTGTTCTGACTTTCACAACAGAGGGAACCCCCAGCGTGTCTCTGAAACCCACTGCAAGCATTCACCCCCCTCGCCACCGACTGCCCCTCGGCCAGCAGCCCAGTGGGGAACCGAGGCCAAGGGACCATGTTCACCAACGCCTCCGAGCTTCCCTTTGCCTCCTCTGGTGTTCAGTGCCTTCAAACACTCATCCATGCCACCGCTTCTCCTCCAGTCTTTTCAGCCTCAGAGGCACCATATTGTACCACACAGGGTAGTAGGCGGGGGCATGAAAAAGATAGAGAGAGGCAATTATAAAGATTTTTTTTTTTTTTTTCTACAGGACCATTTGGGTTTATATTCTCTTCTCTCTAGTGCCGGAGGAGAGCACTGGCGGCGTTAGAAAGCTGGTCTTGCCTGCAGTAAGAGGTGATTTCACCTACTGCGATTTCTTCCATGCTTGACAGGCTAAGTAGAACTGCTATGTCCATTTTAAGGCAGTAGCTGTGATGATTAAACCTTCTTTATAAAGCTCATTGCCTCTCAGCAAGGTACCAAGGATACCACCTGTCGTATGTTTTTTCAACTTGCAAACTGATAGGAGAGCCAAACAAACAAACCCTAGCATTTATTCTTACTGTGAATGGTGAGCAGCAAGTTATAGGAAACCTGTGATGACACTGATCATGATCACTGCTGTTTATACAGCCTCATATATTTTCTCATACATCTGTGAGAAAATTGGTAGGAAAACTGCTGCAAATGTAAAGGCATTAGATGTAGATAAGGGCAAAAGATTTAGATTTCCAAATGACAAAGAGCCAAATGAATCAGATTGCAATATTGTACAGACACACAAACAGCAACAAGCCAAATTTAAATCTGTTTGTCTTCACCATACCCAGAAGCCTTTTCTCTCAAAACCTTTATTCTTAGGATTCGTTTTCTAGAGTGAATATTTAAACATAATTTTCTCTGGGATTTCCTTTAAAGAAATGGTGTCAGCAAACATTCCTGGACTAAGTTAATTCTTTACAATGTTGAGGGAAAAGAACTGCAAGGTGGAATACACTCATTAAAGTCCTCAACTTTTGATTATCCAGTACTCACAATCAACTTAAACCCTTTACAAATAATTATTTAGACTTTAAGATAACAAAGATCAATCCGGCAATTTGTACTGGGAAAAAAGATTATCTTCATCAAATTATTTCAGCAATATTCTCAGTGGATTTAAATTACCATGAAATTCAATACTGTGTATGGAATGATCACATTTTACAACACTGTGGCAAATGTTCTAAAAGGAATTCAGAGTTCTAGCAACGTCAATAAAGAATTAAAAGTATATATGATATTTTAAAGAGCAATTCACTTACCTACGGTAAGAATAGGACAGCAGTTACAAAATCATTCTGTTTCACAAAGCCATAAACTGTGATATCAACCAGATTTAATCACAATTTAATTCAAAATAATTGTGTCACATTGAATTTGTTTCATTTCTAAAATGTTTTCATGTGACTTTAAGAACAACATCTTAATGCAGTACCCTCCATAGGGAAAACAGATATCTACATTATTTGTAGCAGAATACTGGGAAGTGGGGGGGGGGGG
>VYZM01024098.1:126758-188192 GCA_013398915.1 Dromas ardeola | reverse complement strand
GGGGGGGGGGGACACGAACAACTGGATCAGCTCAGTATTTCTGAGCAGCTATGTTTTCTGCATCCAAAAGCACCAAAATTGTATTATGTTTTATTACAATGAATCCACAAATGAGTCCAACAGAATGATAAATCCGAGTATCATTCATGCATGAGTGCTACTGCAAAGCAGGATGAGAAATTATTTGACGTACAAAATACAATAGATGGAGCATATAAAAAGAGAAAAAGGCAGGCTTAGTCTGGGAGTTTCTCACAGTCCACCTGAACTGTGGCGCAGCTAGCAAGACAAAAAGAAAGAAACAAAAACAACTTAGAAGCTGCTAAGAAATACTGAGCACATTCTCATGTAAATATTTTCACACAGAAGCACTACTGTTAATAGCAAAGAAAACAGCTTACACTCCCAAATGTTGATTTATCAAACTAGAAAAGTAGAAGAGACTATTCTCTTCATTCTGATTTTCAAGAAAGATTTGCTTTGCTTCAAAATATACACCTCATTGAGCATTTCTATCAAACTCCTGAAGTATCCAACAGATCACGTTTTCCTTCCACCAGTTTTTATAAAAAAGGCTCCGGGGAGACCTTATAATGACCTTTCAGAACCTGAAGGGGGCCTACAGGAGAGATGGGGACTAACTCTTTATCAGAGAGCGTATCAATAGGATGAGGCATAACAGTTTTAAATTGAAAGAGCGGAGATTTAGATGAGATATTGGGAAGAAATTCTTTACTGTGAGGGCAGTGAGCACCTGGCCCAGGTTGCCCAGAGAAGCTGTGGCTGCCCCATCCCTGGAGGGGTTCAAGGCCAGGTTGGACGGGGCTTGGAGCAACCTGGGCTGGTGGGAGGTGTCCCTGCCCAGGGCAGGGGGTTGGAACTAGATGATCTTTAAGGTCCCTTCCAACTCAAACCATTCTATGATTCTATGAAAATAGCCCAATTTTTGCAACAAAATGTGTAACAGTATTCTCTGTTGCAGCACGACCTCCAAATACCAATAATTAACATTTCTAGACATACTGTCAAATCCAAATCACAAACAAAAATCATGCTCTATTTTCTCCAAAACAAAGTTTCTGAATTCCCTGAGAATCTTTCACTGATGTTAAGAATAGTATTACTAGAAACACTTGCACAGGACTTCAGCAACCCCCTTTGGGGAAAATCCAACTAAGCCTTTAAACACATACATAGTACATTTTATGTGAACATGAACATCTCCACCAATGTCATCAACTCTTCAGCAGCCTTAAAATTAAATATGGGCTTAAAGCATTTTCCGGATTAGGGCCTCTCTCCTTTCTTTATTAAAATGGGACAGTGGCTATAAGCCAGCAGAAACTCTAGTGATAAAGTAGAAGACATAAAGTTGGCGAGAGATGTGATAAAATTCACTTCTATACATGAGGAAATGACTTCCATAACTCATTCCAGGCTCTACTTCTTGTAAATAGCGTAGCACTGTAAAAAACATACTCTGCATCGCTTCTAGATGCACACTACGCTGATTGCTTACTAGTTTTAATTCGCCAGAGCAGGGAGCATTCTGAAGGGGTTTTTTCCCTTTTTGTTTCATTATCTTTACTGGATTTTTTTCCTTTGGATTGAAGAAGGGAACATAGAAAAGCAAAAAAAAAAATAGTTTCAGAAGTAAGACAGATCTACTGAAGAGGCAAAATTCACATTGCAATTTTTCTTCTGTTCAGTGGGCTGGATGGATGATCTACCTTTCTTTCAACTTGCCTTTGCTGGAGGCAAGAACAGTGACAGTATGTTATAGGACTAGCTAAGGTGCAGAGCAGCTGGATTCCCCAGCCTTCTATAAAAAGCCCAACAGGATGAATTTTGTTAAGGTCTTAAACTATCAATTACCTTTACATAGCTCTTGCAACACTGACTGCTGAAATATATAATCTGGAGAAAGTTCTGCTGGCCAAACACACATTCTCCATTTTACTGTATCATGTAGCTGTCAAACAAGTATCTATCCAAATCTTTGAAACGCATGGCTGTGAACAGATTTTTATGGGATGCACAAAATCCCAAGGCCACAGTGACTTTGTGTTAGTTGGGGGTCATTAATTATTTGTCATCCCCTTGTATTAGACACTGCTAAAACAGAGAAAAAACAGACTCCCACCTTCAGGGATCAAGTCTTCAGTGACAATAAAGGCCCACAAAACAACTCGAACAAATTTATTTTTGCTATAAAAGAAGTTAGGGACCTTATTCACATTGAAAAGTGGGGTGCTCTGAAAATAAAGCTTTAAAAAAATTTTAAGGAAGCAAAACAACAAGAAAAGGGAGTTGTATTTCCAGAAGAGGTAATCTCCTGATGAGTTTTGCATTGCTGAACAATAAGAATATGCAGGCTATTGCACCCAGAACAGTACTATAATATAATTTTAGCCTTGGTCATTTGTTAGGTGTATAAAATTTATACTCCCTGTGTTGAAATAGGTAAGAAAGGTAAGCAAATCAGACACTACATAACACACTCTGGTTTTAACTTGGCTGTTGCAATCAAGCGCAAGTAACCCTGAGCAATTAAATCTTCAACACCATTTGTTGCCGCTCAGTAGAAATTCTGTCAACATATTATAAGGTTATCCCATAAAGATTCAAAAGGCTAGAGGAGTTTGGTGTGCATCCAGCTTCACAGAGAAAATATGAAGTTATGGTGAGATACAAAAATTCTCAAGCGTCCTTGGGAGAATTTATAGTGTCACAAAGCCTGAAGATTGTCCCCAGGAGACTGCTCTGCATTTCCCATGGAGGGCAAGTATGAGAGACATATTGGTCTAAGTGGTGCTGGCTAGATGTGCCTGCACCATAAAGTACAATGCTGTGGAACAAACAACCATAACTTGTAGTTACATGTATCTGTTAAACCAGAAGCCAGAGACCAACTCAGAATTATCAGGATTCAAGAGAGCTTGAAGTTATTTGAATCCTCTGCTAGTCTGCATGCAAATTCTCAATTTATACTTTAACTAGATCCTCCACAGGAAGCCGTACCTGAACAACAGGGAGAGACAGAAATTACAACCTAGACCTGCAGGACCAGCACCTACTACCTTCTAAACATCTGCACTTTAGCACGGTCTCACAAGGCTATTTGGGTTAAGCCCTGGTCAAATTTACCAGAATTTACACAAATTTACAACAGTACTGGATTTACAATAAATCAGGTATAGATTTGTTGCCAATTTAATGTCAATACAGGATTACAGATGGAAAGTGCCTTGATTTTTATTTTTTTTTTAAGACTGTACTCTACGTACAGGGTTAGGGTTAACGGAAGAAAACATGGTCCAGGGAATTTCTAAGTATTTATACAAACAAAGCCTCTTGAATTTATGAAGTATACCAATATATAATGAGGATTACCACACTTTTTTTAATATCAAAATTCACTGTTAATTATTTAAAGAGAGAAGTTTCTATCAAATCCCGACTCCCTTCCTTCTCATAGGCACCATTATTAAACTAAGAGAGGAAGAAAAAATTATGAGAAAGAATATTCATCTTCAGAACTGAATCATCTGCATGAAAAGTTTTCTATTTTCAGGCTAATACCCAATGGAATATACTGATTGGAATTCAAGTAAAAATAGTTTTACTGATTTTTATTTTTAAATTTAATTAGGATTTTTTTAAACTATCTTGTCCTGATTTCAGACTTGAGAAGCCGTTCTTTCATTTAGCAGAATGCTTGTAAATCTGTTGACTTCAATATATGCTTCTCTTATCCTGCCTGAGAACACAAAGAAATACCTGTTCCAGGAAGAAGATTACTTAGTTCCAAACCTACAATGCTGCTGATACCGAGCTACTGATACTTAAGCAAAGTCCTAGCTGATTGCGCTGTGCTATCCAGTATGTAATTGCTTTAAATATTTTAGTTATAGTATGCTTGCAGAGTTCCTTCGTGTCTGGCTAAAGGTGACCAACCAAACTAACCCAGCTGAGGAATAGTAACAGCCACTGATTTCACTTACTGCTTGTTAAAAAATAGTGAAGTAGACATTTTCGTTGCAGATAGATAGCAAAACTGTTCTTTGATAGCCAAATTTTACCTTGCAAATAGACCTAATCCACACGCCCTACCAATGAACAGCCCTTTGCCAAATAGCTAAAGTCACAGCCTAATCCTCGATTGCCTGTACCTATATCTCTGCAGTGAAAAGATTATGGATAACGCCAAATTTATGACAGAAGAGAGATAAACAGGGGATTCTGTTGTATATATGCTGTACTATTAAGAGTAATGGGGAAACAATTTCTGCACCGATCTCTAGCCTAGCACAGCGTTTTAGGCAATGACATGCAGACACAAACCTAACCATTTTCCTGTTCCAGACCTAAACACAGCTGGAAATGAGACACACAACAGCACTTGCTGCTACCCATCCTACGCCTAGCCAATAACAAGGGAAGAGAAGCTCCTTCATGGATGCACAGCAAATCACTAAAAGCACACATAATGAAAATAAAACCCAGACATAACAGCCTATTTTCTGTTAATGAAAATTCCATGTATAATTACTTGCATGATCAAAATCCCATTGGTTTTAATGGGAGTCTCTGAATATGCAAATGTCCTCTAATCACCTTCAAGGCATGCATGTATGTATGTATAAGAAAATACACATTATCAGAATTTTGTTGTGGGTATAAAGACAATATTCAACACACATTGATTTTCATTTCTGTTTAGTTGTCTATCAGATAGTGATATTATCATCATCCCCACAACTTTCCCCACAACTATGTTAATAAAACATGTTCCTTGGTGTCACCTATGAAAGTGGGGAGTTGGGTCAATGTACCTAAAAATTGGTTGCTTGAAGCCTGTGCTGTATTTATAAGAACTGGGAAGTTGATGTTCATGAAAGTCTCTTTTAAATGAGCCTATCCTATAAAAATTTGGTTTTAAAAACGTCTTTTCAGTCTTGTCCTTGATATTTCATTACATTCTGTATCAGTTCTGACAAGAGTATGATTTTATTTTTTAAATTGATGTTCCTTACATCATCTGACATAGTCTTTACTATTCATCTTAAAAGCTCCTCTCAACATCTGGTGGAGTCAGTGGTAGCTGCCAGAGCTTTTTTTATTCAACAATAAAAGCAGGTGCTAAGACAGTGAATCGAGAACTGTTAATTTTCAGTCCTTGTTCTTGATTTCTGCATTCTTAAATTGTTTTGAAATGAATACCAATGCAGCTCAGAAGAGCTAGGTTCTGGCTATCTCACCTGCAGACATTAGAAACAACCTTCTATTAAAATATTAATTGAATAAAAGCTTAACTGTGACAGTGTTTGCCTGGACTGAAACAACAGCTCCTCAGACTACCCCGTACCAATTCACTCGCTCACATCTCCAGCACCAGCTGGAGAAGGCACCCTGGCACCTCAGAGGTCTCAGCATGGATGATGCTCCAAAGGGAGGATGCTGCTGTTCAGGTTGGGGCTCAAGGAATGAAGCCTCCCACCATCAAAAGGCCTCAAGAACAGTAGTTTAAACTCCAATTAATAAACCCAAATATACCAGTACAACATTTAAGCACTCATTTTGTTTTAGTCCCTTTTAATGGTAGTAAGACTTAGCATTATGCCCAAGTGCTTTAGGATTAGAAATGGACTGAAGCATTTGCTCAAAAGTTTCAATAAATGAAAGTCTTGACATAGAAAAAGATAGAAAATTAGCTTTCTATTTGACTTTTTTGTCACAGCCTCACAATTGATTTCATAACAAATTTCAGAATTCCTCCCCTTTCATACCTTTCTCACATATGTCTAGTCAGACTGCAGAAAGAATAATTTTAAAGACAATTAACAATTTTAAGTCGCCATTCCGACATCCCAAGAAACAACTGCTTACATCTTTTTAGTCTTCTCACCTTCCAGTTTGGTGGAATCCAGTAGTTATGGCAAGGATTTTGTTGAATCTGAATGAAGTTTCCAGACTGCCTCTGAATAACAGTCTGACTTTGGAGTAGAACATTAAATTCTCAGTTATTCACTGTGGTCCACAAAGCAGCATGGGAGGATGCATGAGCTGAATTCTCTGAGATTTGCTTACCACTGTCTATTAGGAGAATATCCTCTTCAGAAGGTAAAATGGGGAAAAAGTTTATTTAGCTGAAGGAAATGAGGTTTGCTCAAGAGCTACCAGGTGCTGAGGAAAGGTGAGTTTCGTCCCAGAGCTACCAGAGACTGCAGCAGGTACAGGGTAAGCCCTCATGAAGCTCCCTGCTGAAAAGCATCCAAGAACAGGTATCCTATATCAAAGAAGCTTCATATAGATCAGAAACTTACTGTTCCTGGTAAAAATGACTGAGGCTCACAATTAACTTATCACATTCATCATAAGTTATATGATACTGCATTAATAAAACAATCTCCAGAATGCACAACTGGTGTAACCTATGGTGACATGGTATCTTCCTCCCTGTACCCCATGCGATTTCTTTGCCTTTTCTTTTCTCAGTCTACCATCCTGGGATTCCCCTTCCCATCGTCTCTCAGTGACAGGAGCTGAGGTGAGCTGCTGGTTTTCTAGAACAGGATAATAACTTTCAGAACTGTTCCTCATATCCAGGCTTGGCTCTCTACCAGCATAAAGAACCACCAGAATGAATAACTACTTTATTAACGTCTCTTGAAATTACAACTTGACCTGCCTGTTTGTTATCACTACAGCTTTCTCAGCTACAGAAAAGGACTGGCCTAAATAATTAGATAAAGACTGCCAAGCAATGATAATGCATAGTGATTTTTCTATTTAAATTACAAGGCCAGTGAATAAGGGAAACATTTGTGCCTTCTCTTTAAATCCCAGCAGGCAATGAATGAAGCCCTCAACTTACACCTATGGGATACAAAGGAGCCAGAGATTGCTTTCATGACAATAAATATCTGCATTGCCTTGTAGTTCTACTGCATTCTGTATGGAATTTTGGTCATCTCTTATCTGTACTTAAAGTCTGAATTTGAGTCAATTTACATACTCCCTAATATATCCCAGATGTGCATAATTTCATTAAAAATCAGAGCAAGCATGTCAGTCCTCAATCTTCCTCTGACATTCTCATCTATTTCTCAACTACTCTATTCACCACAAGCATGATATGTGTAATCTAAGTGTTATTACGTTTGTAGAAGTTCATTCAGCAGACTCTGGAAGGTTTTTGTTTGGGTTTTGGTTTTTTTGTTTGTTTTGGGTTGGGTTTTTTTAATAATGGAAATATATTAAGATGACTAATAATTAAGGAAAAGATTAACTTTGTTTTAAAACAATAAAGATACTTAACCCTTAAAGCTGCAACAAACAAGCAGACGCCCTTTTCAGGCTCATGGGATATTCCAAAGTTGTAACTACCTCAATAAAATCATATTGTTACCTTAACTCTCTACCATCTAGATCCACCCTTTCCATCACTGTCCTAGCCTAATGTGTCCAGCTCTGGAGCCCTCAGCATAGGAAAGACATAGACCTATTGGAGCGAGTCCAAATGAGGCCACGAAGATGATGGGAGGGCTGGAGCACCTCTCCTGTAAGGACAGGCTGAGAGAGTTGGGGTTGTTCAGCCTGGGGAAGAGAAGGCTCCGGGGAGACCTTATTGCAGCCTTTCAGCACTTCAAGGGGGCCTACAGGAAAGATGCGGACAAACTTTTTAGCAGGGCCTGTTGCAATAGGACAAGGGGTAATGGTTTTAAACTAAAAGAGGGCAGATTTAGACTAGATATACGGAAGAAATTTTTAGTGATGAGTGTGATGAAATGCTGGCAGAGAGGTGCCCAGAGAGGTGGTCGATGCCCCATCCCTGGAAACATTCAAGGCCAGGTTGGACGGGGCTCTGAGCAACCTGATCTAGTTGAAGATGTCCCTGCTCATTGCAGGAGAGGTTGGACTCGATGGCCTTTAAAGGTCCCTTCCATCCAAAATTAATCTATGATTCTATGAATAGGGAATCCAATCCTGAAAATTCATTACTCCTAATACAGTGGGTGCCTTCAGGCCAATGGATCTGCAAAAAGGGGAGCAGAATCAGTGCCAATCACTATTTAACTGTACTTACGGAGGACCACATACAAAACGTCTTTCAAAGATGTAGTGAAAAGGGTTAAATGTCAGCATAGACCATAAGAACCAGACACTAGGAACACAAAAAATGCCATCCTACCCACATTACAACTCTTATCTACTTAGAAAATGTACCTAATGATCATCCATAATGAAGGCAAAATCCTACGCCAAAGGCTTCTGAGGGTCTGTTGATATCTTCGCTTAATATGGGATTATGCACCATCACCTTTCCTTTTGGGACTGCAGTTCCTGACACTCCCTTCAGGTTTCTTAACTATTGAGTCAGATACCAACAATTCATTTGGATGATCTGAAGACACCTGGACGGAAGGTATGGTCAGAAGATGTCCCAGGGCATCAGTTCTCTGTAACCTGAGGCTTTCAGAGCCTCATTAACATACTAATGACAAATTTGGAGCAGCAGAGTGAAAGTCCGTCTCCTCATTGATCACTGAGGTGGACTTGGCTGATTTGGCTGGCTAGATGAATTTTTCATCTCTCCTCACGTCTTTCCGCAAACCTCACAAAGCTGCATACTGAGATGAGGAGTATCATGCTCTATCTATTTAGAGAGCCCTCAAGTTTGTTTGGATGGGCTAGACACATCCCTCGAAAGAACCCAACGGAGCAGTCTCATTCTGTTTTTTCATCCGTCTGTAATACATCTTCTGATTGCTACCGTATTTTTGTAGCCACACAAGCAAAGTACCAATTTACCCTTTCCATGTGATTTTGTCATGTGACTGACAACATATTGGCATACTAAGAACTTCAGGTTATCAACATATGCAATGAACAAATGTTCTCATATACCCCTAGTTTCACCTAATTTCTTATTGCCTAAATGACGTTTTTGGAAGCTTAGCAAAATACTGTAGCAGTGTTTTTCAACTTTCACGTGGGTAGCGTTCCCCCCCCCCATTTTATGATTAATAATTAAATGCTTTTACTAACATGACTAAATCCAAAATATGCATAATTAGCAGAATCATACAAGAGCTCTGTAGTATCACGCTTGTACTTTTTGGAAGCAAATTAGAGTTGCCTAACTGAAAGCATGATGCGGATTTTGGCCAAAATCCACCCAAAACAGCAAAAAGATTTTGTTTTAAAAGACTGGAAACCAGTTAGATATTTCATGCATCATACTTCAATACGGAAAACTACTATTTTCATGTTTGCCTTTTTGCTGATACTTCAGAATATTCAGAAACTAATAACCAGCTTTGGACCATAAGGTAGATTCACAGATAATTCAATGAAAAGTGCTTTTAATCCAGAAGAAAGCTGGACAGTTCTGTAGATCTGGCGTTCATGATTAGTTTATTAATATTTGATTAATCTCATAGCAGGAAGTGATCATTAGTGCAGGAGCATATGTCTAGAGCGGTGCAGACAAATTCTATTTCAGTAATATTTTAGCTGTTTTTTGCAGAAAAAAGCCAAAAAATTTTAACTTATGAAAGATTTTGTATGACTTAGATGCTCCAATGACTTAGTAGAAGGAAAGAGTGCTAACTACACTTAGAGAATCTCTGAGATGAATTTCAGCATTCACTAGCGCGTGGCAATGTGTGTGTACTTTTATCACATCAAATATCCATGAAGTGTTGGCAGCAATCCTAAGACTGAGTTTTGGCCTTTCAGAAAGTCTAATTCAGGGCACACTTTTCTAATTATCAACATTATAATCTACACGAAATGCAAAAACTGAAATACCAAAAGAAAGAATACTTTGTGACTTCCAACTACCCATAACAAAATGACATATTATGAAATTTGAATCTTTCCCTGACCTATAGGTCTAGGTCTTCCTCATAAGCCTTAGAAAAGTATTTTGCAAGATTTAGCTGCCCAGAGGTAGAGCTCCACAAACCTTTCTGATACTTGCAAATCACTAATAGTAACATCACAAGTATATTAGAAACAATGCAGAAAACCTATTGCCTAACTTATACAACAGGCTGAATGTTGACTACAGTGTTTTATTTCTAAGGCTTGCATTCCCTCTCAAGGCATTTATAGGGGGCACTGCAGAGGAAGAAAAAGTTTAAAAAACAAAAGTAACATGGACTATTAATTTTAAAAAAGAAATAAATTAAAAAGATTATCAAATCGGCAACAAACTAATGCTGTGCCGCAAACTATCAACAGAAGAAGTTATATCAGCATCTGCTACAGCAGCAGGGTTTAGACAAAAACCAGAAAAAAAATGGGAGTATAAAACTGAGAAGAAAATGCTTTTCTCTAAAGGACTGTCTTTTCAATTTATTGTGAAGGGTACAAAGAGCTAATAGAGCCTTTTAGGAGAGATTTTCAAAGCTGTCTTGGAAATTACACATTCCTAGATTTTCAGGGCTGACAGAGGTGACCATGTCCTGTACAGCAAGCCAAAACTCAGGCTCCACATTAACACACCCCACAAATCTTTTGGCATTCCTGGAAATTCTTCAGTCTTCCCTTCCCATCTACTGTCACATAACTTCTTCCCTATTCCCTTCAATAAAATCTTACAAATACAGTCATGAATACATGAGCCAGCTCTGCTGACTGTACCTGCACCCTCCGAGTTTCTGACATCTTGTTTGGCAATCTCCTTCAGAGCACCAGTCGCTTGTGCCTTAATTTTTTTCAGAGGCTCCACAGCCATACAGTGTGTGTTACCCTTTCCATTGGGTTTCCTTGCTCCTGCCTCTTCTGCACATTCTCTCGCCAGTCCTTGTACCATGGAAGTTGTATACAACTTTCAACAGTAACCTATTCCATTCCTCTTATTCCAAGTTAGGATTATCGATATCTGTGTTTTAAAACCCCCTCAAATTAGAAAAGTTCCACAACCTCCAAATGTCTACTGGCAGTCTCCAGTACTCAAAGTAAATCTTCCTATGCACAACTTTTAAGCCCGTATCTACTTGTTTCATGTGGCTTGCTGTGCTCTCTTTTCCAGATCTCTGATCGTTCGCATTGCTCTGCTCCAACCTCTCTACAGGAAGTCAGTTCTTCCCTTAACTTGATCATGCCAGGAAAGCCTGGTGAAGTTCAAAGCGTGCATAAGCTCTCTTTAACACTAGACCCACCAGTGTATTATGTTGATCTTCCACTGTTATTAGTCAAGATACCATGTCACAGAAATCAAACCCATACATAGATCTGCATCAACGATGTCAGTCTTTATCAATGACATTTAGAATTTCTTCAAAAGCCCATCACATGAGTCTGACATGATCTATTTTTCATAAAGCTGCACTGACCTTTATTACCATCTTCAATTCCACATTTATCAGGCCTTGTATAATTCATAACGTTATTAACTTTGGGTTCAGTGTTAAAGAGAACAACGTGTGTCTTTGTGGACCATAATCTGGCTATCATGGCTGTAAAGTCTTGCTGGTACAGCCCAGGAAAGACCAGTTCCTACACAGTGACATTCACTGCACCTGAGCGAAGGGCAAACAACAGCATGTCCAGTGACAGACCCGAGGCATGATCTGAAATATCCCGAGAAAGAAGGTGACAGCAGTCAGGGGGACTGTTTCACACACACCGTGCTCTTTGAGCATTCACCCAGGCAAAGGTCACTGGAAAGAGCCACAGGACAAACAGTGGCCTCTGAACTTCCTTGTACAGTATCTCATAACAGCATCTCATAAATCCTTGAATGAGAAATTTATTTTGCTGTGCTGATCATCTATAGTTTTTTATTAAATTTTCCTATAGATTTTTTGTATAATTTAGTCCAATAAAATTTTACCTTTGTCCTTGCAAGAACAGAATTAAAACTCTGGGCTGAAACTGCCTCTGACTTCCACAGCAGTTTTTTAACGTGCAGATGCAAGCTGTGCAAGAAAGATGGCATGTTGAACTGTTTTCTATTATTTTGTCAATGAGTATGGCAATATCCCCCATGGAATGCTTTCATAGCCAACTAGACTTCCTTTTCATGCAGCAATAAAAATGGAAAGTTCAGAAAGCTGGACACTCAAGAAGCTCTTTCCGTCATGTTTGCAATCTCCATTTCAATTCGAAATAAGAATTCCTTGTGAGCTGTGGTTTTTTATGTGTTTTTTTTTTCCCCCCAGATACTGTACTCTAAGATACAACACTAAATTACACTGATTCATTATTCCTATTAAAACAAACAATAACCTCGTATTGCTTAGCAAACCAAACAATTGCAAACAGTAAATTTAAACAGTAAAACAGGGAGCACGTTGGGTAAATGTTATTTCCCTGAACAAGGAAAGCTTTTGGCAAAGCGCTTAACTTGAATACAACAAAAGGCAATTTAATTTAGTAATACAGCTGGATGAAAAATGGAGACCTCAGGTTTAATAAGAAGGGGGAAAAAGACAAGCATATATCATCCAAAAGGATAATTATGAGAAACTATTTTGTATGATCCAGCTAAATCAAAGCTTTTAATGCTTTCTTACTCCTGTCAAAGGAGGGAGATTTAGTGCTTTAAAAATGGGGATTTTGCAGACTCCACTGCCAAGAAAAAATGATTTGTCCCTTGATAAATTACTATTGGGTTTTCTACTTGAAAAAAAATACACTTACATTGAAATAAATGCCAAGGAATGGCTAGAGAATTTATATTATTCACTCGTATCTGTCACTGGATTGGTTGAGAAGCGACAGTGCTATTAAAAATGTCTTCTTGCTTCTAGACATAATGGCAAAAAGGGGCCATGCGAGTCTTCCATGAATGGGAAGGATATGTATACAAAAATAATGGTAAGCAAATCTTTATTCCCCTCCACCATGCTGACATACTAGGCTCTAAAGAGAGACTGTGTGTGTGTGTGTTTTGTGTTTAGAAGCTGCCGATTCCAATGAAAACTCCCCTCCCACTGGGAGGGAAATCGCCCGTTCATTTTCCTAAGGACTTTCAAGGGCTCTTAAATAAATCCTAGAAAATTTTTCACTCTTCTGAAGGAGGGGAAAAACATACATGTAGATAGGACATATCTACAGGGATGTTAGCTTGAGAGCTGCATTGCAGTAGAGACAATTTTACCCCAAAGAAACCCCTCTAAGGGTCTGTTCTGTGCTTTTTGTCTGGAGAAGCTCGCTCTGTTTTCTTTTTGCTCAGATCTGGAAAAGAACTATATGGATTATCTAGGAGCAGAAAAACTAGGCTGTCACAGACACTGAGAACAGGGAGGAATGCTCGCTGGGGAGCAATCCTCTCTGGTGGCAGCCTGTCTAGGGGTTGCATGGGCACCAGAGGGATGTCCCTGCACAGGTCTGCAGGTAACAGTGCCTGGTAGCCACTCAAGTTGCCAAGGAAGAAATGTCGATGAGCATTGCAACTTGGCTGGAGAGAGGCATGTTCCCAGCGACTGAAGCCCTGTGCTCTATGTGCTGGTTGCTGTTGACAAGCTGCTTCCCCATGGGTGCCGAAAGCCACCCAAACTCTTATCTGTCAAGCTTCAATCTCTTTAAACGCTAAAGTCCCAATTGCCAAAAGGCTGGCCGCCTTGTCGCCAAAGCAAAGGCAGAATTTACAGAGTGCATGCAGATGGCAAACAAACAAAAAAAGCCATTAATAATGTTGGGATGCCAGCATGCAAGGTTAATAGAGCCAGGCAGGTTTTACAGGACTGGGATATTAGCTTTAGGTAGTAGTTAAACTATTTTTTGATTAGTGCTTATTTTACACATACTGTTCATTAGAGCCTGACAGGCTACTAAAAATGAGTTTGAGGTTGTCTTGATGTACTTTTTGTTATTCTGTTTCATCTAAAAGAGTTCCTCCTTTTTGATTAATTGTAACACCACGCTTCTACCAACATACAAGAGATCTTTTGCTTATTTAGTCACTGATTGACATAGACATTTATCTATCTCCTAAGAGTAGTATCAGTCACACATTTTAATGGAAACCCAGAAAAACGTTTCTTTGGGCCCTGAGTAACATTTATACCTAACTAATTGCATTACGATGAGAAAGAGAGTTCCAAATGCACAATAACAATCAAAAAGCAAGAAAAAGAGTTTTTCCATACACACGCACAGTTATATTCAATTACAATCAGTCAACATATGAAATTCAGAGCAGTCCAAAACTAGCTGGAAAGAAATAAGTCTGAGAGGATTTTGACTTAAATGCAATAGTTTTTCATGTAGAGTGCTTGGGCTATAAAACCTTTGCAACAGAAACAAACTTCTTTTTCCTCTATGCACAGAAGCCTACCAGCATTGGACCCAATTCACGAGCCGAGCATTTAGAAACTGCCAGAATATCAAGATATCAGCAAAAAGGAAATTCTAGCATTAAAAGACAGATTAGAAAAATTCCATCTGAAAGAGGAAATCAGAACCTCTAGAAACCATCACTACAAATTAGACAAAGTTAGAGGGATTTTATGCAGTAATTTCAAAACCATCTGGCTTACAGAGTCTTAAAGTGCCTACTGTTTAAAACCACACGGGGCAATGCCACCAAACCTGACCTCCAGTTCTTCGAGCATACTTTGCATAGGTGTGCATGATTATGCCAGGTACTAGGGTACTAGAAATTTCATTTTCACTCTTTCTGTCCATCAAAACGCCAAGATTATTTCACTGGAAAGCTGCTGTGCGCTCCAGGGGTTGTCTCAATTTTAAATGCAGGAAACAATGTTTTATTTTATTTTTGTTTTCACTTCAAAAAACTCAGTTCAGTTATGTAGTTCAGTAAATACAGCTTTTGTTAAAATCTAGTGAGTTACAAATAGCATCCAAGCCTCTCTTGGTAAAAATAAATAAATAAAAACAAAGAGCAGTAAAAGTCACAGAAAGTATGAATCATTGGCACTCTGATATCTCAATTCTTTTTTCATATAGATTATGCTAACAAAACAAAACAAAAAAAAGAAAATAGCACAATTCCAATCTATATCTTTCTTATGACAAGGGCTTCTCATAGAATTCATAATTATATCATCTCTAGCCATTTATCTTAAGTCAATAATCCCATAGCCCTTCTAAAACTGGCATTTTGCAAATACACTACAGAAGCTACTTGAGGCAGTAATTTATTTTCGAATAACATCTTTATGTTATCCTTTGGCATGTAGGCTTAAGTGGATTGTTTATCTATGAAAAATGAATGTAGTAGAAAGTTTACTTCCCAAAGTAAGTTTTGTTAGAAAACCAAAATTTTCTTCCTAGAAAATTCAGTTCTAATCACTAATTAGCATGCAAATACTAATATTACATGGAGAAACAAAATAATAAATAGGGATTATAGCAGAGTAATCCTACTGGAATTTTTTCTAATATATTGTTTTCATGTTCCTAAATCTTTGAAGAATTAAAGAACGTGGCAACTCATTGTTTCTCTGTCTTTTGCAGGTGTTCACTCACAGTAGTTATTCCTTAGAACTATTTCCAAAGAAACATCCATCACTACTAGAGCCAACAATTCCTTTCAACCTAGCAGTTACAGTTTTGGTAGACGACACTTTAACAGGACACATCATAACGGGATTCAGTTGTTGGAAGCTGATGAGAAAAACTAAAGAAACAATTTTTAATTGTAAGTATAATTGACCTCTAGAAACTCTCTAAAATGAGGTAGAGTCTCAATCCTTCAGTGTCTAACAACTGTAGATAAGAGAGCAGTGAATACGGCATTAATAGAAATAATGAGATACAGTCCTTTGGTCTGTGCCACTGTGGATCAGACTGTCTCATTCACATACTCTCCTGGCTGCAGTCATAAGCTTAAATCTACTTCCTTCCACCCCTTTATCTACCAATAGTGAGAAGATTAGTATCACCATAAGACATCTGCAATTACGGGAGCTCTGTAGCACTTAGGCACTATCAACAGGCTAAAGACATCCCATCGGGTCAGCCCTATTTGTGCACAAGTAAGAGGAGGTGACCGGGACCTCAGTAAGGCTGTTTCCAGTGGCTCGTGGAGACGTGGTGGTGCCGATGATCAGAGCGCTCCCCTGCACGGGATCCCTGACGGTGCACGTTCGCTATCGCTTTGAGTGTCTGTACAGTGCTCACTGCACCTCTGAGACAGCTTTCAATCCATGCATCATTAAAACAAATCAGCTGATGATTCCACTCTCAATTTAGTAATCTCTGTTGGAATTCACGGGGCTGCAGGACATTTTCAGTTCAAAGACGTTTAATCTTCAAATCTCTTCCCCTTTGATCTTAAACTGCTATGTCTGCTGACAGTCAGGACAAAGGATAAATCCACAAAATCAAAATGGTTTTCTAAAGCTATCTTTGTCAAAGGAGTTAAGAACAGAGGACACCATCAGAGTTTCTCTCTTACGGTCCAAGATCAATTCGGCGGGCCAAATCCTCAGCCAACATAAATCAGTGCGACTTCATTCAGATAAAGTTGACAGGATTTTATACTACCTGTGGAACTGGACCTAACTATTTGCAAGTTCCACAATTTTGTGAGACTTTTTAAAGTCTGCAAAAGCCCTTAATGAAAAATAGCCAATAAACAAACAAAATACACCTCCTCATAAATCTTTCTTTAAAAATGCTAATAATGTAGCCTGATACACAAGCAAACAAAGTAATCAATTCAAGCAAGCTAGAGATATAATTTTACAAGAAACAGTAAGCTCAAGAAGAGGTAGAAGATATAGAATGCATTCACAGGGCTACCATTTACCTTATTTTTTAAAAATTATAGCCCTGTAAATTTTTGTGGACTGTTTACACAACATGCAAAAAAGGCAGTCTGCGCATGAAGTAGCCATTGTGAATTTCCTCATTTCTGTTCCCATTAGCAGAAAGTATACAGCCAATTCTCAGCCTTGTATTTTAGGTCATAAATCTGCTCCCTCTGTTCCTTGGGCAAATTAAAAGCTATATATCTTTTGTCAAAGTCTTTCTGACACAGAGCTCCTACCTTCACGGCCTAAGGCTAGCTGTGTGTCTAGGAAAATTATATACAATAGGCAGTGACAGCCATGGAGTCTAGCATTTAGGCACTAGTCAACATATTTTTATACATGTAAAAATCATTCTACCTTATAACTTGAGCACAATTTATACATATTTAAAAGGATTACAGGAGTATGAAATAAGAAAATGCTTTCAATAGGATAGGAAGATGGTCCAAATTTGATATCCTAGCAATCTTTAAAACTATGCTGCATTAAGCATATGCATTAACTTCTGCATTACACCAATACAGACTACACTATCAGAACCGTAACCTATTTTCTCGTGCTTTAACAGTTGCCATGCTTCAGTTTCTGGTGAATGTGTGGGCACCGCTTTTGATTTCAGCTGAATGTGCAAACAGTATATGTGTTTTAATTAAATGCCTACAAAATTATGTTGTTTGGGAATGCCAGCTTTGTCATGTATCACAGCAATGGCTTGTCTAGTTATATTGGAGTTTTATGGCCTTGAAATGAGGCATTGCAAAATGGCAATATTTAAGATGCCCCACATGAATTGCTGCATTGTGGAAAATTTTCCAAGCAATGGGCTCCTGCACATCTTTTAAAAGCTGCAAGAAGCTTGCAAAGAAGTAATTTTAACTATAATACACAGAGAAATATTTATAAACAAATTGAGGGTTTCATCTAATTATTTGTTCAACAACTATGCCAATTTCCCCCAGGCTGTAGCTTTGCGCTGTATATGCTTCTCCTTCTTATGCTGCAAAAGTAATAGTTGTTTCATACTTTTATCTGAAACACTACTTGGCCTCCTTAGACCTCCTTGGTTTATAGCTGCCATTTTCACGATGTCATATCTCTTACACTATCATCAGAGGTGTTCATCTTTTTCCTTTCCTAAGTGATATTGTTGTCATACAATTTACTTTCTGTTATTCTAACCGAAAAAGCCGGAAGGCCTGTGTTCTTTACATTTAACACACAGACACAATCTGAATAGAGCTGGTAGGTTTGATCTGCAGTTTCCATTTATTGTCCATTTTGAAATAAATACAAAGTAGTGCTACCACCCCAAAATACCTCTGATTCCTATTTTTGAACACATGGTTTATATTCCTTAGGAGACTGGTTTACTTTCCAACTGTCATCTTTTTCCTGTCTCAGCAGCTTTAGGATGCTTTTATGGGTCATTCAATTTTTCCTTCTCAATGGTGATGACAGTAGTCAAATTTGAGGATGTGATGCTACTGTCATCTCATTTAAAGCAGCACTACAGGCGGGAAAGACCTATCTCATTTAAGAACAAAAGTTATTTAGAGAACAAAACATGACAGAAAACAGCATTAGAACTGTTCACGGAGAGTCTTGTAGCGGGACACAGTCACAGGACAGGAAGGCAATCTCAGGTTCCTCTGAATTTCCATGGTAGTTAAGTACATGTCCAGGCCCTTCCAGTCTTAAACTACTTACAGTCTCTTATTGTGTATTTCGCACCAAGTCAATTTTAAATCCCCAAGTCTGATTTAATTAGAAAGGCAGCACAATCCGGGAAAGCAACCAGGCATCTAGAACTGCTACACTATGTAACTGAAGTAGATGATGTTTATTGGGCTCTCAGAACATATAAACTACTAAGCATCGCTAGCACTTCTAAACTTATGGTAGCTTCCCCAAGGAATTAAATAGCACGCTTTTAATAATGTAAGCCTCAAATAAATGAGGCCTCAGCGGGCCCAATCCGCAGCTGGCAGGGCTGTAATAACGTCATTACCACACCTGCAGGGCCATGTGCGCTTCTGCCAACTCTCACACCAGCAGAAATGTTCTTAAACAAATGGATACATACAGCAAGGATGTGCAAGTCTGCAGCCCCAAAAAAATCCATCTAGTGCCAAGGCTTCATACTGAAATCCGACATTTGTTTCTGAACACCTCTGCATATACAGATGGAAAACTTAATTTGGTTTATCAAAAAAAGTTATTTTATACCGTTGCATCTTGTGCTACACTGGTAGAATTTTATGCATTTCTTGTGGAGGCAAAATTTTATAATAAATACATTTCTGTTTGTATTGCTTAATGACCTTACACTGCTAATAAGCCTTCATTACCTGTTAGTGTACAAGCCTTGCGACTTTGCTCATCTGACACATACTTTGTGTCTTCAGTAAACTTATCGATCTTAGTAGGAACATGTAAGTAATAAAGTATTACTCCGTGTCAGAAGGACTATCAGATTGCGATCCCAAGCAAACAGAAATTGTTCTCTTTTTAAGTTGCTTGAAATGAAGAACACCACAACACTGGCATATCTGCTTGCATTGTTATTTTAAATTATATACACACAGCATCTTAATAGAAGAAATGATATGCTCCCTATCTGACACATTTCACAGTTAGAAATAGATTTTAGAACTGTTTTCAAGTAACAAATTGACAATCTTACTCCTGCATTCCATGTGTGCACACTCCTTAAAAGCACAACCAGAAGGGGGAGCACAAAATTTAATTTATTATAATCCACTGCTTACAGAATTTGCAATAGATTTTTTTTAATCCCTCAATGGAGAGAAATTTTTTTTTTCCAATTTCCTTTTAAATTTCTGCTAAAGGTCACAAAAATGAAGATAGCAAGCTACAGCAAATGCACAGAAGACATCTATGCATTTTAACTGCATTTAAAAAACCATATTTCTGTTTCTAAATAGCTTCCCAATTTCCAAATGTTTCTTTTTTCTAAGAGATTGCAATCCACATTCACACACTAAAAGAGTACATGTCTGCAGTGTGAGTTTACTAACTTTAAAATCACAAAAGTAGAAAGACTGTCAGATACAATAGCATAAAACACCAGAGTAGCAGCTATCTTTGTGGAATTATTTCAGCTTCAGAATACTGGAAAAAGAGTAAATTAAGTTTAGAAGAATTATAGTATACTGTATAGCTTTCACAGGGAGTTGAACACATCTCTCAAACAGCAAGGTTGTGGATTCTTGCAATTACAAAAATTCTCATATACTGTTACTTAGTGGTCCAAAACTCAACTAGAACTCCACTATGGCAGATACAAACCCAGGATCATGGAATCACAGAACAGTTTTGGTTGGAAGGGACCTTTGGCCATCTAGTCCAACCTCCCCTGCAATGAGCAGGGACATCTTCAACTAGATCAGGTTGCTCAGAGCCCCGTCCAACCTGGCCTTGAATGTTTCCAGGGATGGGGCATCGACCACCTCTCTGGGCACCTCTCTGCCAGCATTTCATCACACTCATCACTAAAAATTTCTTCCGTATATCTAGTCTAAATCTGCCCTCTTTTAGTTTAAAACCATTACCCCTTGTCCTATTGCAACAGGCCCTGCTAAAAAGTTTGTCCGCATCTTTCCTGTAGGCCCCCTTGAAGTGCTGAAAGGCTGCAATAAGGTCTCCCCGGAGCCTTCTCTTCCCCAGGCTGAACAACCCCAACTCTCTCAGCCTGTCCTTACAGGAGAGGTGCTCCAGCCCTCCCATCATCTTCGTGGCCTCATCTGGACTCACTCCAATAGGTCCATGTCCTTCTTATGTTGGGGGTCCTGGAGCTGGACACAATACTGTAGGTGGGGTCTCACGAGAGCAGAGTAGAGGGGAAGAATAACATCCCTAGCCCTGCTGGCCACGTATCTTTGGATGCAGCCCAAGATACAGTTGGCTTTCTAGGCTGCGAGAGCACATTGTCGCCTCATGTCCAGCTTTTCATCCACCAGTACCCCAAGTCCTTCTCCACAGAGCTACTCTCAATCCCTTCATCCCCCAGCCTATACTGATACTGGGGGTTGCCCCGATCCCGGTGCAGGACCCTGCACTTGGCCTTGTTGAACCTCAGGAGATTCATATGGGTCCACTTCTTGAGCCTGTCCAGATCCCTCTGGATGGCATCCCGTCCCTCAGGCATGTCAACCACACCACTCAGCTTGGTGTCATCTGCAAACTTGCTAAGGGTGCACTTGATCCCACTGTCTATGTCATTGATGAAGATATTGAACAGTACTTGTCCCAGTACAGACCCCTGAGGGACACCACTTGTCACCGATCTCCATCTGGACATTGAGCCATTGACCACATCCCTCTGGATGCAACCATCCAACCAGTTCGTAATCCACTGTGCAATCCACCCATCAAATCCATATCTCTCCAATTTAGAGAGAAGGGTGTTGTGGGGGATTGTGTCAAAGGCCTTGCAGAAGTCCAAATAGATGGCATCCATAGCTCTTCTCTTGTCCACTATGTAGTCACTCAACCATAGAAGGCTACTAGGTTGGTCAGACAGGACTTGCCCTTGGTGAAGCCATGCTGGCTGTCTGGAATCACCTCCCTGTCCTCCATGTGCCTGAGCATAGCTTCAAGGAGGATCTGTTCCATGATATTCCCAGGCACAGAGGTGAGGCTGACAGGTTGGTAGTTCCAGCGTCCTCCTTTCTACTCTTTTTCAAAATGGGTGCAATGTTTCCCTTTTTCCAGTCACTGCGAACTTCACCTGACTGCCATCACTTTTCAAATACCATGGAGTAGCTTGGCAACTACATGAGTCCCTCTGGAGTCTGGGATGCATCTCCTCAGGTCCCACAGACCTGAGGTTCCTCAGATGGTCACAAACCTGATCTTCTCTTACAATGGGAGGGACTTTGCTCCCCCAGTCCCTACCTTGCAGTCCATCCACTCGAGAGGTGGGGGGAGAGAGGTTGCCAGTGAAGACTGAGGCAAAAAAGTTGTTCAGTACCTCAGCCTTCTCCTCATCCGTTGTTACCAGTTTACCAGTCTTACTTATCAGGGGGGTATGCTTTCTTTGACCTTCCTTTTCTGGCTGACATACCTGTCGAAGACTTTCCTATTATTCTTTGCATCCCTTGCCAAGTTCAGCTCCGCTTTTGCCTTGGCCTTCCTGACACCTTTCCTACACAACGAAATGTGATGACAGTCATCTCTGAACCTACTGCAGCCGGAACTACAGAAATCCAGAACTGAAACTGAAGCTAAAAGTGCTAGCATAGCTATCAACAACTCCTCTGAAGTGGACCTCCCTTTTTTTTTATGTTCTGTACATAAATGGAACATTCTTCCTCTGTCAAGAATGGAAAGTTTTCTTGCATAAGTTTGTTCTTTAGCGTATTGCTATTAAGACACTAGGGTGTCAGGAGGATGGGGCCAGGCTCTTTTCAGTGGTGCCCAGTGACAGCGCAAGAGGTAATGGGCACAAACTTGAGTATAGGAAGTTCCACCTAAACACGAGGAGGACCTTCTTTACTTTGAGGGTGGCAGAGCACTGGCACAGGCTGCCCAGAGAGGTGGTGGAGTCTCCATCTCTGGAGACATTCAAAACCCGCCTGGACGCGATCCTGTGCAACCTGCTCTAAGGTGACCCTGCTCTGGCAGGGGGGCTGGACTAGATGATCTCCAGAGGTCCCTTCCAACCCTATGATTCTATGATTCTCCTCCTTTTTCTTCCAAAAAGCAAGAATTTTTTCCATAAACCTTGAAAACACCCCTCATAACCTCCCTAGAATGGTGATGAAATTGAAAGCTCGTTTTTCAGAAAATAGATATTTCAAGATAAAAAGCAAAGAGCATAAGGAATATGGCTAAAAATCCAGGGCTGTTAGCTTATGTGTTTACTTGACAACAAGGTTTTCAATAATGCAACATTTTTCCATTAGAACTGTGCACTTCCCTTGATTTCAGAAAGAACTGTCAAAAATAAGTCTCAAATATTTAGATATGGAGAAGCAGCAGTGGTGTCTCTTGGGAATTATAATCATTTTATAGTTCACGCTGAGATCTATCTAAACATTTCCTTCTATGGATTTAGAACTCACAAAAATGGAGTCTTTCTCCCATGATGCACTACTATTAATCGTCCCCATCACAGAGAAATGTTTGGTCCCCAGAGACTTTGGAGCATCATGAGGTTTACAACCAAACCAGGGAGCCTGCTGCATACAGCAGAAGATCAGTATGAAGCAAATAAAACAAGAACATAAATTTTGTTTTGACATTATACTAAAAACTGTCGGCTCTTGAAACACATGCAGAAATGAGGTATCCCAAATTGGTTGGTATTTCTGATTAAAGATTTCCAGCAGGGGACATGATTTCAACCAGCGCTGCTACTGACAACATGTCTTCTGCAGTATTTTACAGGCAAGCAGCACCAACAGGATTCATCCCTCAGAAGCTGGAGTACCCAAGAGTGTAGGGACCAAGTGCTACAGCCAATAAGCATATCAAATTAATTTATTATGAGGATTGAACACCAAAGAGACAGCCCTTTCCTCAGAGAAGCTGGAAATAGGAGTAAAGTGACTGTATAAATGCAATCTTGCAAATGAAAAACCCAAGAAGTGCAAGGAAAAAAAAAACCAAACATTTTCACCCACACTAGCACAGGAAGCCTGTGCCAGAAACAAAAACGGAGAAGAGAGCTCACGCATCACCATCTCACAACTAACCACCACTACTACCATGCTTTCCAGGACCATAAAAATAACGCCTTTTGTTGTCATCTTTTAATTTTTACCTACCATTACTTTACATAAGTTAGATTTTAACATGTTCTAATGGTAACTTAAAAAATGTTATTTTCACATTTAAAATATGTTCTAGTTTTTAATATTGTTTATTCTTAAGTAGTCAAAAGGAGACACTTCAGTCAGTTAGGGCTTCAAACATTTATGTAATGTGTAGAAACAGTTTCTCTGAATATCATGTAATTGTCACTTAAGAAGAGGCTAATTATGATAAGGAAAGAAAAAAGAAAACAGGAAAAAAAAGAAAAAAAGTTCACTCTCTCCTCTTTCTCCCACCCTTGCTTTTCTCCTCCTTCCATATTTTAACTTGCATGGAATGGGCTCAAACAAAGCTGGGAAAACCGACCCTCAAACACAATCAACAAGTTGAGAAATGACATTTTATACTTAAGCACCCTAAAATTAATAGAGTACACTTGAAATGAAAGGAAGAAATTACCTTAAGCTAAATGCAGCAGATTCTTAGGAAGATATGTTGTTGTGTTCCTTGCAGCTGAAAATAAAAAGACATTTATATATTTCTGATAAATTAAGTTGATATATTAATATTATTAAGTCATTCACCATTGCCAATGCAATTCACTGTAAACGCTTAGAGATGCTAAGTGGACTCAACAAAAGGATTTTCACGTTTTTGCAAGAACTAAATCTTGTCAAAAATTTTTCAGCATTTGTTTTCCTATGGAAATATACCAATTTATTTTAGAACTCTGCACATACAACAAAAGGTAGTTTGGGATTTACCTTCAAAAATCAAGTAATTCTATTTAAGTGAATTAATCTTGGAAGACAGTTTTGCGTCATCCTCTCACATCGTGAGACAACTTTGTTTTCATCAGTGCCATTAATAAGACTGCTATAAGATTCCTGCTGTAAAAGCAGAGCTCTCCAGGACATCTTGTCAGGAGAGCGTTACAAACACCTTACCTACATAATAGACAACCAAACAGAGGTGCAAACAAACTGCTTGCCTCTAGCTCTAAAAAAGGGTAGACAGAAATATTTAGTGCTCACAAAGTGCGATATACTCAAACCTGCTCATAAACATTAATCAGGCAAACATCTCACTCCACACTTAAAATCACACGCACGTGAGGGAAAGAGCCTTCTCCAAACGCAAAATTAGATTAAAAGAAACAACTACTTTTGGAAAACCATGGGAATTCTCTGTTTTCTGACACCAGCCATTTACATGAAACTCTGCTATGATCCAGTACCGTTAATAATTTTTTTCATATTTAATAGCTATCAATATACCTCAACGAATGAGTAGCTCATTGCTTGGATAAAAATGTGCTAGCCACTGACTAAATCAGCCAGAATCTATCATATAGTTGAATTAAAAAGAAGAGCTTTGTTAAAACAACATTAATCTTCACTTCTGTGTGATTCAAAGATCAATTTAGATTGAAATATTGAATAGCTATGATTAATCAGTGAGGAAAAAAATAGATTCACATTCCACAATGTTAGTCATGGTAATGCAGTACTTCCACATGAACTCCTAGGCACTATCCATGACTCCTGTAACTCATATTTATTATTACTCATATTATATATACTCATATTATAGTAACACACACTGGATTATAAAATGATGATTTCTTCTGTAAGATCTGCATAGAAATACTCCAGAATGAAAGCAACAATGCATTTGAATATATAATTCTTGTTGCAAAAAGGAAGAAAATGGAAACAGAGAAGTGAGGTACCTCCTCTTATTTCCAAGACTGAGGAGCTCAGACCTATTCGCAGAACAAATAATAATAAGCTTTCCTCTGTCTTGCAGAAGTCCCGAAAAGAACACCAGAGAAGGCAATTAGTTTAGGGACCAATTATCTTCCCTGAATGTCTTTACAGAAGGGAACTGTGAGACAAGACTTGGGAAAAAAAAAAATATCAGACTTTGATAAAGGTCAGTGACATATAACCTATTTTGGCAATTACTTGTCAAATATATGAATGGTTTAAAATACATTGAAGCAACTCAGCAAATGTGGTGACAGGGCTGTTTTAAGCAACGTGCTCACTTATTCTTCAAAGATAGCTCTGAATTTAACACTGGCAATACTGACATAAAATCGGGTGTGGGAGATCAAGGAACACAGCAACAACGCCTTCCCCCTGAGTCTAAGGGGTTACTGCCACAGATGTGGTGTGTAATCTAAATGTCACTGGAGCTGTTGTGCAATCAGCCACTCCAGGCTTCATCCTCCATTCCTCTCTAGACTTAATACAGAGACAGTGCAGGCGCATCAGTGAACTATTTGTATACCGCGAAGAGGACTGACTCTTCATGTGCATCATGGCAGCTGGAAAGCTTTCAGAACGAGTTCTGCAGCACACTGAACAGCCACTATCAAGCATCCTTACTTTGTTCTGCATTGAATTACAAATTTCTTCCCTGGAGATTCTCCCTTCTAGATCCCCATATAAAGATATATGCTGTTTGGGGTCAGATTTGAAATGTTTGACCCACCTGCTGTTCAAAAGCTACCCAGGGTACGTTCCCTCCACCAGTTCTGCCATTGTATGATTTTATCTGTGCCAGTGGTGGAGGCTGATTGAACATCAGGAGGGAGAGAGAACATTCCATAAAACTGCAGGCGGAAAAGGTTTGCCAATTATTTTTCTTCTCGTGACTTTTAGGATGCACAGATTCCTTTTGGCAGTTCCCCTTGTTTTGTGCCCATAAAATAAGTTTAATGGCTGAATTTTCTTTAAGATAATCAGAGGCTGTATAATTTATGCATCCAAACGGCATTGTAGCCAGATGCAATTTTGCTTGAAGTTTCAGCATTACAGTTAGTAATGACTCTGCTGGCTGTGTTTTGTAGAATTTGCAATTTATTTAACAGTTGACTGAGCACTGACCCCATATAATATCACCATAATCAAAGTGTGGTAAAAATTAAAAATTAAAAAAACAAAAAAGAAATCTGTGCCTTCTGGGAAACACACAGACTCCAAGTGGACAAGGTATAGAGACAGTCTCTGAAAATGATAGGTAACTAACACGGTCTTTAAAGTTTATAGCACAGACAAACTAACCAATCAAAGATTTATCTGAATTAAGGTTTGAAACACTCTCTCAGTAATGGCTATGGCTTGAGGCATTTGTTTTGTCAGTCTTTGCTGTCATTCAACTCAAGTCCCTTTCCCTGATTTGCAAGAGTTGATTATTGTCTGATCAGACAAGGGAAATACCAGAGAGTATTCTGTGCTTCCTAAGAGCAGTGTCACTTTAGGGGGAGAAAAGTTAAATTTAAATTACTGTCTATTTCTGCCATGGCTTCACAAAGAGTAATAGAGCAATGCCAAATCAGCAGCTATGTCTTTCTGAAGCACACTGTGATACCCACATAAGGATATGCCCTTCCGTTTCCAGAGCAGCTCCCCCCCTACCCTGCCAGCATGCCCCAGCCTTCCCTGGGCTCTCACCCGCTCTGCAAAACCCTTCATTGCTCCCCGCAGTCGCTGCTCCTGCCCTGCTCGCCTCTTCCAGTGGGTCTCACACCAGACCTACAAGTCTCTCTTTGGGTCATTATTTTGGCCCTGTTTATAATACGGCTTCCAGTTAATCCACCTTTCTAGCCCACCCACTGCGTGATGTTTAATAAATTGTATTCTTCATTAACATTTCCTTCTCCAGCATTATAGATGATTAATGGTGATAGAGAAATACAGTGTCATCAGCATAAAGCAATGATTTATGGTGATAAACAGCATCATCAGCATAAAAAATACGAAGTTATTTGAAGAATTAAAGTTACCACGGGAAGGAGCAGATCCAGAATTCGCTGCAAGTTCAGTTTACCTCGGCTGCATTCATGCACGTCCCTGTTTTGTCCCGTTGAAATAACAGTGTGACTGGGACAGGTAAAATAAAACCTATTTGAGACACTGCACTACAACAACAGCGTTATGAAATACACAGGGAAGATGGTTTTCTCTCAAACTCCTCAACGGTCTTAGTGCATCCTAACTGTATTCTTAAGCCAATTTAGATGAGAGGCCATTATTACACATGACTTGCAGCAGGCTACGCTACAATTTATGTGCCGTGTGGGATACAGAGCCATGAAAGATTTCCTTTCAAAGCACTCAAAAGGCTGAAATGATTTCTCAATTGGTTGCCATTTACACTACTAATACAATTGGAGTAAGCGCATTTCTAACAAAGTCAAAAAATGGCAACACAATTGAAGACGGTGTCCCAAGACAGCAACTCGGCATTTTAAAAAATGTTAAAATCTGTGAAAAAGTTTTGCATCATGGCGCACAGTCCCAGTCCCAGTATGGGACACTCATTCAAGACTACTAAGCTTTAAGATCTACGCAACTTCCCAAAGCTTCTCGGATCAGTGAAATTTTTTCCAAAGAAAAAAAATTCTACTGACAGCAAAAAGAAAAAGACAAAATAACAAAACAAACAGTCGGTTAGAAATGAGCATATGACACTCAGAATTTTCTGAAACAGTGATGGGCTACACAGCATGATATCTGGTTTACCTCTAGGCCACAAAGGAAACCTAACAACACTGGTTTAATAAAAAGAAATACCTCCATAGGTCTTTGTATTCTTCTCTAAGCAAAAGTCACTTACTCATAATAAAATAAGAACAAAACAAAAACACAACACCTTTCACAAAGGCTCATTAATCAGAGGTGGATCTTGGTATGAAGGCCCTTTCTTCTAACTAAAAGATGAAAGATTTAGACCAGATAATAAGGAAGAAGTGTTTTTACAATGAGGGTGGTGAAACCCCGGCCCAGGTTGCCCAGAGAGGTGGTCTATGCCCCATCCCTGGAAACATTCAAGGCCAGGTTGGATGAGGCTCTGAGCAACCTGATCTAGTTGAAGATGTCCCTGCTCATTTGCAGGGGGGTTGGACTAGATGGCCTTTAAAAGTCCCTTCCAACCCAAACTAATCTATGATTCCATGATTCTTCTCTCTCAGAGTTGTAAAGTTTTGCAGTGCTTTACAGAAGATTTCAGCCATTCAAATTATTCTTCTCGCTTTGCAGAAGAAGAATTTCTAGGGGGTTTAAACAGGTTTCATCCAACAGCTCCCTTTAAGCAATCAAAATAAGGGATAAAAGCTATGCTAATGTAACATCATGTATCCATCATGAAGTGACAATGACAATATCTAGATAAAGACTATCTGGAGGTTTAGCAGGTCAGTAACAGAGAGCTGCCCTTTAACAGAGAGCAACGTGTTGGGAGAATTTTTATCCTTCAACAGCCACAGTGGTAGCACAGGGCATTCAAGGTTATTTCAAACCCTCTAGCACTTTTTCTGTAGTTCACTAAATAGCAAAATGAAATGTTTCCTTTCTGACCACTGCGTAACACAAAATATTTGGTAAGCACCACCAGTTAAGTTCTGGACTTGCATGCTTAGGAAGGTCACATTCAGTTCAAATATGAAAGTTCAAATCACAGCTAGATTTTAACAGGCTTGTTGGAAGTTTCTTCAGGCTTAACCTATTCATCTTTGATGCTGTCCACACTCTTGGATTTCTTTTTTTCCAGAAAATTACCTCCCCTCTCTCCTCAGGCACGAATGCCCGAAGCAGAAGTGCTCAGCTCTGTGAAGCAGGGGAAGGAACAAGGACAATTCCCGTCAGCTCTCATTCACAGATCAGAAGCAGGCTCTTCCTCCTCCCACGTTCAGTCTCAGAGCTACTCCTTAAAGAGTCAGAGAGCAATTCTTGCCTCAGCCTTGAAACCCTTTAAACATCCCATGTCAGAGCTACCTACGTTCAAAGACTACTTTTGTCAGTGCTGAAGTGGCCTTCTTCAAAAATTTCCACAGAAGAACTGTAATAATGCGTACAGAGCTTGCTACCTTTCCTACCACTTTTCTTAGTGGGATGTGATGGCATCCTCCAATTCAATACAGAGCTCCTCAGCTCAACTCTACAGCTTCTTTGTACAGGCAATTTATACTTGGAGCTTCACTTTTAGGAAAAATAGAGAGACATCTTTTATTTCTGAACTGCAATAAATCCTTAGCCAGTACCCCCACATCACTCTAATTGTGGGGGCGGGGAGTACTAATAGTTGGTGGAGAGGCAGATGAAAAGGTAATCTACTCCTATTTTCATTCTATATCCACATTCACTGCAGCGACGGGATCAGGTACGCCAGAAGTCGGAGTACTTCCCTACTTGATAGCATTGTTCCTAATTATTTGCTGTTCCTTCCCATTAATTTTCAAACTTGACTATCTTGATTTCAACACTACTAAAAGAGTCATTTAGAGAAATAATGGAAGGGAATGGTTCCCATGCCAATTCATGCTGTCCTCTTCCATAAATCTCTCTCCAACTTTAAACACTTCCATTTACAGCTACAATATTTTTGACCTTTATGCTGTTTCTAAGCCGCTTTCAACCATCATCAGTAGACTGACTAGCGTGAGATTTTCCTCCTGCATATTCTGACTACCCAGATACAACAGCCGCTTCAAGGGGAAAAATAAATCTGAAACAAGCTCTCCCCTCTTACAAAGTGAAAACATCATCATTATGTCTTCAGATTGAACACTGCACATTTAAAGCTACAAACTAGAGGTGCAGTACATCGCACTTATGCAAAAGCAGGCAAAATGGAGGCCAAAGAAACAGGGATCCTTCCTTCCCCTCTGCTCAGGTACTAGCCCACAGGTAAGAGCCTCTCCTAAGAGAAGGAGGAGGAGTACACTGAAAGCAATCACCACCACACTATAGCAAGGAGCACACACATCAGTTCCCTACATGCAGATGCACCTCTCCACAACATCAGCAAACATTTTTTAATCAAACAAAAATGTCTCTCAGAGATTTTAAATATGGGGGCTTGCATTTCACACACACAGAGAGCACGTGATTTCCTCTACTGACACAAGCTTCAAAACTGTCCATTCAAGTGCAGCAGAAGCCAGGGTCTTTCTTCTAGGATGAAGAAATGCTCCCTGAATAGATTAGGTGAGTTTAAGACATCCATCAGTTACATGAGGGGAAGGGTAGTAATAAGTGCCAAGTATTTTCTCTACGTTTGTATTTAAATACCTGAAACAACTTGCTTTGACCGTGTTCATAGTGTTTAAAACTAGAATATTAACGAGAACAGAGGATTCTAAATGAATAATGGAAAACATGTGCACACAGAAAATCATTAATTCCCTCCAAGAGTACATGACTGCACAGCATATACAGACTCGGGGAAAAGCAAAACATCAGGTTGCTTCTGCATACAACAAAATGAACCAAGTTTACAGACCATGAACTGATTTGTAGAAATCACTATGTGAATTGCTTTGAACAACAAATTAAGCTCCATTCTCTGCCCCACTTTTGCGTGGACTGTTTGGGGTGATCCAATATTTTTAACTATTTTCTCTAAGTTGAGTTAAAATAGACTGCCCCGAAAATACTGCTTTCACAGGTGAAGCGGAAAGGAAAAAGACTAGAGGCTGAATCTACTTATTTCTTATTCAGCTGGAAAAGGCAGAATTGTTTTACTCTGCCTATCGCACTTGCGGGCTGTTTTCTTTTTCAACTCTGAAAGCAGTTTCTGTAATAGCAATTCAGTTCTTGTTCCTCAGACTATGTAGAGATTTGTTTAGGCTTGGATAAATGCCCAAAACATACTCCCAACTATTCCAGTTCTATTGAGTCTCTGAAAAGGTGCTACATGTATCTTTTCAGAATTTAGGTCTTTTTATTTTAGTCTCAGATGAAAGCACACAAAGCTAAACATGGAGAAAGGGAGGAAAACGATCTGAACTTACAGAGATAAAGAGTGGCTCATTTAGAGTTTGGCTGGAGTTCTGGATGAATGATCACCTTAACTTTTGCCTTATTCCAACAATTCTTCCAACAATATTTTTCAACCCTGGGTAACCAAAATTCTGACTTTTGCCAAGTAAAAGCATATTATAATGAAGTGCAGAACCTATGTCTAAAGGAAGAAGAGGTGTATGCAAAACTGTTATTTTTGCACCGAAACTCAACGGCAACATATTAACAGCACAGTCAACGTCAAGTATTGCTACGTGAGAGATGGGAGCAGTCTCTCATCAAGTAGAAAGGTTTTCACCTTAAATGTGGTGTAAAAATTAAGCAATGAAAACATTATACAAACTTTTTAAAGTAAGAAATATCTTAATACTTAGTATTCCAAAATACTAATAAGACTTTTTATTTTTCCTTCATGGGGCACTTCTCATTAAAGATATTTAATGGATGATCTGGCTGTCCCTGTTGCTAACCTGTATATGAACGCAATGCAAATGTCACGTGAATCAGCAGCAAGCTGGCAAGTAGACTAGTAAATCATGATCACAAGGGATCATTCCAATATCAATCATTCTTCAAACATGAAGAAAAAATACCTTTTTCTCATTTAAAAACATGAGCTTGTTTTCAGATGAAATCCCCCCTTATTGCCTCAAATGGCTTTATATGAGATCTGGATTGCTGTTTAGCTTAGTGGGCATGTCCCATTTTGCAAAACAGAGATGTCTTTGCATTGCAATTACTTACATTTAACGCAGCTGAACAGCAAAAGAGAATAGGCTTCCAGGAATATTCACTCATTGTTAACGTTTATTCATGCTTAATAAAAGTTCAGTTCATTCTTGTACATCTTTCAGGTTCTCTTTTTACAAAATATCAGAATGGTCATGTTTCCGGATTTTAAATTATCTACTTCTGTGCAAGAGGCTAATAAAATCCCTACTCTTCATTTACATACCTCTGCAATAGCACTCAAGAGGAGGAGAGGCCTGTCTCCCCAGGATACCTGTTTGAGAACCTGTGATGGGAATGGAATAAAATACTCTGCTATAGCACAGGTTGGGATTAAAAAAATATCTTTTAATAACCTTCTCCTCTTGAACCAATTAAAGCAAGCCAAGTATAGGTTCCACCGTATCGTTTTCAAGAAGTAGCAACTGAGACAAAATTTTAATAGAATTGTATGACACTACAAATCAGCAAATGCAATAATTCATGTTATGCATCTCATGCACTGTCCAAAAATCATAGGAGGGAGTCAAGAACTTGGAAGCTCTCGAAAGATGTTTCTGAGCAAGTCAGTCCCACAACTGGCTCTCCCCCATGCAGTTATGCTCTGTGCTATCACTATGCACAGGATCCTATTTGATAATGCTGAGACTGTTTGCTTGCATTTAACTCAGGTTATGTTTATGCCATGACATAAAGCAGGGCCAGGGAATGTGTTTGAGCATGGGACTTTGATAGTCCACCCCATGCAACTGTTGGTTTTCTTGTTTTGGGCAGCCTGAGCCTGGTTTCTCCAGCCCAAGCCCTCAGTAGCAGGGACATGAGCCAGAGAAGTCCCCTGGCTGCCTTCTTGATCGCAGAAGGCGGCACAGCCTTGCTGTTATAAAAACCCGACATTTTAGAAAGGCCTTTTTAGTTCATATGTTCTCCATCCCCCTCCCCTTCTTTCAGCTGGGAGCATCAAGTGATATGACCACAAGGCTATGTACAGCTCCGCAGTCCAAAACCAACCCGTCATAATCCAAGTATCCTCAGGTGCTTTGTCTGGGCTCAGGTAACTGTACTGTACGTGGACGGATGCCAGCAAAGCAGTCCAGGCCTAGAAAACAGTAAAACCTCAATGCACAGTAATCAGCCGTGGATGTTTTAGTTTGGGACACTTTAAGCTCAGGGGTCTATAAATTCTCCAGTCAATTTTGTCATATGCCCTTCTCTGCTCAGTCCCACTCTCATGGCATGCTCTTTTACATGAGCTCACATAGGGCTTGGATTAGCAGTATTATTTGCTTTATATGGAACACTCCTATCTTCAACTAACACAGACAATCAAGAATTGTCTCAGCTTCATTTGTAAGAGAACTCAGTATGAAACAGTCAATCAACTGTACAAATAGAAGAAAAAAAACAGCCTAGCTCTAACAGTTTTTGCATTCCTCATAGTTGGTAAATTCAAATGTTACACTGGTTACCATTGCAACATTGGTTACAATGCTGGTTGGCATTCCAAGAGCTAAATTTTAAAAGAATATGCAACCAGAAAGAGATATTTACTAACTGCTGACTGCAAATCCTTCCACGTTGCCAAAGACCAACCAGAGAAACTGCAGGGAGGCAACGTAAGCTTCGTTTCAGGTGAACGATATTGTAGGCATAGTAAAGGGCACCAAGGAGACAGGAAATCCCAACGGCATTAGGTATTTGGTTGATTTGTAAAACTAGATCATTAAAAATTCAGGTGGTTTGAAGGATTTGAATATTAAAAGAAGAGAGGAAGAAATGCAACGCAACAGAAAGGAAGAGCAATGACAGATACTGGAAAAGAGTGACAAAAATCAGAGGCAGTAGTTCAAAAATCACACAAAAAGAGAAACAAGGACAGAAGGATTTCAGTGAAGAATAGAAAAATCTCTGTGTTTGTTTTCATTTGAAGCTAATGGAACTAAGAAGTCCTAAAGGCATTGGAATAGTTTAATTTTCATAGCTGGTCTGGTTGACATTTTCTTTTGAACACCAGATTAAATAACACAACTCAGCTAACAGCATCTTTACTATAAATGCTACGGGGCTAAAGACCAGATAAGCAGCAGCATTTAAAGGCTTTTTCCCTATGCAAATAAGTGCTAGTAAATGCTATCAACATATGCATATTTTGAGCAAGATGAAAATAAAAAATTTGTTGACTGCTCAAGTCAGTTTTTCAACTTCATAATCCTGATGCCAACATCTGACATACATCAGCCTGAGGTTTACATATGAAATGACAATTCCAAAGTTATCTTAGAAATAGAAAACTGTAAATATATTTAACTAAGCATGTGTCATTGCTTATTACTTATACTAGAGTAGTGTTTGGGTTTCTCAGAGGGACAATCCCTGAACGTGAAACACGAACATATTGACACGATACTATAACTTTTCCACCTGAAGCTCCCATTCTCAAAGACAACAAATTAACAAAAATATCAGGTCCTACATTAAGGTTAGACTACAGGCCTCAAAGTTATGAAATAAAATTGGAAACTGTAACTTCAGAATAGACTCCAAATTTCAAGGATCATCAAATCTTCACCGGGAAGCATCAAATACCCAAAATTTAGATGTGTATTTCAACCTTTAAATGTTTATATCATTTTTTATATTACTTAAAGCTTCATTATTTTACCCTTTGAAGATCGTAGTAATACAAAAGTGCATAGAGTGAGCGGTATTTTTTGTTTTGAAAAAAAAATCTATAATCTAAAGAAATAAGGGGAAAAAAATAATACAGAAAAGAAGGAGACCTGGGAGAAGAAGCTGTTTTGGGAACATCAAGCAAGATGTCACAGCAGTGCTGAAGTCGCACCTTTTGGTGCACCGAGCTGTACATTTGAAGACTGGGCCCACAACCACTACACCCGGTGCCACACATGCCAAATACAGGCATGGACACTAGCAAAGCCCTGAATAAGTTGGTGGATATTCCCTTGGGAAAACAGGTCCATAAAGAGCCAGTTCCAGGGAAATGGACCTAAAGTTTATTACCATTTTTGAGTCCAGACAAGTTTTATACTGTAATATAACTGCTGTAATGTCTGATATATCTGACTTAAAGGACAGAATTGTAATAAAGTTAGAAGCGTACAAAATTGCAGAAAGGACAATTTAAACTGAAGCTCTCAACATTAACATCCAGGTTTTGAGCATTCAAAAGTGAGCTATGAAATACCAGAAAAAAATACATTTAACTTGAGGCCTTTGGTAAATGTCAACCAGGGGAAATGTGACTTAGATTATCAGAGAGAGTCAAAGAATATAATCCACAGCAGATCACTTCAGCCCTGGCTAATTACTAAAGGCACCAGTTCATTACACTGCTGTAACTGTATCTAATTCAGTTTGCTCTGCAGTTCATCTATTATGTCTTTTTTATGTGCTACTGTACTGGCTGTTGCAGTGTACAATCCTCTCCAAAGGTGCTTCTCAACCCCTGCAGTTTCCACTAAGCAAGTCCAGAAACTGTAATTGAGGTTTGCTCAATTTTGAGCTGACTACTAATCAGCAAAAACAAGAAGGAAGGAAAAAAAAAAAAAAAAAGGAGCAGGGTTAAAGATGAACTGGTGTTTAAAAACCAGGACCACAGTTGAGACATTTTCTATAATAAGAGCTAAGCAACTAGAGTTGGTTAATAGGAAACCATTGTCAGATGCAAATTTGAAATTCAAAAGAACAAAGCTATTTAACCTCTGATCAGACTATTTAAAAGATATATTTAATTATAAAGAGGTATTGAAATTTATTCCCATGGGATTCTGTTGGCATTGAAATTTTACATGGATTCAAGACTTAAGTATATTCATACATTCACAGGAAAAAAATCTCATCCAGGGTTAACAACTACAACTATCCAAAAATTTGTAAGTCACAGATGACTCGGGAAGTATCCTAAAAAGTCTTTTTTTATGTTTGTTCTCTGCCCTGGACACTTTTTATGGACCAGTGCTGGTTAGCTGAACATTTGCTATGGCGTAATATTATCACTCGGGCAACCCACTATCCCCCGGATTCACCTGGTAAATGTTCTGAACACAACATTGAGAACTATTTGCACAATTTGTACCTTTCCACAGAGTAAGCATAAGGTAGCTATAGCTACATGCATCTCACAAACCTATACAGCAACTAAAAATACTTCAAGCACTTCATAAGCAGCAGCAAAACACTTATTAACAGGAACAAATATTTTAAGTTGTGTAGTATGAAGTGTCAGTTCATGAAAATCCGTAATACAGATCAAAGAATATTTACTATCCATATCTGACTTTCCAGTAGTTAATAATAATGAAAAACAATTTTTTAAGTGACCATAACAAATATCTTTTACACAGTGCATGCCATTCCTGTCACTTTTACGGCTTAGAAATACAGCAACATAACGGATATTAAAACTGACATAGTCCCATATTTTAAATAGTTGTCATCTGCTCATATTTTTTGTTTAACAGGGTTCTCAAATGTCACTCACAGCTAATTGGTATTAGTTTTAATTGAGTTTTTTGTAGGTATTAGACATAAAACTGAAGAAAACAGCTTGCAGTAATTTCCTGTACAATGAATCAAAAAAATGCAGTATCTTTGAGGATATAAAAAATTTGTTCCTATATAAATTAAAAATGACTGAAAGGCATGGGAAACTGTCAGTATTCTCAATATTCAGACAAATACAATTTGTGGGTGAAATAGGCCCCATTTTTTTCCGTTTGTATAGCTGGCAGACAGTCCAGCTATCTCTAGTGCAGATGAATGAGACAGTCAAGTGGCTTAAACCCTCCCTTGCAATAAAAAGTAAAGCCCCGGCTATACCGGAGTCACATTGAGCATGCTTAAAGGGAGCAGCCACTGACAATGCCTTTAGAAACTTGCTTTAAATCTAAGTTACCTACAGTTGTATGTTCATATTTTTGGCCCATCACTACTTTAACTTTCAGCAGTAAACTACTAAAAATAATGTTTCCTGAATTCACCAACAGAACTGTACCCTAAAAGTTTCTGTAGGGGCCAATAATACAGCAACTGCTAAAAACTTCAGTGCAGGAAAACATGGAGAGAAGCAAGCCCAAGAGAAACAGCACACTAATTCGAGACAGAGCTTGACCTCTGCCCTGGCTACACCTTGAAGTTTGGCTTTGTACAGAGCAAAGTTGCATAGATGAGACAACTTGTTACCCAACAGCACTCTCATCACATCAGTTGCAAACACATCCACAATTCTTAATACATTTTTTAAACGTTGTGAATTGAGGGTAGAAGTCAGAGCCCCTGATCTAGATGAACCCTGGACAGAACCTTCCTTCCAAAGTCAGATCTGTTTTGACTTCAAAAGAAGAACTGCTAAGGCATGTTTTCAAGGGGATGACACGTATCTACTCACAGGATCTGGTCTAGGAGGTCACGATTGCTCCCTGACGGTGCACTCAGAAGATATGCACGTTGTCTATTGCCTATTGATGAGTCTAGACAGCATTTTCAGGAATGCGATGGCAAACTCATGAGATATGTCTGAGCAAGCTTTAGCTTGTACAACAAGGGCTTTAACAGATTCCCCAAGCTGATTGCAAGCCATAGGTATTTAGGTAGCTGATGAGCCTGCTGTTGGGTTTTCCCTGCTTTTTAACCTGTATCAGCTAAAGGAGGGCAAGCTGAAGTATGCCTACTCACTCTTCAATTGCTCCTTTATCCAACACAGCATAGACACATCACTACCTTTATGCAGCAGCACATACATCAAGTCTTCCTGTGCCTCAAAGGCTCTTAATCCAAAGAAGAGATAAAAAACCTGAAAAACCAACTGCATCACACAGCACAGTACAGCAGGGTATTGGGTGTTATCACCTCCTCGCTCACTAGAGCTCACTTTCATGTCTGTGATCTCTTTTTCTCCTTTTAAGCCCCAAAACGTCACACCAGAGAAGATAAGGAACCAAGGAACATAAAGAAAAGCATTTTATAGCCTTATTTTGTCTGCACCACTTGGAAGCCAAACGCAGGCATTCCTACCTGTGGCTCACAATCAAACCCCAGCATCACTTGGCAGTGACCTCTATTCCCTGCCTTAGCAAAAACATGCCCCACAGCTGCACCCGCTTCGGTGCCATCAGCAACCCTGGATTAGGCCTCAAAAAGGCCCCTCTCATGCCTCAAATTCAGCTTAAAAGTCCCCAGTGTTCACAGATTCCTGCATGAGGATAATGATCCTGGAAATGACCTCCCCAGCTGAAGTCTGGAAAAAAAGCTATATGGTTCAGGTTGTAAGCCTCCACACTTAATTCCAAAATACAAAGAAAAAATGAAGTATCTTCATTAATACTCTCTTACTACACTACACAAGAATAGTAAAGACTTAATCACACGTTGATATTTGTTTTCCCATTCACCTTCCTTTCCATGTATGAAGTGAGTCTGCCAGTAACTCATGGAGTTATTGATTGCTGTATATTAAATCAAGCAGGATCATTTGTCCTCCAGGTTCTCCCTTCAACACAGTAAGCAAAGCTCTGTTTTCTAAGGACAAAACCGTTCAGATGATGAAATAAAGACTTTCTCTTAAGGCAAGATGCAGAAAACACACTGACACCTGAGGGATGTGTTGCAAAAATAGAAAAAAAGTTCAAACCCATCAGACTTCATCAGATAGCTCTTTTGCCTATGATCTTAGTTCAGATACCACACATTAGAGAAAATAATTAGTTTACTGAAGTAATTTCTGCAAAAATATTAAAAGACTTATCCATTACCATGTAACATTAAAAAAAAATGCATTTCATAGCATTCAGAGAAAAGAAACTACCTTGCAACTGCACTGAAACACAAACAACAAAAAAGAATCATTCAAGGTAGCTCCTGCATATTGGCAAGGGAAATAAAAAGCTGAATAAAGAGAGACTGCAGTAATCTGTAGGGAGTGTTTCACAGTGCAACATCATCAGCAATGCTTGGTGACTGACGAGTCATTAAAGTGGTGGTGAAATATTTGGCAGTGTGATGTTTGAAGTGCTTTCCATCTTTGAGCAAAAAGTTACACTACACACAGTTCATACGGCTACCAACAGGCCTGATCATAACTTATATTTAAAGTATACATTCTTTGCATTTGAACCCTTACAGTGAACAGAAATGACTTGCTATCTTTCTTTTCAACTTTTTTTCCCTGTTTCTAATTACACGTACCAAAATATTTAGATTGTCTTTTTTCCACCACGCCACAGTTGCAGACTGCTCCTATTGGTCTTCCCTGAAACTGAAACTTTTCCTAAACTTTTCCCTAAAACTTTTGTGCCCCTATTGTTATTGTGATGTCAAAAACTGATTTTCAGATTAAATTTTTGAATTAAAAGCCTCAAAAAAATTTTAGTTCAGGGAGAATATATGCCTTTCAACCCAAATAAGAACAGTGACTTTGTCATAATGTTTTTGCATATTTTAATGTCCTATTTCATCTAGTTATTTTTACTTTTTAAAAATGTAATATTTCCTAATACTTCAATTTCCTGATACTTGCTTTCGGCAGCATTCCTCTCCTCCTACAAAACTAGTGCAACCCTGCAAAATAGTTTTAGTGAGAAGATGACTGTATTTTGGGGTAAATAAGTTAGTTAGTGTTGCTATTTTTTGCATGGTTATAATTGTAGTTGCTAGTGGATTTCTGCTCCGTACAGCTTTGCATGTGCTAAATTGCTTAACAAGCAGAGGGTATATGAGCCGGTGCATGTCCTTCCAAGGGCCAAATAGTGGATGTCTTCTAAAATACTGAGGAATACTGCCTCTCCCGTTTTGAAAACTATCCCAATTTTACAAATCCTTACTTACATATGACAGATATTTTCCCACACATTTTTCTTATGTCCTTTAGCTGCAACACAGGTACAGCTTTGCTTCTGCATTAGAGTGAAATAAGGAAAACTCAATTGGAAGGCATTAAGCTTCTGAAAATAACTGCAATTACAGGTCAGAATTAGAAACCTACCAAATACAGGTTGCCCTGGAGCCTGCTGTACCTGGATTTGGCACAGGTTTTGACTGATGTCACCTCCCATTAATACCAGTGCTACTTAACCCTGAAAGAGTGCCAGAGTTAGAAATGGAGCTGACACAACTAGGTTTTAATGGTCTCCGGCAACAATGTTTACTGCTCCAAGGTAAAAGGTGAAGAAAATATGTTGTCCTTCCATATACCATTTTAGCAGATCTAGGTAAAAAGCCTTTTGACACATGGCCTCTTACAAAGAAATTGAATAAAAGTGTAATCTGCTAGAGATATGTTACCACACAATACTACTTGCAAAGGATATTTTTGTTTCTTTTCTTTTCTGATTCATGTGCTTGGATGATCTCCCATGGCAGAGAATTTTTATCAGAACTGTAAAACTGGGAAAGCCAGTGGCATTTACTTGGCAGCAGAGCCCTTGTTCATGAGCTCAAATGCAACTATGAGGCTTGTGACAAAAAAAATACACAAGTTTCTCACAGCGACCTCTCCTCCCTCTCTCTCCATGCTTAAAAACATTGCCACCGCAGCCAGGTAAGCAACTGCTCAAATGAAAGCAACTAGCAGAGCAGGTGAAAGGCAAGAATGTAAATAGGATTGCCGTGCCCTGAATTTAATAAATTGGAAGGGAAAGAACGGAGGGAGAAGGGAGAGCAAAGCAGGCCAACATCCAGATGCTCAGAAGTGCAAGGGCAGTTCAGAGGCTCTCAGCCTTTGATGCTAACTAAGGCTACCCACCCATGGCCTCCCGTAGCATTTGTGTGTTCTCGCATACAAGCGTCAAGTGGGCTGATGATTCAGGAAGGACCAAATCCAAGAAAAGAAATATAAACCAGCTCAGAAATAACATATCCCAAAATATAAAAAGCTTTTCTCTAAGGAGTACTTTCTTCCCCCTTCAGGTATCAGAAATACAAATAACAGAGAGAGAAAAGAGGGAGGTGGGAAAAGAGGGAATTTTGAAATCAAATTCACACCAAAGAAATGGTGCAGTCACAAATAATTCAACACCTCATACTGTGACTCCCTCCTCCCATTAACTTTTACATTGCAAGCTTGAAGCTAGTCAAGCTGGTGAGCTGGCAAAAACTTTTAAATGTATAATGAAGAAAGCCTGTTCAGCACATGACTTGCCTGATATCCCCCAATCTCTAGATGTTCCTATTTTTAGCTGCAAAATAATTTGTATACCAGCCATCTCTTTCCTCTTCAAGAGAGTTTTCTAATTACAGATACATGCCAGGAGACAATATTTGAATTTAGTTTAATTTATAAATTACCTTGAAGCAGGTTTGTCCCTGGTGAATTCAAAACATTAGCTAAAATTTCGTATTTTATCCACAGCTGTCAAGTGAGTAATTTCCCTGCCTTGAAATTCATATAATGCAAAGTGCTAACCCTGAAGAGAACGGAAAAAATTAATCAAAATCTCTGTCCTCAAGAAGAAAGAAACCTGGTAGTACTCCTTTCCATCCCATGAAATTATGATAAATTACTGATCCAAACTGTATCCAGTATCGAGCATATGGGGTGGTAACACTGATTTAACCATTCTGGAATCTGGATAACACTGTGCATGGCATTATACAATGTACAGAGAAAAACAGCTTCTCTCTGAAAAAGCTTAGTCTCCTCGCAGACAATACCAGCCAAGGGTGAACGAAGAGGAACTTTATTATCTTGGATTTGCAGAGGCACCCCGAGCAGAGAGCGTGTGAGCTGACTGCACTCTCGAAGCCTTTGCCAAAAGATGAACCTGTGTGTCTCAATCCCAGTTTAACACTCTACCCATAGATCAAGCCTCTCTCATCCTGTTGACTCTTGCCTGCAAATCCAGGCTGTCTGAGCCCACGTGTAGGATCTTTATTTTTCCTCCTCCTTTCCACATCCTTCAAACAGTTTCTAGTTTTTCCTTTTATCGTTAGTATTTTTAAATCAAATGTTTGAAACCTTTCCAGGGCAATGGACAAGGAGACGAGTCCCTGCACTTATTTCCGTTACGAGGGCAGGTTGGTAACAGGTTGATAACAGCGTGGCAAGTACGAGTAGCTGCTTTGCGCCAGGTTTCCCCAGGCTGTTCTGCCTTCAATCTGTATAACAACTGCTTGGAGAATGCATGGTTGAGTCCTCGCTCTCTGCTGTTACTTCTGTTAATCCCACTGACAATAATTTATGCCAGTAGAGACAAACCAGTGAAAAATCCCGAAAAGCAATCAATACAAAAATTAGAGTAGAACTGCTTTAACACTCCGACTTTAGCTCTGTGTGCAGTGGTGTTACATCAACATAAGGGGTGACACAAATGATTTAGTGGCTGACCATGAATGAGACAAGCTGTCTTATCACCATAGCAGACATGAGAGTTTGGGGTTTAATGAAACCTTGAGAAGTAGTTTAATATTACCTTTGGGGGCACATGAAATATTTACTCCTAATGTAAATTAACTTTTCAGTAAAAAAAGTAAAATTCCTTATGAAGAGAAAAAAAACCCAAAATATGGAATTAAAAATAATTTTACTTTAAAGTAATGCTACGAATAATCATAGCCCTATGATCATCTGCAAATTTTATAGTCTCAAAATCTTAAGAATCCACTAGATCTTTAGGAGCAAATTTATCACCCATCTTTTATGGGAAGGAGGCACAGTGCTGACAAAGTCTGACACAGTAAATCAGCGACAGAACTGACTAAATATCAAAATCCCCTGATTCCTATTGCAAACATTACTCCACATTACCAACATTATCAACTGCCTTATATATGTACTTTTATTACCAAGTCTCAGTCATAAAGTAACTCCATTTCAACTCTATAAACATAGAATGAATAACCTTTTCTGTTATTTTAACTTTGTGGGATATTTTCTATTTCCTGGAGGTAGATGGCAAATCCTTGTCTTCAACATAAGAATTCCTTGCACCCGCCCTCAGTTTTTTTCCTTCTTACTGGTCTGAATACATCCTGGTCATACGTTAGCTGAAAGCAGAAGCACATCAGGCTGCAGGTCACAGATTCACTGCAGGCAGTAGGATCTGGCACAGCACCGAAGATGCAAACAACAAGAATTTTCCAAGACTTTTCACAGCTCTTGAAACAATGGTAAAGTAATAATGAGCAGTACTTAAGAGTGCTCACCAACATACTCTCAAGACCGTGATATACATATCTCAAAACTATTAAATACACGTTACTCAGAAAAACAAAATGTCTTCATTGAAGAGAAAAAAAATGTTTATCTTTTCATAATATTACCTTCTCCACCACCTTGATAAATACCATTTAGCTCCTGAGAGCCTGGAAAAAAATCTGAACCACAGCAGACTTAAGTAGGAAATCCCTCCAAGCAACAATCATCTTATAAATATAAAGGCCTTTCCAACATGGAATGCATTTTTTATATGTGTGTGCGTGTGTATATATATATATATATATATATATGTATTTTATTTCACACACTCCAAAGCTCTGGGCACCATCCGTTTCACAGGGTATCTCCTAATTCCTGTTTTCTTTATATGAAACATGCACTAGGATTTTCCACTCCCTGTCGCAGCGTATCTGAGGTTAGATACCTACAGCCATTCAAAGATACAAAGCCTTTCCACTTTCTGAGACGAGGGAATCAGTTTTCCTCAGTTTCTAAGCCAAAAGGAGGAACAAAGCTGAGTTAGCAATAGCTTAAATCCTGCTGGATTTTACTCCCAAGACTTGCATTTTGTGGGAGATTTTGTAGTAAGGAAGCAATTCTTCTTAATCCCATACCTGCTATGGTTTAGCTGTGCTAATTACAATATGTATGAAGAAAGGAATAATAAATAGACCTTTGTTAGGATCAAGCCCTGATTCTGGACACTTACACAATCCATCTGAAATTCAGTGGGTTTTGGTTTTTTTTTTTCATAAAACACTCAAAGATGGCAATATTGGAGTTGATGGAACTGTTCAAAAACGTAATACTTGGTGTTTCTTTTGTAATATGCTCATATACAGTGCTTTAAAGTGCTAGAAAGCACTTGATGCACTTCAAGGGCTAGAAAACCTCTTTACTACAAATTCTCCATATTAGAGAGGGCTTGCCTGTGCAATGGATAGTGTTATGGCTGATGCACAAAGGAACGAACTACGACTTTTAAAAAGTTCATCACTGAAGTACTGTTGTACTAACACATAACCACTTCATACAAACTCATTGCAAATGATGCAAAACATACAGATCAAATACAAATAAATATTCTATTCAATCAATGCTCATTCACATTTCAGATGAGGGAAACTGCCATATACTTCATGTTCAGTCTGACCAGCCTCAAAAATGCATTATTGACACCAGGGGAGTTTCACTTGAGGGACCAGCAGCATTCCCTCAAATACAAGCTTTCTCAGTACACAAGAAGATGGCTACTATTATCCACAGTTAGGTAAGACAAAAATAATAAGGGAGAAAATAGAGTAACTCAAATATTGTAAACTCAATCAGCTCAAAAGCTATTGGATAGACCCTGGGACAACTGAGAAGAGCGAGACTTTCTTCTTGTCACTGTTAGACAGACAAAACAGCTCTTCATAAATCTTGGCACCCACTGCTACTGATGATACTTTTCGTTCATGATGAGTCACCATTTCTGAGTGTGGCGAACAGTGCTGGCAGGCTTCTTTCTGTAGTCTGTCCTCGTATCTTTGTGACTCAACTGTAAGGGCTTCTGTACCAGAGATGCTCCTCTATGCTGTGGTGGCCTCTAATCTGACATTTAGAATTGCCCCAAGCAGCTGTTTGCCCCATTTTCTGATACTTGGCTAAAATAAAAACAGGAACTCCTAGAGTTTCATATACCAGCTGTATCACTACCACACGGATCTTACATGAGCAGTTATCACTGGAGTAAAATGAAAGAGGGCAATGATGCATTGCACAGACAATCACACCAACTACTCCTTTTGGACTTGAACAGATTTGAAAAAGCAATTTATTTCTCCCCTTATTATCAGTCCTTTAAACAAATTTACAAAACACCCCAAAAGCCATTGCAGCAATGAATGCTGCTGTCCTCAATACAGCCTTGCAAGGTCAGGGGTTTATTTTTCCCTCCAGTCTAAAGGGAAAAGCAATAAATTGATAAAGAAAAGAAATGAATGTAATGTCTCCCACAGACAGCACAGGAAGACTTAAAAAAGAAGTGGCCTGTTTGCTCCTTGGTATTCTCTCATTATTCCACTGTCTAAATTTTTTTTAAATTAGTATTTTGATTAAATAAAAATTCCTAGTGCATAGTCTTAACACTACTGATTTTAGATGTGAGTGCTGATGCTTCAATATGTTAGGCCCATAAATGCAAATTGAAGCAATCACACAAACATGGGAGCTGAGCAAAAATAGAGCTGAAAGGTTTTTAATCCAAACAAACTCAGTCACTTGATTAAAGTTCTTGAGTAATTTGCCCTTTGTGATGTTTTGGGGAAATCTACTGATATACAGGATATAAATTCTGTTTTCTTTTGGGTACCATCTATTTCCGTACTTGCAATACAGTGGAAATATATCCAAGCTCCCTGTAGCCTTGCCGGCTGTACTCAAGCTAACTTCATTTTGGGAGCAATAAAGCCAGATTAGCAGAGTGCTATGCTCAGCCTATTTTTGCTTGCTTCACAGCAGCCTGCTACTAAGTGTGCTGCAGAGAGGTTCCACTAGCGTTCTGGCACAGTTTCCTCAGCAGTCAGAAAAGCTGGCACTTCAGCTTCGAACTCTGAGTGAGACGCAAAACACACCCTGTGTGTGTCAGTGTATGTATAACACATAAGGTACTGGTCTGTATGTCTGCATAATTATGTATGCATATCCCATGAACCACAGACAATTCAAGCTGAAAGAGCATTCCTACCGATAGCCATCCATTGGCTTTTGCTCAAGCCATATGCCTTAAGTAACTGCTCTTGTAATTTCTGTCCTGAGAATCTTGGATCTGACTCACCTTCCACAAGCTAAAAGCAACTCCTATTGATTAGTACATCTTGCCATTCCAAAACATTCAGTCCATAGAAGAAAATGCAATAAATTCTTCCCAAGTCATCATTCAGTGCAAGATGTTATTAATTCTAAGTGTATCTTGCAGACATATGTGTTCGCATATTATCATATAATCACGTCACACAATGCAATAGGATCCTAAATCACTTTGAGTTTGGAGATGAAGCTGTCTTTTTTTTTTTTTTTTTTTTTTTTTTTTTTTTTTTTTCCCCTCCCTTAAAGCAAGCACACCAAGAAACACCACTAGCTTAAAATATCTCAGGGCAGGTTTTGCAAGACCACAAACTACTGACTTAGACTAAGTCAGTAATAACTTAAAACAGAGAGAGCTCAGATTTACTAGGGGAAACACTAAAAAAAATTGCAAGCAGAGCCACCAAGTACCCACAATATCCCTGTAGGGCCAGTCCTTTTCTTAAATCTTGCTTTCAGTGTGGTGACTTCCAGTAGCCTCTTGAGTTAAAACAAATGCTGCAAGGTCCTTTCCCATGCCCAGGGAAATCTCCTTATTTCCACCTTCAAGTGCAAAGTACAGGTTTATCTTCCGCTCTGTTCAAAAGTCACCCTGTCTGCTGCAGGAGCTCTGATACCTCTGTCTCCTCATCTCTGCCCCGTCCTTCCCCTGCAGAAATCCACCCTGCTGCCAGCTGAACATGCCTTATCGCTTTGGGGAAACACCATTGCCACGTCCTTCCACAGCCGCTGACAGCAACTAGCTCAAGGCCACCATCTGAGAAAAGAATTAATTCTCAGCAAGCCCAAGTCTGGATGAAAGAAATCTGGGGGTGGGGTGGGGAGTGGGTTTTTTTTGGCATGGCTATCAGTTGCAATAAAAAGCAGGAGTCTTTTATGGCCGTATATAGAACACACAGCTTACCTTTGGTCAAAAGAAAATTAGCAGGGACTACTTGCTAAAAACAAACTCTTCCATACCAACAGTCTTAGACAATATACACCAATGACTTAAAGGAGTAGTTACATAGGTGTCTGTAACTAGTAATGCTTATGTTTTGGCTTCTTTTGGGTTTTTTTTTGCTTAAGAAATTCTAAAAGATTCAAGGATTGTCAAGCTATTTCTATTTTGTTATTATTATTAATATTATTATTTTTAAATATTACCTGGAGAACTAGACACTATTTTCCTCTCTGGTTAGTGGTAGAGAAAGCATTTAAATGTTAAATCTGGGATGCTACCAGCAATGAAAAGAAGTCACTTGGCATTGCTTTCATAGGACGTAGGTGCTGTCACAAATCTACTATTTTATTACTCTGCTTATTTAAGCAATTTGGGGTCAGTTATAGAGGCAGCTATGTTGATGCCATATACCTTGTCTTTTTAACTTTTCATTAAGAACTTGGACTGCATGATGTAAACAAGACATACCAATGAAACGGCTGACTGACTGACTTCAAGATGTAGGTGTTAAGAAGAAAAAATCAGAGACCTGGTCCCTTTCCAGTCTTAGGTTACAGAAAGAGCATGGCCCCCACATCATTGCAAATTTTTGTCAGCAGGAAGACCATGTTATGAATTTTTTGCTGGTGCAGTTTCTTGTTGCTACAAATCTTTGTGGAGTAGTAAATAGCAAAGGCAGATTACTATTACAGAGAGATCTGAATCACTTGCAACCTAAAAAATGCATTTTAATACAGCCAAATGCAACATAATACATCTGGGAACAGAGTAAATCTACTAAATCTACAAACAAATCTCTAAAGTAAATCTACAGGCTGAAAAAGCTTGTCTTGGAAAGCAGCAACAGAGAAGATTTAAAGGTCACCATATAGAAAGTTTTGCAATTTTTGTGACAAATAGTTCCTTTGCTGAAAAATACACTTAAAGTGTAGTTAAGGGAGGGTAAAATTTGTTAAGTAATTCAGGCTGAATTTCAAATATTTTTCAAAGGTGAAAATTCAAATTTTTTGGTCTGCCTAATATCACTTTTCTGTAGTTTAATCATAAATGCAGCTGTGTCAATTATATGGTGTAATGCATACATTTAACAATATCTATGCGCTAAACTGAATATATTTTAGAGTTAGCAGCTAACATTTCACATCCTACCTTGGAGCTGAGGTCTGAAGTACACTCCGCTTTCTTTCATAACAAGAGTTACTCAGACAAGTCTGCTTTGGAAATGAGATTCAGCAGTTCTCATAGAACTTCTGTTACTTTGAAAGCAATTTCGTGGGCATTCACGTGGTGGGTTTTTTCGGTGGCCTTAAATGATCTGTTCATTCACATCTGAGTTCCTTCATATCATCCATATATAGCCCCACAGAATTAATTGAGTGCAAGATTCATTGTCACACTCCCTGCCCCTCAAAAAGAGGCACTGTTTCCTACCCACTTCACAGCTCCAGCAACAGTCAGGAATTATTAGTGTTTGATGATCTTTTGTTTCAAGACTTCAATCTCTTGTACTTTGAAATTGAAATTCCTTAGCCTGCCCCAGAATCTGACAGCTGACTTCTTGAACTTTCCGAAGCTACAACAGCAAAGAAAGTAAATCTAGCAGCTCTGCCTCTTACAGTAATAGCATTTGCAAAGAAAAAAAGCAAGCAGTGCTGGCAATGTCTACTGTCCTCACTTTTTTTTTTTAATTCCTCCATTGGTTGAATTAAATCTTATCTACTTACACACCCTATTGAAGAGATCTGTTGACTGGTATATCTTTCTTGGATTCAGCAATTCCAGATGTCAGAAAGATTAGAGAAGCAAAAGCACCTTAGCCGCTGCATTCCTATAGTCCTATCAATTGTGGGGCTTTTATTTTTTTTCAGAGAAAGAAATGTCTGCCATTGTTCTGCTTTCTCTTCTTCACACCTTCTCTACTCAGCCCAAGCTGTCCTAACCCACTCCCACAGAGGAGGAAAAAAAACTACGGAATAAGCTGTTAAGAGAAAGTAAATCTTAGCATCATAGAATCTTGATGCAATAAAGAGCTGTACTACCAAAGATCATTTCCGTCTAGGTTCAAAATACATCTACCACCTTCTATTGGTGACAGAATAAAAACAGGTATTTATGTACACCAAACACTTTTCTAACAATGCCAAATCTCTCATCTCCTGACATGCATTGGTCCTCACTGAACCCTAAAGCTAGAAGAAGCTCTTCTTTAGCAATCATAACTGTATCCAGTTGAAGATTAAAGGTAGCAGCATTTACATCGGTCCTAATGACAGTGTTGTATTTCTCAGGCCACATACTGTCTGATCAGCAGTAGGTCCCTTTTCCCCCTTAATTTTACCCCTTAAATTGAGTTGCATCCTTGAGTTCTGATATTAATATCCCCTCAGAAAAGACTGTATCCTTGTAAGCCAGGAATGATCAAACCTCCCTCCATACAGCAAAACATCAGAGTAATAAGGAAATCATATTTTTTTAGCTACAAGCAGTAACCCAAGAGAATATCCAAAATAACATAAGCTACGAGATTCTATGGTGATTTTTCTCTCCCCTAAAGGTCTCAGCAGTAGTTTAACTCTTAAAGTGCTGATAACAAAGATAAAACTTCTATATTAACTTCTAGTTCAGAGATTATTGATCCCTTTTGAGATATTTACCTTAAATTAAATACAGACACAAATGTATGTAAGGTTAGCTTTAAGAGTCATTAAAGAAGGATTCAAGTATTCAGAGGATTTAGGATTTGATGGAAGAAAAGGAAGATTTTACTGTTCACAGAAGCAGTTATTGAGTCTTCAAGACTAGTAAGTTTTAGACATGAATAGGAACACATCTTGGAATCCAGAGAAAAAGCTGGGAAGCCCAGAAATACAAAGCATCGAGGCACAATAAACAGAAAAAGGCAAGATCTTATACAACCCACAGATTTCCATTATTAGCCCAATTTCAACCATCCTGTCCCATTCACAGTATCTCTGATAAGATGTGCTTTTAGGAATAGAGAAAGGAAAGAGGCAATCCTTTATCTAAATCTAAAGCTTACTAGACAGCCTTCTTACAGCGCAGAGAATATTGATACTTGACACACTGACAGTGAATTGCAGTTCTGTATTTTGGGAACAAGGATCATACCACAATTGCTTTTAACACGAATACGACAACAGGCCACCAAAATTTCAGGTATCCACAGTTTGTAAAATACCGATGGTTTTCTCTTTCAGAAATGAACATCATTGCTTTCAGTTGGTCCAAGCACAGAGAAAAATATCCTTAGCACTGTCCTTAACACTGCACTTCTCTAGTGCAACCAGAGTGCCAGGACATGCAGAGGGGTGAACAGAACATTTAACGCTCAGAGCTGAGGAACATTCATTAAAGCTAAGAACAATTGCTTGGCTATTGCATGTTTCTGTCCCTATCCCAAGCCTTCACACAAAAGGATTTGCATTCATACAAACGTTTAGGATATATCTTCTCTGCACATAGGCTCCAATTCACTTGGGAATCCCTCCACAATTTATTTTGTACAACAGAGAGCTAGGTAGTTTTCAGTTTGATTCCACAACTGGATGAAGTTGCAGGGACATACACCAGATCTATTCCTGTATCTGACACTTACTGTTCTCCTGTTTAGTAAATTCAAGGAGAAGATAATGCTGTGTAACAGACAGCAACAAATAAGAATATAGACAGTTCTTTTGGGCTGGACTTGAGGCCCACCTATTTCAGTAAGATGTCTCTTACAGCCCTCAGCATTAAATACTTTAGGAGATGCAGCAAAATCTGCATTAGGCAGATAGCAGATAATCCTCCCCCAGAGTGGATCCCTTCTAAATTCTCAGCAGAACTGGAGAAAAATCCCTGAACAGTGGAGTTTAAAAATGGCAGGGTTAAATAAAACTGTTTTCAATAAGCTCATATGTTGAAAATACATCAAAATTACTTACGAAATAAAAAAATATTAAGATTAAAAACCATTTAATGAGATTGTCTAGTGGGGGGTGGAGGGAAAGGGAAAATACATTTCCTCTCTACCTGGTCGATGAAATCTAATGCTGATTTCTTTGTTGTACTGAGAGTAAGGTGGAAAAGATTACGGAAATTTCCTTCCGTTAGTGCTAATATTTCTGTGTGCGCTGCATTGCTACATTAAGTCTAAGCATATCAAAGTTGGTTGAATCATTAAAATCATACTCCAAGCCACTAAGAACTGTTGCATACCAAGCACAGAAGCACAACTGGCCAACTCATTCATAAGCAGAAAGATTTTTTTCCTCTCACACAGATGCAATCAAACTCCAGCAAGACAGCTAATTGTAACCTAATCTTGTCAATTCTACGTGCAAAAACAATTTTAGGTATGATTGGAAAATGTGCTGAGGGAATAACAACAGGGTATTTCTGGCACCCTCTGAGATTTAAAAAACAGGTTCAGTGCTATTAAATAAAGTAGCAGGGCTACATTTGCTAAATTAAATAATATTGGACTAATAAGGACATCTGGAAACAGTTGGTATCAAACAACATTCGATTTGTGTTTCCTTCATGACCAAAATGCACGGCTAAAACAGGTACAGTGTTCTTTGCAGCGGAGGTGCCGAGTGCTAGACACTTAAGGGGAAGTTGTGGAGAAGCAGTTGTGGATAAAATGGGCAAATGTATCTGAGCATAAATAATAATGCTGATTCAAGGTCATCACATTAATTAATGAGGAGAGGGTTTTGCCTTTATTAGCATATTAAGAATTACGTTTACCTATATTCTCATATTAGACTTGATAAACATCTACTGGAAATACAGAAAAAAGCATTGCATGAGCTTCCAAAAAGAAAGGAAGGACATGAAATGAGGCTCTATGTCACTGTGCTCCTTTAGAATAAAAATAGGGTTTGATGTCTCCATTTAAATCTAGTGCCAAGTCTTACTTGGTACCTACAGGAAGCTTATCTAAGATAAAACATAGATTTGGGGGATTCAAGGCCTTGACGTTTGATCAGGCATTATGCCTTATCAAAATTAACCTTTTTCTTAGCATCCAATTGAAAATTTAAGATAGCTAGAAGGGAGCCAAGTGCACACAGAGTAAAGGACAACAGAACTCCCCATGAAACTTCTCCTTTCACATCAGCTAGCAGAACTGGGCCAGTCAGACAGTGCTATTTCACTGCTAGTATTATTCCTAAGAAGCTGCGCTGGGAGACATTTTTCCAGTTGAATACTTTGCCTATGTTATGAAACTTTGTGTGTTCTTATGATGATTCTTTTCAAGCATTTTAATAACAACAACAAAACCCAGTTATTTAGGGGAAGCGGAAGAATCAAAAAACAGCAGCCTGTTTCAAATGTAGAGTTTTGAGTTTTTCCTTTCAAAAGGAAAGTTTGCAGTTCTGTGCAAATAAATCTATAGCTCATGATTTGGATTCATTCCTCTGAGCACTTCACACACAGACAGGATAGTCCCTCTTTGTACAACATCTACAACAGGGGCAAGCTTAAGGAACATCAAGAAGATATGCAACAGAAAATTGAGTTTCTTAGGGTCATACCAAGCAGATGTGGCGTCCAAAAGTCTAGGATAAAAGATGTAAATTTTCCCAACCACTGTTTTAATCTTGGACCATGCTTCCACTCCAAACCCACGAACAGACAGATCATGTTACTGAGCCTCTCCTTTTGGTGTATCAGGTCAAACACTTTTGAAGACCTCATTACACAAATTACACCGTTGCTGCTCATTTTATCTAGAGAATTGATAATTTGAGTTGTCTGGAATCTGCTGTCTGGAATTTAACTGCTGAACTATCTACAGCAACATCAACCATAAGATCACTTCAATAGCACTTGGATGCCCAATTATCATAGCAGTAAACTAGTTACAGTACATTGGCCAATTTGGCTATATTACTGATGTCTGCAAAGATCTGTACCACTATAATAAACTTATTTCCCAACCCAAAACCAATTAACTTGGTAGGAAGTTTAACAGGTTTAACTGCATCGGTATCAGGGTTTGTAAGCACTGCTAACCTACTGAGGAACTACAAGTCATACAGTGAATGTAGCAAAAATGGCTATTCTAAGTCTAGAGGGTGGTAGAAGACTATGTTTGTTATAGTCTTACAACACCATGATTAAAGTGAAGTTTTCTTTGCTGAGTCAGGGGACTATTCATCATTTCTACAAGCACAAACGCATACTCCCACACAATGTGTACAAATCAGTGAATCAAAAATTGTATCAGCAAAAGCAGGAACCATTCTTATGCTTGCAGTGTTTGCTGTGCTCAGAGCTCTCAACAAACACTGTATTCTTGATAAAAATGATAAACAGCAGCTGTTCTTTAGGTATGTCTTTAAGCTCGTCCTCTACCAAAGAAGAATCAGTAAAGAAATACCTGGGTAGCAGTATGGACCTTGGCATTTTTCCAGACCCTCCATGGATTCAGTGTAGTTTCTTTAGATTTTGACTATCTGTTCTCCTCCTCTGTTATTTAACTATATGTATTGTTTAAGGCACAGCATGCCCTAAGGCACAGTCCCAGAGCATGAGGTGGGATAATGCTTGTTTGGATGGCAGAAGTTAAGAGGAGTGATAGCTTTCTTCTCTCTCCATCCAATGAAAATAAGAATTTAGTTCCAGAACTATACAGCAATACTAACCCTTCCAACTTTACAACTTGTATTAGAACATATCTGCACATTTTCTTTCTCTTTATCTTTTCTCTTTTCTATTTTTCCTGTTCTGTTCTCACTTCTGCATTTTCCTCTCCCAAAAAACAGCTAGAGATTGAAAGGTATAGAAGATCACACAGTTATCCCTACCAGTGCGAATCTTTTATTTGTCCAATAAAAGAAACAGAAATTATGCATGTTAAAAGGGTTAGTACCCCCCTCAAATTATCACAGACTGCACTTAACAGCTGTACAATTCCTACAGAGGTTGGACCCTTATTCATCTACTTGTCACCACATACTTAGAGTCCTCCTGTTATATAGGGGTAAAAGTGATAACTGAATAAGCAGGTCTGTCACAAAGCAAGGTGTTATTTAAAGGGCTTATCTACCTCTAACTAAGCCAATCTCCTAAGTAAAAAGTTTTGTCTCTTTTATTAATGGCACTGACATAAGGCAAAATCTAACCTCAAAAATTGTTCTTAGCAGAAGCAGCTGTCATAACAGAAATGTAAAATCTGTGCTGACTCTGCCAACCTCGCTTCCCAAATGTGGCAAAGCCACAAGCTGCCTCTTTACAGGAATTGGGTATAGCCTCACCAGTGACAAGCAGCTGGCTTCCACATGATGAGTTTGAGACCAGGAATCAGACAATATAGAAAGAGCATCAGCCTGCTCAAAGAGAGAGAGAGAAGACACAGACTGGTGGGAACAGGAAAACTCCTGCAGGAAACCCCATGTCAAGTGAAAGGCCCAGGAAGGAATCCCCTGTACTCTTCAAACAGGGATGGAGACAGGTACCACACAGTGTAGCTCCAACCAGGGCCTGAGCTTCACTGGGGCTGGTGGTCAACGGATGAGGGGTAGGGGGGTGATAATGCTCAGAGCCATTAAAGTCTGTTGGTACCCTCAGGGTCCTGGCAAAGTACCCCCTTCTCTTCTAATTTGCGTTGGATGGGTTTTTAGAGACAGATTCATCTCCTGGGATGAGAGTTACTGCTAAAATAAGCTTTATGCGTTCAGTTTGGTCCACTGGTTTACCATGGCCAAAAAGTTTAAGAATGAACAAATCTCTCTCAATCAAGAACTGCTTGGGTAGAATCTCAACAAATTCGAGTTATTGCAAGATTAACTATTGTACTACCAAACAAAGGCTCAAAAGACATGGGTTTTAGTGCACAGATCTGTTAAAAAAAAGCCAGATATGTGACAACCGTATTCCTTCATCAGCTACTATACAAGAGGCCACTAACAATTTTGTGGAGCTTGTTTCCGAGGGCCTTTACATATGAAATAGTATTACCATGAAAGCAGTATTAGCAGAAGTCAACTGGGCTAATAATAGAGCTGGGTTTTATGCAAAAGGATCTAAGAAGAAATGGATAAACTCTAAAAGTAACTAAATATAAGACAAGTAATTTAGTATGCTTTGTTGTTCCCATATTGAACTTTATAATCTGAAGTTTATCCCTATTCCTCACAAGATAAAAAATAGGCGCTGTTAATAGCCTGAAATCTCACAAGTTTCATTGCCCTGAAGTACCAGTCTGCTCTGACAACTTCTCTATTAGCGTTCATAAGATTCTATCTTTTTCTGCACAGAAAGAATCGGATCTCCAGGTATGAGATCAAACTTGTTTTCTAAGAGCGCAAGACTCCCACAGATCAGTTAATCCTGTCGGCGGTAACACTGCAGAGCACTATTCTGCATGTTATTTTTACATGATCTCTCCTAGCATCAACACTAGGTCTGTGCAAAGGGGAAAAAAAGCAAATCCACAGGCAAAAAGAGAAGTCATGTTCTGCAACACACTAATAGTTCAAGTGCTACTTGAAGATGATTCACTTACCTTGAGTTTTGACTTTACATTGTTTAGAGTCGTTAAAGAGACTGCAGTGTACATTGAGTCTCATTTAAAAAATTCAACAGCTGCTTAAAATGATTAAAAAAAAGAAAAAAAAAATGCAACCATTGCTTCCCTGTTAGGAGAACAGATAACAGTCTTTTATAAGATTACTTTATCCCATATGCCCAGTCTTGTCAGATTCGTAATCCGCTCTTTGTTAGGTACAGGATAACATCTGCTTACATTGCCAAATTCTAAGCCAGCGCCATGAAGCTGGAGCCCCTCTCTTGCAGTCTTCAAAGACTGATTAACAGGAAGAGCAGGTGCAACTCCTACAGGCTTCACTTGATGACTTCCCCCTCTCCTGTAACTCTCCTTCCACCATCTCCCCTGATATTTGTATTAAAAGGTTCCAATATCAACACATCTGAGGTAACTGACTTTTAGATCAAACATATTTCCTGTTCTCAGCTTCGCTCAATTATTTCAGTTTTGCCTTCATGTGCTGGCATTCTGCTTGCAACCGTGCTATGCACTTTGATGGCACCACAGGGTCTACAGCATGAAAATAAAAGAGCAAGCAAAGCCGAGCATTTTCCCTACCCGAACAATTGCAGTCTCACAGATCCTGCCAGTGGCCACTCACAATAACCTTTATTGTATCCTGGCCCTGACACCAAAGTAAAGTATAGAAGGCAATGAATCCTGATCAGGCATGAAGCATGCAGCCTTCATTGACAAAACACGTCAATGAAGGCATTTAAGAGATTCAACAATTTTCATATCATGTGAAATATACCTGTATACACCAAATTCACCTTTGCAAAGAGAGACACCGTAACTGTACAGCCCAGAGACACACGCTGGATCAAATCTCAATGCCAGTCAACATAATATTGTTTAAGTAAAATTTAATGAAAAATATGAGCCTCAAGCTATACAAAGGAACCTGTTATGATCCGAAATAAAAGGTGAGGTAGAGCTCTTCTGCTTATTGTTTTAAATATAACAAGAAAAAGAGAAATGCAAGAACAGCATCAAACAAGTTGCAAGAAACAAGGAAGAAATCAAGAAGAAATTATTTAACTGCTTTCCTATGGAAAAAGAAGCAAATAAAAAAGACAGACTTTTCGGTGAAGTTTTGCATGGTGAAATCTTAGGGGAGCAGTCTTTCATTTGTGCTCTGTAAGTAAAGTATTGCAATCTAGAGAGTTGACCCCATTACCAATTTTTACCCAAAACTGAGCAGCCTGCAAAAACCCAGACGTTTTTGTCTAGTTAAGAGGACTAATGGTAAAGAAAATGAGGTGCTAGAATAAAACAACAAAATGGGTCAATTCCAGCATGAAAATCTTGAAAAGGCAAATATTGATATTACTGACAGGCAAAAAAGGAATTAACTTGAGATGATATCAGCTATTTTGCTGCCTCATACGTGATTCTAGCCCCTTTGTCCACATACTGGTGTTTATAGCCTTGATTGTGCACACAAGATCTGTTAACATTAACGCTTTACACTATAAACTCACATTAACTTCAACAGGACATTCATCTCCACAGACGTAGTATTCTGGCAATAAAGATTGCAATTCATAGTCCTGGAGTTCTGATGACTTCAATAAATTATGTATTAAGTTTAGGAGTGGTGTCATTCTTTGCAGGATTGGGACCCAATGTGAAAATCTCTTCAGGAAAGAGACAGTTCCTTCCTGTGTTTTTATACCAGAGCCCCAGTTTTTATTGCAGCTTTTATGAGACGCGATAATTCAAAACTCAACTTCCCTAGATTGCTACTTTTTTTTTCTTCTTTCACTTTTGCATTTCACTTAACCTGCACAATCTACAACGAATATAAGACACCGTGTTTGCCAAAATAAAGGAAAACAAAAAAATGCCCCTGTCTGCAGTGGCTACCATTTCTGCCTGTATTGCCATTGATCCAACGATAGTTTTGCACATCCATCCCTCCAGATTTATTCTTGAAAAAACGATAACCAGTCAGAAGAGTTATCACCTTGTCTCCTTGGGGAAATGCATTGCCACCTGAGCCACAATTCATACAGCGAATATCAAGGCCAGCAGTGGAATATCTATGAAACTAAGAGGTAGGAGCATTTCGCCTAATGGTGAAACAGAATCCACAACAAAATCGCATTCTGTATTTCTTGCTGAGATAGGGTTTTTCCTAATAATATTGTTCCAAAGGCAATCGGAGTCCATGTTGTTCATACCTGAATAATGAAACAAATCAGACAAAAACTACTCTTTCCTATTGCTGTTATTCATCCACAACTTGCATTATAGATCAACATGTTTCAGCAATCAGCAACGTGCTATGTGTTGAACATTTGTTTCAAATGGAAATAGCTAAACCAAAATCAAAGGGAAGTGTTGTATCTTTGATGTAGTTCCATACATTTGTTATGCTGCAAGGGCTAAGGCTGCTAGACCCAGCTGATGTCAACGGATGGTTAAATCCTCTTTTAGACTTTGTGGAAGGAACAATTAAATCCCTGTAGATACGGCCACAAACGCTTTAGAGATGCCACTTTTTTTGAGCTATTTAGTTGCCTGGTTTGTTGCTTTTGTGTTTCTGGGAAAAGGCCTAAAGAAATAGCTGAGACTAAGATCCAGAGATAAGACAAAGTGGGATCTTCCAAGCTGGATGGTTAATCACTACCTCAAACTGGGGTACCTGATCAAGAAGACTTCCTGATCGTTCTTTCTTTCTGTGTCAAAAAGAACAGCAGCGTGTGATGTCTGTGGAAAGAAGCGTTATTGTACCCAATTACTAGATACCTGATTTCGCAGATGACTTTAGACAAAGGTAAAGAACTAAGATTTTCAACATACTGAACTTGTAACTACATCATGGCTGACCTAAGACTGTCGCAGAATATGACCAAAATGTTTGCCAGCTCATTTCTGTCATAGCACACATGAACATTTTCCTGGGCGGAAGGAATTTGAAGCTTGGGAACCTATAATCTCTTCAAATGCAGACAAGCTCCTGTCACACATCATTATGAGGTGTAAAAAGACCAACGAAACGAAAAAACCAAACAAACCAACAAAAAAACCCACAGCAAGATATGTAGGCTTTCCTAGAGGAAAAAATAATAATTCACACAAGTGGCATAATTGTATATAATATGTAACCACAGGAAATAGCTACTTTACCATGTTCATCCATTCAGAAAACAGAAAATGGAAGTCACTCAAGCTAATCCTTTTTAGACTTGCACAGACTGCCTCCTGATACAGCGGCTCTGGTTTTGTACTGCCAGCTGCGAGCGCTGCTAAACTACCTCCTTGAAAGCTGGTTTTAATTCGGACGCATGGAGCCTGTGCACACTATTACAAATGAAAAATGCCTTTCCCTCACAGCGCTGCATTCAGCTTTCAGACGGCTGAAAATATTTTGTCTCCAAAGTGAGAACCACTTGTATTTCCTTAGAAAGGAACACCGTAGGGGTATGTAAAATAATGAGTGGTTTAGTTCAAGTTGATTAGGCTCCCCTGTTCATCCTGAAAAATAACACCAGAATAACGGGTAAACGCAAGCAGATGAGCTACACAGCAAAACAGGAAGAAAAGTAAACATACATGAAAACCAAACATATGCTGTGGATCTTTTAAGCAATTGACAACCCAGATAAATATTTTAAGGGGATTAAAACATATAAATATGATTTAATTTTTGGTTTGGTTTGTTTGGACTTGGAGTAACAAGGAGACTACTCAAGACTCCTTCTACACCAGAATTACGTGCAATAAAATCACAGGGTATTTGAAAGCACAGGTTTTGTGAAAGAATAAGTCATTCTGAACAGTATTTGCATTACTATAATTAGTTTCATTGACGTCAATGGGCCTATCAAGGAGCTAAGCTTCTCCCCAGTAGTGGTAGCAAGCTTAGGTGAAAAGCAAACAAAGCAAGTGGAGATGTGAAAGCTCACTGGGGTTGAACTTCCCATGGCTCTACACCACAAATGAAAAAACACCTTTCCCCACACATTAAAGCAGGTCAGCACTCAACTCCCATGGAAAGTCATCTATCATCTAAAGTAGTGTTAAATACAAAGGGCAACAGACACTGTTTGCTTTGTTAGTCAACCCTCTGTGTACAGTGTCCCATCCTACATTAGCATGCAGAGCAGAGAACGATAACAGGTTTTGGCTACTCAGAGGCGAAATCCTGGTCCTAGTGACATTTATCTGGATACCATCTCCAGCCAACATCTACCTTAAACTGCCCCTTCAAAATGTCTCCAGACAAGCTGACTAGACAAACTTCGCTCAAACCATATTATAACAGAATACCGAGTTCCTTCAAAATCAAAGCATTAATTGAATTTCGCTGAAATACCTTATAGAAAAGACGCAGACAATTTGAAAAAGTCCAAAGAGCCTGTTTTGACTTGATTGAAGGAGGTATTTCTACTATTCATTTTGGAAAGACTTTGTATTGAGGGTAATGCACAGTAAACATTAAAAGTCAAAATTAAAATGTTTAAATTAAGTGAAATCTATTCAATGATCCTTGGGAGAGGTGGAAGAAGATTGCAGGGGACAGAAGGGTGGTTTTCTGTTATTTTGTTTTTGTTGAGTGTGGGGTTTGTGTGTTTTGTTTTGTTTTTTTTTCTTTTTTTTTTTTCTTTTATAAAACGTCAGGGATTTTTTGTTTCACTCCAATGCAGAACTAATCCAATTTTGAAATGTGAAAATCTTTCACATATGGAACTTTCTCTACAATAGAGCTCTTACCAGGAGCAGCACCTCGTAGTGCTTCATAGTTTGGGACCTCACTAGAGTATACAGTAAATGGATTAAATGGATCCAATTAAATGGAGTTGGTTTTGGTGCTTCATAATCCTATCTAAACAATCAATACACACTTGCTTCTGACACAACTACTTCATTAGAGAGATCGCAACTGCTTTTCCACCAGAGCAATGTGACCTACAAATGCATCAGTCACTGAAGCATTTCTGTGATTCAGGCATACTTTGTTAGGAGTATGTTGATCCTGGCCCTCAGTCTACAGAAAATCCTGCCAGTAGCTGTAGCTTTCTCCATGAGTTTCATACATACAAAGCCAGAAATCACTGAGACACGCTGCCAGGAACTTGGTTAGTATCAGCTTGAACCTAGATTGCCAAGGGTTTTATTTTTTTAATTGCAATTTTAAAAGGGAAATTTATTAACTAGTATTTTTAAGCCAGGAAATTTTTTTCTTATTTTTTTAATAGCCTTTTTATTTTCTTTTTGAAACAGAGCTACTGAGAGAAAAATAATGTTTGCAACAGAAGTTAAAGAAACAATAATTTGAGCTTATGTGGTACTATGATTTATAATAAAATAAAAAAGTGATCTTGACATCGGAATGTTTGGTCGTGACATAACAGGGACGTGTTTTCTCAATTGTGATAAGCCTGGTCTGATAAAAACAATTCCTTTACATACAGAAAGAATGAAGTCAGGAAAACAGCTAAAGAAAAAAATAACCTTTATGTTTTGTACCCACAGGAGAAGTAAGGAGGAAAAAAAAGTCACTAACTCCCAGATAGTTGAGAAATAATTATATGATTGTATTGCAGACCATTTACAACATTTATAAGAAGGGATCATTTGGGCAATAGCTATATCAATTTATTGAAAGAGTTAAGACAACCAAAGAATGTTGTTTTTCTGTTCTTGTGCTGCACAGCTCTCCATTTGAAACTCCATCTGAAAAATGTTCACTTGTAATTATTCACAGCTAACGCACCATGAAAATCCTAATCAACAGATCAAGGCAACATTGAAACTTTAAACTTAAAGCATAATGGAAGGCAACTGCAACATTAAATAACACACAAGATGCAGGAGAAGATGAACCTCCCTCCCTTAAAAGCCTTTTTTTT
>VYZM01024098.1:107728-126708 GCA_013398915.1 Dromas ardeola | reverse complement strand
CCTCCCCTAAAAACCTTTTTTTTTTTTTTTTTGGAAGTCCCTTGAGAGATTATTTAATACAGGCTTCAGTGCATTTATCACTTTGAAGAGGATTTCACTTTTAATTTTCTAACTCTAGAGGTGCAGCTTTTTAAAAGCTGTGGATGTTCTTGCTTAGCTATCTGCTCTGCTACATATTTCATACAGCAAATTTGACTTTGCTGCAACTTCAAACCCTTTAAACCCTATGAAACTCAAGTGCTAATTCATACTGCATGATCTGAAAGCAAAAAACTGGTTCACGGATGGTGAGGTAGATCCATCAGAATCTGGGTTCTTATGATCTCCACTAACTAATGTACACTGTAAGATGACTGTTTTTCTTGTTTGTGGAAAGAACAAGACAGTCTCAATGTGTGCATGCACACCAAATAACAACTTTTAGCAGTGAGCTACCCTGTGTACTAAAAGAGCCACGTCCACCATCACTCACCTACTGATTTCTACCTAGAAGCAGGAAAATTTTCATCTTTCCTTTTTTCCCCATGGCCACATCAAAGAATAAGACGCACTTCAAATGTCACCTAGTGCAAGGAACATCTCTCCGAACATGGAACAATTCCATTATGGACGTTCACAAGCTAGAGCTTCTACCGGTTATTATAACACATTTTACTTAGCAAGCAGGCTGCCTCAGGATCACCCGATTAGTTACCATGGATCACAAAAGTGATTAATGCCTATCACCCTCAAGCCTGAATTCAGACGATACCATCTTGAATTAAGAGGATATTGAAGTTAACCATAGAATCGTAATATAACTCAGACTGCAGGGGACCCTCAAGATGTCATTGTGGTCCAATCTCCTGCTCAAAGCACGGCTTACTTCGCTGTTGGATAAAATTGCCTAGCTTTGTTCCAGTTAAGTTTTGAACTTCTCTGAGGATGAAGATAAAAATCTATAAGCTTACTGCAGACCCTAATGAAGTACAAAACTGTGTATAAACAACTGCGGGAATTTAATTAGAATTTATAGCTCAGAATGTCTTTTCTATGTAGTAGTTTTGACCAAAAGACCTGACTCTATCCCTTACTTTGGTTTAGGTGTCTATATTGCCCTTTTAGTGATTGTATGTTTTGAAGTTTTCCAGCTTTGACGTGTAGTGTTTTGAAATAATATACAAAAGGTTAAAAGGAAAATTTCATTCTGTCTTGAGCTTCCAAAGCTGTGTACATCTGTAATAATCTTATTTTGAGAGATATTCTCTATTTAGCTTTTTCCAAAATTAAAGATCTACTAGTATCGCAAGTATCAGAGGTACCTGTTTTCCTTTTACAACTAATCATCAATTGGGTAAGTCTGATAGGAGTTGGTTTCTGTTGTGATCTTTCTTTGCAAGATTATTTTGTAGGCAAAGAAAAACAAAACGTCTGCCGTGCCACAAGTCTGTTTTCCAGAAAATGGAAGAACGTTCTATTGAAGTTGCATAGAAATGATCCTATTATATGTGAACCGTTTAGAGCACAGTGGCTTCCTAACAATTAGAGCTTTATGTGTTTCTTTCACAGCTTATATAAAAATTCTCAATAGACTATTTGCCCTCTCCTTCTCCCACAGAAAGTTTGAAAAGACATCAGTAAAGATCCTTTATGGCATCTAATTTATTCTCTCGAAATTACCTGCAATTCCTTAGTAAAAGAGACATTTTTAAATGAATTATCTCTCTGCCAATTATACGCTCTCTCATCATGTGCTGGCTCTGCAAGAGCACCAACATGACAACTTTTCCTAGTTAAGAAAAAAGGTGATGCATTTTTTTCTTACAGCAGTTTGATTTTGTTTTTAAATTCACAAGTCAGCCTTGTGAACTGTATTCAGAATTCAGGTAGAAGTGCCCTGGTTTACAGTCCTGTGTAAAGTACCTTTGAAGACCACAGAAGTGTGGAAATAGGGAGATGGTGGTGATCTCTCTCCCATAAAGCAGCTCATGACATGATCATCTTGAACTCTCTGAAGTCAATTACTATAATTACTGCAACTATTGTGTTGTCATATTTCATTTGGAACAAAATGGTAGCACGAGAGGAAACTGCCAAATATGGTGTTCCAGACTTTTTCCGCTTTATAGAAATGTGTTTAAAATGAAAGCTTCTGTCAACCCCAATGAAGCGTTCCCAAACTTGTTACAATACTCCCTGTTAATGTAAACCACTGTAAAATGTAACAAGATTAAATAGAGGGACAAGGCTCAACTTCAGTATGCAAAACACAGCCCCAGCAGTCCAGAGAATATATGCAAGATGCGTCAGCACTGTCCACAGGGCAGCCTGAGGAGCCGGTTCATTTTCCTCCTAAACTCCACCATACCAAGTAGAACAGTTATTCACAGAGTCATCTTGCATGTTCTGTTTCACGAGCTTATGCTAGAAGCCCTCTGTAAACCTGGAGATATTCAGCCATCGCTTTACGTAACTGATGATCCCCAAAACAGAAAACTGCATCTGGAGAAAAACTTTTCCACCCTCAAGAGGTTTTCAGGAGTTTGCTTGGCTTAAACCATAGCTTGAATAACAAAAAACATTATAATACAAGGTTAACCTCAGCTTCATCCTGATGGAACTATTTATCTGTCACACAAAGATAGGTATATTCTCTGTGGACTGCTGTTTTTAAGGGCACATACACAAGTTATTTTCTCACTACAGTGAGGATGTCTAAATAAATCTCTTACAGGCAAGTAATAGGAAATATTTCAGCTCCAGATGACTACACCCCGCTATTTCCCAACCTTCAGGAAAGCCAGTGAATCTCTAAAAGTGTTAGCACTTCTAAAAGAACAAAAGAGAGAAAGATTTACAAAACACAGTGGTAACAACCTCTGCGTTAGCCCTCAGTTCTAAGTTCATGGAATAAAAACTCTAATACTTTTTACCACGCAAAATATGCCACACTGTATTGTGATTCTGTGTTTTCTTCCTTGAAACAGGATACAGATGGTGATACAGGCAGTAGTTTTTCCACGCTGTAAGGCGGCATAAAATATTTAAGTCTCCTTCCTGTAACTCCCTGTCTCAGGAAACGCTGAGCAGATTCTCCAAGGACTAAGGCATAACAGTTTTAAACTCGAAGAAGGTAGATTTAGATTAGATATTAGGAAGAAATTCTTTACTGTGAGGATGGTGAGACACTGGCACAGGTTGCCCAGAGAAAGTGTGGATGCCCCATCCCTGGAAGTGTCCAATGCAACACTGGACGGGGCTTTGAGCAACCAGGTCTAGTGGGAAGTGTCTCTGCCCAGGGCAGGGGGTTGGAACTAGATGACCTTCAAGGTCCCTTCCAACTCAAACCATTCTATAATTTTGTCTGTGTACGCCTTTTTATGCTGCTTCCTGAAGACATTGGCAGTAGAAGGGCTACCTTTTGTTGGTGTTTTTTGTCCTTTTTTTGTATCAATTTATTTTGAGATACTGGACCCAACTGGTAAAGAAAGCTTGTGAACAGATGAAGGACAATGCAGCACTTTCATACTATTATGGATGATAAAATAAATAGTTTTCATTCCACAGTGTTAAATGTATTCCATGTTCTCACAATGCCTATTTAATAGTTTTGGGACTGTGTGTGTGTTTCCCATAGAAGAGAAAAGCAGAATGCACTTCACCATTTTTTTTCTCCTCCTGGATCTAATTATTCTCTAATTTAAATGCAAAGGCCAGCCCAGGTTGCTCCTGAGACACTGTGGGACTCTATTAGGATCTTTTACATTAAGACTTTTTATGATAACGATTATATGATAAAGAGCATCTGGAGTCTAACACAATATTAACACTGTTTCTTAAAGGTGCAACCCAATTTTTGCCCAATTTAACATTCAACCTCCCTGTGCTTACACAGTCTAGCTTAAGGGTAGAGAATATTTTCTTCCAAGGAGCCTGTATCAGTTATGACAGTATGAGAAAAGCCTGGTGCAGGGACAATAAGACTCATTTTAATTCCATTAGAGAGGAAGTTCTGCATCTTCAGGCTCTCTTTAGTTAAGTCCATACTGTTCCATTATCTTCTACATAGAAATGACCTGCTATTTTGCCTATGTAATTTGAAAAATAACAACAGTAAAAGTCTGAAGGCAGCCGCAAACAAACAGAATACTCGTACACACATGCTGTAACATAGTATTACATTACACCCCTTCATAAAACCTCCACGCTAATAACTGAGACACTGTCTAGAAGTGTATTAATTTGTAAAATGAACAGGGAATATAATTCTTTGTGTAAATCTAGCTGCTGTGATGAAAACTAAACACATGCACTAATTCAGAAATCAGGCAGTCAGGTAGAACATACAAAAGATAAGGTTCTGTTTTTAGGAACTAGATTCCTTAGAGTCTAAGAGTTATTTTAAAGATCACACTTCCTAGTTCGCTAACACAGTTTGGTCTCTCACTCTACTATACTGTATTACAATTTAATAGAAACAGATTCCGCTAGATTAAGAACAATCTGGCTTAATTTTTATATATTTATCTGATAAGTAGATAAAACAAGTAGAACTATAATTTTATATCTCCTTGTGCATATGAATAGCTTACAGATAAAGAAATAAAACATTAAAAGTAGGCGATGAGAGGCAAAACCGGGGATTTTCATCTGCAATGTGTAGAGTCCAAAAGGTCCATTGATTTATCCATAATTTGCTTCTTCCTATACATATTGGGTTTGCATGACAAGGTTTTGGTAGGGGGGGCGCTACAGGGGTGAGTTCTGTGAGAAGCTGCTAGAAGCTTCCCCTATGTCCAAATGGAGCCCCAATGCCACACGGCTCCAAGAAGAACCTGCTGCTGGCCAAGGCCGAGCCCATCAGCGATGGTGGTAGCGCCTCTGGGATAACATAGTTAGAAAGGGGAAAAAGTTACTGCACCGCAGTAATTGTGGCCAGAGAGAGGAGTGAGAATATGTGACAGCAACAGCTCTGCAGACACCAAGGTCATTGTAGGAGGAAGGGGAGGAGGTGCTCCAGGCGCCAGAGCAGATATTCCTCTGCAGCCCATCCTAAAGACCATGGTGAGGCAGGCTGTCCCCCTGCAGCCCATGGAGGTTAATGGTGGAGGAGATGTCCACTGCCAGCCTATGGAGGACCCCAAGGCGGAGCAGGGGAATGCCTGAAGGAGGCTGTGACCCTGGGGAAGCCCACACTGGAGCAGGCTCCCGACAGGACCTGTGGCCCCATGGAGTCAGAAGCCCACATTGGAGCAGGTTTGCTGGCAGGACTTGTGACCCCGTGGGGGACCCACACTGGAGCAGTCTGTTCCTGAAGGACTGCACCCTATGGAAGGGTCCCATACTTGAAGAAGTTCATGTAGAACTTCAGCCAGTGGGAAGGACTCACGCTGGAGAAGTTCATGGAGAACTGTCTCCTGTGGGAGGGACCCCATGCTAGAGCAGGGGAAGAGTGTGAGGAGTCCTTCCCCTGGGGAGAAAGGAGCAGCAGAGACAACGTGTGATGAACTGACCACAACCCCCATTCCCCATCCCCCTAAGCTGTTTGGGGGAAGAGGTATAGAAATTGGGAGTGGAGTTGAGCCTGGGAAGAAGGGATGGGTGGAGGAAGGTGTTTTAAAATTTATTTTTTATTTCTCATTCCCATGACTCTGATTGGATTGGTAATAAAACAGTTTTTCCCAAGTTGAGTCTGTTTTGCTAATGACGGTAATTGCTGAGTGATCTCCCTGTCCTTATCCACAAGCCTTTCGCTATATTTTCTCTCCCCTGTCCAGATGAAGAGGGCAGTGATAGAGCATCTTTGGTGGGTGCCTGGCATCCAGCCAGGGTCAACCCACTACAGTATAATTCTCTCATACATTGCATGCCACTGCACAGATAGCTATCTATGTACCTACCCAATTAACAGAGACTAGCACTCATAAGATTAGATTTTGAAAGATCTAACTTCAAAAAGGTCTTGAAATACACAATTTTTATTCTAGATAGTTGAGAAGGGCTAACTCCATTCCTTACTCTTTTTTCATGTATAGTACGAACTTTTTGTTACTCTTTTTGATGAAATATTAAACGTATATATGAAGGAAAGGGAATATGAAAATGCTTTAAGAAACTTTTTCTAATGGTTAGATTATACAACTTTAATAATCTTACTATACTACCACACTACTACAACTGCACTATATCTGTAAGGAAAGTAGCAGGGTAAAAGAACAACAAGCCACCTTTCATTTTTACATATGCTAAGATATTTGATTCAATGTTTCATCTGTGGTCTTTGTGCTTTACCAATGAGCTAGTAATCTTCACACCGATACGCTATCTGTTATATCACCATGAACTTATCACAAACCAAAAAATTTCACTAATTACTGACTGAATAGTGTCCATATATGAAACTAAAGTGTTTTTCTGCTTTACGGTAACTCTGAGATGAGCTCAGTAGCCCACAGGCTATATTACGAGAAGAAAGACACTTTCCCATCTGAGATATAGTTTCAATCTATAATTAATGCACACATAAATGCCTCATTATTTCTGTACAGACTTGCAGAAGGGACATTTTTACTGCACATTTTTAACCAAATAGGACCTATTAGTTAGCAAACTGAAGCACAATACCAAGAAACTTCTGTCCTCAGCGTTCTTGAGCTGAAAAAGCTTATTGAAGCCTCCCCTAACAAAAAGCAATGAATTGAGTATGTACTACCATGAAAAACAGCGTCAGTTGGCCCACAGTGCATTTTCTGATGCTCTCAGTGTAAGACTGACTAATTCACATGGTCTCAGATCCATGTTCCGTGTTTGCACCTGTTCTGTTCAGTGAATAAAACCAATAATATCCATTTTGATTATTTTTCCTAATGCTACTTTGTGAGGTAGCTCATACACTTCCTGAGGAATTACACGTGACTGAGGAGGAGCAGACAAGTGATCTCTTAGGAATGCTTTCAAAGGAAAAGAGAGCTAGCACATGAGACCAAGGACTATAAAATATTACTAAAAAAAAATGTAAAATTCTGTACTAAAGACTTGACATAATTTTACTTAAATCAGCAGAATAAATTTCATCAATTTCTAGGTCTAAATTATTTACTCAGTTTAGAGTATTTTCATAGTCTAAGGTAGTGATAGGAAACAAAAAAAAAAACCCTAAGTGTCCTCACAATATCTGACCATCATTTAGGCCATCATTAGTCATTCTCTGGAGAAATTAATGTAGCATCAAGACAAACAAGAGTGCTCTAATTTATATTATAGTATTATAGGCATTCTTTACTTTCCAAAGGCAGAGCAGGTAGTTACATGTGACTATATAAAACCAATATCCAAAGTTGCATTGCTACTTCAAGAAAAAAGATGGAATGCTACTCTGGAAAAGGAAAAAAAAACACCTTTTTATACCTTTCCACTCCAATTCTTCATGCCACTAGATGTCAAAATGAAGATAGGAATCTTTCAGGAGCTAGTTTTAACATATAATTAAAATGAAGTCTCAAGGTTATAAGTAGGCCAAGGGCCAGCATAATTAGCTTTATTTTCAGTTAAATTGCTTTCTTGATAGGATTTCATGACACTGGAAATTTTTTTTCTCAGATGTGCTTTAAATGTGCCTGGTTTGCTCATTAGCATATTTACATAAACCAATTCTTTTTTTTTTTTCTTTTTAGAGGGAAGACACTAGAAAAAGTAATTGTTCCATGATTTATATTGTACTATTAGGAAAGCGATCAGACTGTAGGAAAATAAACCAGCCCATTGTTCTCAATATGTGTGTTCAAATCCAACATGTGATCAAGGAGTTACTTATTCCATTGCCACCTATAATTATAAGCAATCTGCTTCCCTGTGTTGTTCAATAACTGTTCGATACCATTTGACAGTATTCCTACACTTAGCTAATGCCAGGAGGTCAGCCTGGACTAATGAAGTATCTGAAATAGGCAAAACTGACCTAGTTGATAGAACCAAGCATTTATTGCCTCTATTTCTTCTATTGCTTGCCTTTTATATTTGTGGTACTTTTCATACTTAAAGGACTGCGCAAGTTTCTTGAAACAAAAGATACCTTATGTTATGTTTGTGATTTTGGCTCGGGATTTTTGAGTAAAGGAAAAATAAGTCAGCTATATCATTCAGGATTCAAACTTCCTAGTGCAAAGCATCTAAGTTCTTTATATCATATGGTGATATTCTCAGGCAGAAAATCTCATAGAATTTTAGATATTCTTCTAGTTGAAATGCTCATTATTTTGATTTCAACAGCTGGTCCATTGCTGCATACAATAAACTGAAGGTCTTCTAATTTGAGAATCAATTGTCAATGTTTGTGAAAAACTTTAAAAAGCTTTTTATATGTTTTCACTTTAGCCCTGCCTGTTTAGGGAAGAACCACAAAACCTAGAGAACCACTTCTCAAAGCAAAGAAAAGCCAAAAAAATGGTGAATTACCCATCACTGAGAAGTACAGTAATATGTAAAGCCTCTGGCAAGGGACTCTCAGAGTCTAGTATGTCCTTTAGGGAATCAAGGGAAATCTGCATTACAATATGACGTATGATTGACTGGGGACTACCAGTCAAAATGATGATATTATCTGTCAATCAAGGGAAGAGGCAGTTAAAAGGGAAATCTTCTTCCAATTACACACCAGATCCATTAAGAGTGGGGCTAGTGATATGCTTAATCTTTCCATTACCTTACACAAACCAGTCTCCAGGTTTTGTCATTTCTGACAGTTTTGCAACTGCATATGGCCTATGGACAGACTTTTAGGTCAGAGAGAGGCCACGATCAAGATGTATGCTTCATATCCAAGTATCCAAGGGGCTAAATCTAAGTCCATGTTTAAGGAGTAATTATACTGCATGGAAGGTAGAGCCAAAAGGATTTATTTGGTTTTTTAGCAAGTTACCGGTTGATTTCACAGGAGCAGACCTCAGAACTATGAGACAATCCATCTCTAGTTTTCCTGACTCCATGTCCCTTGCATAGCTCACAGATTTCTAGGAAAATAATAATAATCTCTGGGACAAGGCTCACAGTTGTTCAGACCAAAAGGGATAATTAGACCATCTAGTCTGACTTTTCATAAGGAAGGCCAAATAGTTTTTACCAGTTACTAATGCACTGGAGCTTAATAACCTGTGTTTGATTAAGACACGCCATCTAGAAGACATAAAGACAGAAAAAAACTACCAGCTATATTAAGTAATAATAGGGTCTGAACAGTTAATAAGCCTTGTTGTTACAGTTATGATTTATTTCTAGTTAGATTCTTTTCAGCTTTAATGACAACTCTGATTTCCATGGCTCTGTGCTACTGTGACTGCAACATCATAGACTGAGCTGATTTAATGGGCAGAACAAACTATATGCCTAGGAAACTTGGTGGTGACTTGTTAGAGTTTGACAGCTAAACTATCCAAAGATTTCACATGCCTTGAGCATGTTCCAGTACATCCCAGCTCCTCACTGCACGTGTGAGTAAGCTAAGGCTAAGCACATTTTTCACAGACTATTACTTCCGCAATACTGCCTCCTTTCTCCTATGAGCGACCGTGATAAGATGACAGTGATGTTACGTGTCTCCTGTCTTCCAAAAAGGGATTTTTTTGAAAAGCAGTGGTGCTGGATGAGGATGCAGCAAGCTGTACGTATATGAAGAACATTTCAGGAGACAACTGAGCTAAAGAGAGGAAAAATTAGAAGTGTTTGGATTTGCGTGTGCAACCAAATACAGAGAAAAACATATTGGAAAGATTTATTCAAAGACACAAGGCAAAATATCCAACAGTTTGGGAAATAAATCTTATAGCCATCTTAATCTTAAAGCTCCCAGGAGAAACTAGATGTTTCTGAAACTGGAATTCAGTTAGGAACGCAAAGTAAATGTTACCACTATAAAGCTGAACATCTTTTGAGATATGGCTAAAAGTGCCAGTGGGATGAAGCAGCTTTGGGTAGTGGCAATACAACTCATGGTATTTTCATTTCTTACTACCTGTGATTACAAGTTTAACCTATCTGCATAGCCTTTACAAACAAAGCGTGGCTTCTGCTTGTAGAGACCATCAATTTGATAAAGATTTAAGCAATATTTATGCTATGGGACATTTCCAAAGCTGGTGGAGGACACTTCATTATTTAGACTCATTCCTATTGCCCTTTAATACTATCAGAACTACTCTACCCTTTAATGGTGCTGCAGCAAGCCATTTGTTGTTTGGTCTCTTCTTATATTAGACCCTAAAGTACAAGACCATTTTTGCATATTGAAAAAATTTTGTTCTTTGTATGTTGCTTATTCAATTTAACGATAAATGTGAACTAGGTTAGAGTAGCTTAATGTACTCCTTTATTTTCTGGTTGGGTAGCTATTTTCACGGCTAAAACTTTTATTTCAGATTAGCACATAGAAGATAACTATTATGCAGTCTGTGCACTACAGAAGTTGGGAACCAATTTTTTTCTTTTAGTATGGTCAGCTGAAGTCCAAAACACAAGGGACTGTGCCCATTTTCTAGCTGTGTATCGTTTGGTACCTTTCCATTCCAATGGTAGAAAAAAAACATTAAGAGGTAGCAATCATGTAAAGAAAGTCCTTGCACATAATAAGGTTCCATATAGAGGTGCCAGGCCAGGCTGGATGGGGCTTTGAGCAACCTGGTCTAGTGGGAGGTGTCCCATGGCAGGGGGGTGGAACTAGATGATCTTCGAGGTCCCTTCCAACACAAACCATTCTATGATAGACCACGCACAGGGCTTTAGACATAACAGATGAAGAACTAAGCACCAAACGACCTAAATACCTTCAGCCAGCATATCTAAAATAAAATTAAAAACAAACAAACAAACAAAAAAAACAAAACACAAGACAACAAAAAAATACCAAAACACCACAACACCAACTTCATGATCTTCCTTTCTTCAGTGAAACTAACAGATGGTTCACCCAGTGGCATAGCAGCTATTTACCTTTCCTTTATCAAAAGAGTAGCTGACAAGTTCTCCCACAGCTGAACAGCTGCTTCTCAACTGTCTCTAACCAAGATGGTAGACCGGCATTGGGGACTAATGAAAAAAAGATACGTTCAAAGACCTGTTCTTACATCCACAGAGCTTTCCTACAGAAATCTGAAGAGTTTACTCTAGGTACTGAAAAAAGAACTCCTAACAGAAGTACCTGTCCTTTCCAAGCTAGACAGTCACTACCAAAGCACTGTGGAGTGGAAAATTAAAGAGGACAGAAGAGGACTTCGCGGGAAGGCCTAATGAAGAGCAAAATCTCTGAGGAAGACAAGAAAGACATCTACTCAGAAAGGGAAAAATAGTTGTTTGACAAAGGGAATAGAAGAAGAATCATCAAATGTGCTTGAACCAATTTCTCAGGGTTAACAAACCGTACTTGGCAAACAAAGATTTGTGTACATCATGGACACTGCAGACATGGCATTACAGAATCAAAGAAGAACAGGGTTCAATGGGACCTCCTGGGGTCCTGCAAACATATCACTCTCACCTGACATTTCCTTCTCCTTAAGGACCTCTACGGATGGAGAATCCCTGACTGGTAGCCTATTCCATTGCTTCTTTATCCTTAGGGGAGGATTTCCCCCTAACAGTTGGGCTACTAGTTTCTTGCAAAAATTTACTTCTTTGCCATTCAAGTACAAGACAGACTATTCATTTCCTCTTTCCAGCAGTTTGTTACGGATTTGAACATTGTCCTTATGTACTCTTCAGACTTAAAAGTTAGAAATAAAAGAAGCCTTTGTTTTCTCAAACAAACTCTCATAAATGCAATTTAGCATTCTGCTGCAGCACATATAGCCTAACAAATAAAGACATTTGCCCAACCATGTCTACCTTGCGGTTCCACAGATATATGTTGACCTCATACACTTTGGAGTATGATATTTTATTGTGGTATCGGGTATGTAACTCATAATTATTGACACAGAGCAAGATGCTAAAACCACCAGGTGCTAATGCTACCTGGAGACGCCTGTGATACCATCCTGGGCTCTGCTATTCACTGCCCTTCACACCTTGACTCCACCATCTCTCTGTCCTGTCCCTTTACCTAAATGCGTACAACAAAACCGAAAGGTCTTTTCTACTCACCCACAGCAAGGGCTAAAAGCAAGCTACTCTCCTCCTTCCCCTCCTCTTCCCACAGGGCTGTAGCATATCTCTCCGTCTCCAGGACAATGAGGGAATAGAGCTAGCATACCTAGGAGGAGAGCAGAAGCTGTGATTCCTGGCAGGTGGCTGTACTGAGGTGGCACCAAAATGATCAAGGATTCAAATGTTTTGTCCATCATTACCTAACATCACCTTATGTTGCTTCTCTTTTAACAGCAAGAATTTCAAACCACCCGTTGCTTAAAATATTCCCAGACCTTACAGAATTACTGAAAATTTCTCTGATTGAGTGCCAGTACTACTAGATTATTCATTCTTCAGATTTGAAAAATATTTTAAAAAACCGTTACGATCAAAATCAAGACTTGTTTTTATCTTTTTGTATTTTGCATCTAAAAATTTCGTTTCAAATAGCACTTGCTCTTTTGCTTAAGTTTTTATTTCACTTTCACTTTCTATCAAAATGGACTTTAAAATGTGGTCTGAGCTAAAATTTAATATGCACAATAAAATATACTGTGTAGCTGAACAAAAAGTCGCTACACCAAAAATGGTCCAGTCCAGCAGTTTTCTAAATGATGTAGGAGAAAAATAATGGGGCAGAGTAGCAGAAGCCTGACCCTATTCCCATAAGACTGTAAGATTTATCACCTACATAAGCAGAATGCTACAGAAAAGAGATCTATTGACCAGAGCAATAACTCACAGCCCAGTAAAGCTAGCTGAGATGTTAGTCTGGTATTTGCTGATAGTACCTTTATTATGTGGTACTCAGAATCTTTTTAAATAGCTTTGCTCAACAAGCTACTGTTTTTAATATTATGCACCACCTACTCTTTTTAGACCAGCTACTTATTTACAGTACTGATATTCAGGGGAGGGGGGAGCTGCAGGGAAGGATTTATAGTAGGGGGGATTTACTGTTTGAATTAAAAACTGCGTTGCCGCAATTTTTGTGGATTTCGGGAGAGGGGGAGCTACAGGCACATGCTATCCTGGTATAACAGAAATATTACTCAAACAGAAATATGTTTGCATAATACCTTCTATTTGAATAGAATATTTACTGGGTAAATGAAAAATAAAAAAGTCAGAAAACTGCTATCACTTGTAATACATAGGCTGAATTTTTGCTGGTTTTGGGTACATGTAGGGAAATGCTCAACTAGCTTTCTGTTTTGTATAGCATTTCTTCAAGGGCTTGGATAGCAAGGGTACAAGGTCCTTAAGAAGTCATCCACTACTAGAAGGCGGACACAGAGGGCACTGTCTTTTCCCCGTGAGCTTGTATCAGAGCCCCAAGTCCAACTCTTCCCCCAAGAATTAAGCTCAAGCCCAGCGCTGATAAGGTGCCTCAGATCGCTGTGAAAAGAGCTGTGAGAAGCAGGGGCCTTGCCCTGTTTGCTTCAGAGCTGCATTTACCTTGGGCCATCAGCCCTTGATCTCTGCCGGAGCCACGCTGCAGCCATGCCTGTGCCTGGCCGTGTCCCCTGCTGATCCGGACCCCGGTCCAGGGACTTGACTTCCTGCCCTGAGCTCAGATCCAGCGCTAGAATTCCCCTAGAGAATGACAATTTTCTTCAGCAACCTTTAGCTACGATGCAGCTATTTTAGCCCAGCAAGAGTGCAAGTCGTACGCAATGGACAGAAAAAATAGCCCTACTCTTCATTCTCCATTTTCACAACCTCAGTGCCAGACATGCTTCCCGTATTCTTTCATGATTAAAAGAAAAATGTAACGTTTTTTTGAAGTCTTAGGCAACCACGGGTTGTAATAAAACATTTGCTTATAATTCTTTCAAAGTTATTTCAATTATTTGTTAAGGTGACTAGCTCAAATATCTAATACTACAGAATCCTAACTAAAAGAGGAGAAGCTTTATCCAAAAGGATTCTTGGGAGTTAGCTGCATGAAAACATGCTATAATTAAAGCACAAATAAAGTAACAGGAAGCATCAATCATTCAGTTGAACCCAAGAATCGCAGTTCAGTTGTCCACCCAGCTATCCGACCCCAGAACCATAGAACAGCCCGGGGTTGGACGGGACCTGGAAAGATGACCTGATCCAGCATTTTGTGGGGAATGCAGCCTGGACGAGATTACCCAGAACCTGTCCAGTCGCACCATGAACACCTCCAGTGGCAGGCTCTCTGCCACACCTCTGGGGATCTTGTTCCGGTCAATCGTTGTTCTCACTATAAAACATTTATTTCTTATATCAAGAGTAAACCTGTCCCTGTGCAACTTGTACCCGTTGCTCTTTGTCTTCTCCACGTGCCTCTTTACGCAGGGTCCCCACACACACACTCACAGCCCAACAGTGCCGGTGACGCCGCCACCCCTCAGACCACCCCAGTACCCGGCGGCCTCGCGCTTCCTCATGGCCACGGCCGCGGCTTCCCGCCTTTGAGCCGCCCGCGCGACGCCGGCACCGCCCCGCTCGCGCCCCCAACTCTCGCGAGAGCTGCCGCGGGGCGGCGGCTCCCTCAGGCACGGCGCGGGGGCGCGAGAGCCCCCTCAGACGCTCCGCGCTCCTCGCGACAGCGACAACGGCCGCTGGGGCTGCCGCCGCCCCCGTCGGCGTCCTGACGGCTGAACCGGCCGCGGGAACCGGCGGCACCGCCCCGCGCTCGCCAGCCCTGCCGCCTGCCGGGCACGGCCTCACCCCGCACGGGCCGGACTGTCCGGGCCTGGGAACGCCTCAGACGCCCCCGGGGCCCTGCAAGCCTCCCAGAACACGGCAGCTGGCCCTGCTGATCCTTTGTACCCCATCATATCCCCTCTTTCTATCTGGATGTATTTTCCTGAAGAGAAATACTCGTATCTTGTTACTCAGGGGTATGTCCAGTGGGCAGATGTGGTCTTTCTCTGGTGTTCCTCGCTATCTAAGAACAGAGGAGCTCTGCTCTGGTGCTGTCCGGAGCAGGGACTTGTAGGAAAGGACTTACAACTCTAAGAGACTCATAGAATACAGACACTGAGAAGAGACTGAGGAAGGGAGTTAAAAGTGGTTTCTACACTCTTCGCCACTATTGCTCAGACAAACCACAGCACCACTGTGCATTCATTTGACCGCTAGCAATCGCGTATACTGCCTTAAAGTCTGGTAAAACTCATGCCTGAATATCAAGTCCATGTAGCAAAGTCTGTCCATGGAAATAACTTTTTAGAACACAGCGAAAACAGGCTGAAAATCTGCACTGGCGAATACACAACTGACCTTTAGGGGTTTTCCCTCTATTTGCTGCTGTAAGCCCAGCACTTTTTGCCAGGAATCATTTAAATTTACAGGGGGAAGACACACAAAAGGCTGAAATTACTTTGGTTTTCTATGTGAAGCTTTATTTTCACAGCTTCTTTGGAACAAAGAAAAGTTCAAAGATAGCATGAAGCAGGAAAAGTTCCTCTCTGACTATCAAAGGCAGACCACTTTCCACGAAGAACAAAAACGTGCTCATGTCTAGTGCGGCCTGGTTCCACGCGTTTTAGATTCCTCCCAAATGTTGTGTACAGTCACCTTTACCAAACAACAGTAATCCTCATTAAGAAACAAAACCCAGCCTCTCTTTTCTGAACCTCTAAAGATCCCCTTGACAACACAAGCCATGTATGTGAAAAGATCAAAGCTTGGTAAAGGGTGATGCAGCCGAGCAATGGCCCAGTTCCACTTTGGCCTATAACAAGGCTTGAGACCAAAATTTCTTTCAGCACAAGGGTTCATATTTCACACCAAAAAATAGCAAAACCAAAAAACCAAACAACAAACCCACCACAAAAAGAAACCAGCAACCAAATCTTTGTTCATGAAAATATAATTGCCTCAGGTGAAATCAAGTTACATAATTACAATAACAAAGAAAAATTCTACCCCACACGGTACATCTGTTGCCATGTGCATAAATTCTCTATGACTTGCCAAAGTAATTTATCCACCCAGAACACACATCCAAGCCGGCCAATATCTAGTACTGAGCAGAAAGGAAATTTAAAGAAAGGCACATCATTTATCATTACAGACAGCTCAGCAATATTGTGAACAGGGAGCACAATTTCAGTGGAGGGGGAAGAGGGAGTGGGAGAATGAAGATTGGAAATGCTTGCTGAGCTCGGAGCCCGCTGTAACAGCAGCCTGACATCGGGATCTCAAGGGCTACTTCCTCTGAGAAAAGAGGAGCACAGAAAGCCGTGTCTTAACCATTCAACCCTGTCCCGACACGTACTGTAATTCAATGAATTGCTATTTTGTGATGGAAAAATGTGCTGTCGGAAAATTTTTGACCACCCGTGCATAACTTGCAGTAGAATTTAATGCGAAGAATAAACAAACTCACCACTCTATGGCAGTCTTAGATTGAGGCTGAAACCTTCCAGAATTAAATGTAACAAAAAGCCCATTTTCATATGCTGCATGTAAAATTCCAGCCCTTCCTCTCCACACTTAGAGGAGTTCCTGGCAAGGGTTTCAATGCAGTTACTCAGTACAAAAGCCTTTCTTGCTGAATTTTTCAACACACTGTTTAGCTTTCTCAGCTACAAGATGCTAGGGCAAGGCAAGGCAAGTGTATATTAGTAGTGGTAATTTCGCTATTTGATTCCCCCCCATCTTTATCATGATTCAAGTTTAGATAAGAGAACATACTGACATAAAGGTGTCAACTTCATCCTATAGAATCTCATCTTTCATTAAAATTAAGGAAAACGTTAGCTCCTATCATCACAGAAGCAGCCCTAAATCCGTGAGCAGGTTGTAAACAGTGTCTTTGTGAGGTTTTGGGCTCCCCAGAGCTTATACACAAGACAGTGTTCTGTTGTTCTTGATGATGCATCAACGGTGATGCCCAGTGAGATACTTGGAGGCACAGAGGACGTAATGCGTCTCCAGATAGAAGAGATGATAGGAGCTGGAAGGAGTAAGTTTTACTGGAGGCAGATTTTGAACAAGTAGTTTGGGAGATGTCTGTATTTTCGGGAGCTATTTCAACTGAACTGCCTCCAGCAGTCTTGGATGAAAGCACAATTGCAAGCTGCTGAACGCGAGCCACAGTTGGTCTGTTCCTACTGCACATCACGAGTCTTACTCAACTTTGTAAGTGAGCACGGGCCCTTCTGCTTCCACTGTCCTTTTGGAGATGCCGTGGCAGTATCATGCCTTCTTTTTAAAACGAGACACTTTCACCTTCCCAGGCTGTGGACTAGAGAAAAAGAATCTGCAATCGTTTTAGCTGTGTGCGCAGTCAGGGATGGAGCAAAGAATTTCTGTTCTCCTTCTGCACGTGTGCCAGAGGAGTGTGTTTTCAGTTCTTAATTTCTGGGAGGTCCTTGATTTTCCTGCTTCAGTTTCTGAGGCACAGAAACAACACAGTCATTTCTCTACCACAGAGCTAAGTTCAGAAAAATCACCTGGCTGCACAAGAAAGACTAGATTATTAAAATACATGTCTCCTTTTCAGTTATGCTGGAGAACTTAAACAACTGTACACTAAATATTTTAGCTATCGTCTGATCCTGAAAGCTTGCAGTACCACTCCCAAGAAGGGAGAACAAATTAAGGAACATAAAAATAAAAATAAAAAAAAATAGAGGGAGGAAAGAAATAATCAGAACTTGTAGTTATTCCAACAGAGGAAGAATGAAGGACGTACTGCTAAGCAAATGTTTCAATAAAAGGTAAAATAAAAAGGCAAAGACTGAGGAAAGTCCTTATTGTTTATGACCCAAGAATTATATCTGTCATTGCCGAAGGATGAAAGTAAAACTACATTCATTCTCCATCTAGATTATCCCTGACACCAGAAATACCAAATGAGCCAAAATGGCATTAGCAAAGGAACCACTGGAGGCCACTCTGCCTTCCACCAATAGAGTTACCAAACGTGGTACGACAAACCCTTGTGATAGTGTGTAATTTGATACTGAGAATGCCCAAAGTGAGCCGGTAAAGAGTAGAAGTAGAATGAGGAAAAAGTGTTAACAATGAATTGTAAAATATTTGGTGTATTCACTTAGCAAATAATTAATGAGCTAATTGTGATTTCCCTAGAGTGCACGTTGTTCATAAATATTGCTATGCAAGTGCAAAAGTGTAAACCTGACTGAAGTTCAAACTGTAATTTATTGGTGGATTGTTAACCCTGAAAACAGACTGCTGTTTTCCTCTCCAGATGTGACACACGTCATCTGGTAACTGAACAGTGATGAGAAAACAGAGTAATTTGATACAGAAAAGTAAAACAAATCAATGACAATTAATAAAGGAAAAAAAAAGAAGCAACACGATTTTTTCTGCCAGTTATTATTTACAATTAAATTTGCAACAGATGACAAGCAGTATATAACTCACGTTAAATTCATTGTATAAAATGGCTGAAGTATTAAGAGGCATGTTTTTGAGTTCTTTTTTTCAAACTGTCTGAGCCACTGCAACAAAAATGGTTTTCTGTCCTCAGAAGTACAGAAGATGAGATTACCGTCTTCTGCTTTTGTGAATGGCTAATAAATATTACATCTGTTCAGCAACAGTGATCACTGAAACTTAAGGCCCACCTTTATCTGCATGAAAATGCAATGACAGGTACTCATTTTCTTCTTCCTTTCCTGGATGCCATCAACCTGCATCAAGTGAAATGGAAGGCTACTGGATAATTCTGATGAAGCAGCCAAATAGCTGGTTAGGCAGGAAGCATAACCAGTTGCCTGCCTGCAGTTCGGGGAACTCCCCTCTTAAGATCAGAAAGATGTATTTGTACCGAAAACGTTTTACCCGTATTGAGGAATAGGGGCATTTTATGAGAACCCATTTGACCAGTGAGAGTTGAGTCAGACAATCTGATCTTAAAAAAAAAAAAAAAA
>VYZM01024098.1:88249-107711 GCA_013398915.1 Dromas ardeola | reverse complement strand
AAAACAAAAAAAAACCCCACACAACAAAAAATACCCCACCACCAAAAAACACCAAAGCACAAAATCCAGAAACACCATAAAAAAAAGTTTAAAAAAAATTTAAAACCAAAAAACCACAAGCAACACCCGCCACCCCAAAAACACCCAAGCAAAAAAACCACCAAACCAGCCTCTCCAACACAAAAAAACCCCCACAGTTCTTTTCATCACACCTTGATTCCTTTTCCAACAGGATGTTCTTAAAGCTTGTTGATACAGATTGTGCAGAGTTTAATCAAAAGTCAAGAAAAAAATTAGGCTCAGAACACTACTGCTGGCAAATAACAAAAATTGTCCCTGACTGGAAGGGTCTTAAGTTTAACGTTGTGGAGGCAGAAATGGCATTAACAAAAAAAGAAAAAAAAGCAGAAAGTACATTTTGGTTTTCGGTGTCTTTTGTAGCGATTCAGAGATCAGCCTGGCTTTGCCTGAAATAGGATCTAAGTTTTCACACCAGTGTCAGTTTGTTACAGAACACATGGAAAGGTTCAAACTGAAATAACGCCTGAGACTAGATAACTTGACACCGTGCCTGGACTGTGTTTTAAATAGTTTGCTTGGTTCTAGTTAGGACTCTTTCAGCCATACTTGCTGTCGGATGGGTGATTAAATGACATGTTTTTAAAACACGATGCATTGGCCATTTTGTGTTTCTAGTGACATCCTTTTAAATTTCATGGAAATGGAGTGAAACCAACCCAGATTGGTTTTGAAATTCCTATCACTAACTGTACTTCAGTTACCCAACATATAATGCTGTTTTATGTAATACTTAAATGTGGTAATTTTTGTAAGGGAAGTTGAAAAATTGTCAGAGAACTATAACCTTCGAGGGGAAAGGGGTGGTTTGTCTCTCTGCTCTTCTCCTGACTCACCTCCTCAGGTTTTTGTAAAATGATTTGGACTTCTTAGATCAATGTCATAAGATAGCACAAAATAGTTAAATTGTTTTCTGTTGGGCAGGAGGAACAAAATTTGTGAAAAGTGGACATGCAAAGCACATGTATTATTTTTTAAAGCTGTTGTAGCAAGTAGAAAACAAGTCCAGCTGGCTGAAGAGCACATTATCCTAAAAATAAATTACAGTTCCTTTATGATAAATCAAGTGCAAGAAATCCTTATCTTCATGAGTTGCTTCTTGACACTACAACTCATCCTCCAAATCCGTTGTGCCAATTCAGTTGTTTCTATGGATATGTTTCAAAACAGATCGGTGAAGTGATCCAGCTGTGGTATTTAAAAAATATTACCCCCTCCCCAACTCATACACACACCTGCTCAAAGAAAAGGATTGTTTCACAGAGTGGGTCTAGTGCGTGGCCACATTAAACACCCCTTCAAATGGTTGAATGTGCACCCTATGATCACATCCACTGTCAGGGCGAGTTTGAAACGGTTCAGACAGAAAAGGCTCCTGTCCTGAGCCAGGTTTACTGTTAAAGAAATCACACTGTGGATCCGCAGGCTAAATCCACGTTAGGGCTCGTTATGGGCAGGTCTCTCCCAGAAACACCTGCAGAATGCCATCCCCATCACCCCCTATTAAAGTTAACTCGTTTATTATGTGTATATCACAGCAGGACTTGGCCTTTTGTTCCTTGTCAATAGTGCAACTTACACTGTACTACCCAAAAGCCACACAGAGCAGGCATCCTTTCCCTGTTATTAAAAGAGAACTGGTGCCAATCAACCTAGGACAGTGCAGAGGCTGAGCCCTGTCTCAGAAAATTCTCGGACGCTGACAGTCTTATAACAAAATTAATTACTACTCTGTATAGCCTGATTGACAGAAACCCTAGGCCCCTTGACAGTGACGTGTAAGAAATACAATTCAACATGGATGTAGTAAGGCATACAGAATCTGGCCTTGTACTATAAGTATCGTCAAACATCAACTGCCAAAGAAACAAAAAGCCTGTTTTGGGGTGGAGCCACATTTTAATTTTCATAAAAGAACAGGCAATTAAATTTCACCTTAAAAATCTAAATTGGCAAAACAAGTCGTTAATCTATTCTAATGTAAAATACACTGCTCTAAACTAAGGAATATTTGAAATGAAGAGAGTGACACTCAATTATTCCTACATAACCTACAGATGTTGTAGGCGGTCTAAAGCATATGGGTTCAGTTTAGTCATTTTACGAAATGCATAGCCATATATTGGCTTATCGGGAAAGTTAATTTTTATTTATTATTTTTTACCCCTAGCATATTTGAGCATAAGCGCATTCCTTTCAGTGGATAATCGTTACTGGAGATACAGATATTTCTTGGTTCTTTATAAGCTTCCTAGAAACAAATACAAGAAGCTATTCTGCAGGGAAGACTCAGACTCTTAACAAGAACAGCTTTTGCAAAATAATGCTGTCTAAAAGCTAGGAAATGAAAGAGGGACAGTAGTTTTAACATATTTTCAGAACAGATTCCTTCCATAAATTTGAATTGCGGCAGTTATCTGATACAAACTTTGGCAGATTTTTAGCAGACCAGATGTCCGCAATAAAATGTTATTTAATGTATCTGTGAACAGTTTCCAATATGCAAATAACTCAGTTTCTGCAAACATCTGATGGACAACTGCCAAAATGATGGGTGTTCATTTCAACAGAGTAGAAGTGGCTATGGAGATTCTTAGTTTTCTGATAAATGTGCCATTTAAACGATTTTATCATTTTATAATAGTGCTTAAGAAGCTTGTTTGTTTCCAGCAAATAGTACAAAAATATAATAATAAAGTTATAATAAACTTGGGAATAAAATCAACAATGCCTTCAGCATCAGAAAGATGGAGGAAGAAAAAGCAAATTATGCTTAGCGATTGTTTTCCACAGAAATTGTATGAGGTGCTATCACATGGTTGGCGGATTTCGAAGTGCTCTAGTAATTTGCATCGCTTGGTTTTAATTTTGCTTTCTATGACCCTCTGACACTGACGGGCGCAGTAACACAGGCCAGCAGACCAATACAGCCGACTGGCTTGATGACAGACTTGTCTTAAAATAGGAAAAAATACATCCCCCAGACACAGCACTCCTCACCATTAGGAAAGCTAGCTGTATTGGAAATAATTTCCTTCAGAGCCTCCAAAACATCAACAACCACCCCATCCTTCCCAAAGTACAGGACCTAGGGCAAAAGGCAACAAGACAGTTGTGATACTCAAGTAGATAATAAGGATTTACAGCTCTGTTGCTCATTCTAGGCTCTTTCATGCTACCTATTTTCTTGTTTTCCTAAATAATTGAAAAATTTCACCCAGCTGATGGGTCTTTTCATCTTGCTATCATCAGATTTTTAAATAACCACTTTGCTGACATACTAAATTGTCTCCGGATTATTTTATTAATCTTATCAGAACATTAGCAAAATCAGTTATGTATGGTATTTACTACTGTAAGTAAGTAGCGTGTTCTAATTTATGAGAAAGCCCCTTTCCCTCTGACTCCAAAGGAAACGTGATTGACCCTGACACAGTTCTGTGGTCCAGAGGGGAGACAATCTGTCATGTTCAATCATTTCTTGATCAAATCCAAAATGGCAAGTTAATTGTTTAATTAAGGGAACAAAGCCCTTAGAAACTTCCATGTTCTACATAATTTTATAATGGGTCTGCATAAAAAAAATAAATAAGATCTGATTGAATGGAGAGAAATTTCATAAGCAAGATCAGTACTAAATATATGTGATGGTAACAAAAAGCTATCAACGGATAATCTCTAGTGGTTGAGCCCCAAAAAAATAAGTTGACTTTGATACAGGTATTTTGGAATTCATATAAAAAATAATTTGCGCATTTGAACATAGTTGCATCTCACTTAGGCTGTATCATGTTTAAGACAAAGAATGGAGCGCAAGACCGAAACTCTGTCGTACTTCTTGAGGTAATCCTGAAACACAGGATTAACGAAAAGCAAAGCAATTGGTGGGAAAGTGTGCTACCAGTGCTGTGATATTTAATGTCCCTTTCGCATCTTAGAGGATTTTTGCTGCCAAAATTGCTGCTGCCTATATCTAGAGGTCACTTTTCACAGCCAATAAAAGTTCACTGTTATAATAGAGAACTATCCACTTGGAACTCTGAACTAGGTACTTAACCGTGCACTGATTTATTTATCTGTGAGTGGGCCCCCACACATGGTAAAACCCGTTATTTATAAAGGAATGTGAAATGCGCTGATTTGTTTTGATACGTTATTCACCGAGTACAGTGTACCTGTACTTCTCATTAGTGGAATTTCTTCCAGCATTGTACGTTCTGAAAAATTTTCAGAAGTCTTCTCTCTTCCCAAAAGTCTGCCATGAAAATTATTTCTTTCTTTAGCTTAAACTGTCATGATTTGATTGAAATGCAAAGCAAAATAAAGTTCGTCATTAATTTTTCAACAATCACAGTTTTAAATTCTGAACCCAGCATAGCTAAAAACATTTGCAGGATTCTGCCGGCATTACGCATTTGAGGTTTCTAATGATACTTAGTATTGTGTAGCAAAAGCAAGTAGGTTAAAGCTGGCTTTCCAGGGAGATTTAAGCTTCTATGCTTTGTCCAGTGCTTGCGTAAGGCTAGAGGTACCTTCATATTGTCTGTGAAGTTTGGGTCAGTTGGTGCGTATTGAGCTGCAGGAACTCCGTAAGACTCCCAGTTGTTAGAAGTTATCCAAGAAAGCCCATACACCATAGTCATGAGTTAGAGAAGACAAGTCAGCCACAGAACTTTTGATGCTGGGGTACTATTTTTTGTGTGTGTTTGTTTTAAAACAGTTTTCTAAATTAAATTTATAAAGCCATATCTATATCCAATAGCTTTACAAAACAAAAAATGATATTTTTTTTTTACCTATTTTTCTTTCTAAAGTAAGGAAGAAAACATGGGGAGCACTGTGAAGTCTGGAACTTTCAGATCACAGAGCTTCCAGTCAACTCAAATGTGCCTAGGGACGTGGATGGGGTGCCTGTTTATTGTTTTAGAAACATAATTATTTTAGGAGAGGGAGGAGGAAAAAGAGAGGAAAAAGAAAGGGAGGAGAAGAAGGAAAGGAAAAAAAAGAAAGAAAAAACAAAAGAAGAATAACAAAAGAAAAAAGAAAAGAAAAAAGAAAAGAAAAAAGAAAAGAAAAGATACAAAAGAAAAAGAGAAAAAAATGAAACAAAAGAAAAAGAAAAACAAAATAAAAAAAAAGAAAGAAAAAACAAAATTAGAAAAAAAAGAAGAGGGAGTCACATACAGGAGCTAATTACAAGCCCTAGAGATTATAAGGATGGCAGCGCTCCGGTCAGGAATAACATAGGGGGAACACAAAACATTGTTTTATTTTACTTTTTAATAGAATCTGGACTGTGAAACTCACTCAAGAACCTTAAAATTGCATAATGGACCCCCTAAACTTCTGTCTTTACTTTGAAGTTCCACAACAACAACAGCTAAGTTCTTTTTACTCTGACTTTTACTTTCTTTTCATTGTGACATACATTTCCCAGCTTCTCCTCATCTTAATTATGTCTGAGAAAGTTTCTAAACTTTTAACATAACTCATGAAGAGAGAGCTTGAGAAAAGAAATGCATAAAATTTTTTTTAAATTCACGACAAAATAAATTGAACACAGGTACTGCAGTTCTTTTTCCTTATGCTTCTCTGCTTAAAAACACACAAATACAGTTCCCCTACTGTACAGCGGGCCAGATGGGCGAGAAACCGGCAAGAACACAGAGTGTGTTGTTCTACCAATGCCAGCTCGCACAGGAGCCCAGGGAAACCAAATAATCCTGCCTGGATTCATCAGTGTTTAATCAAACACTGACTTTTCCCTCCCATCAATTAAAAGATTTGCAGAAGGCAGAAGAGAGGAAGAGGTAGTAAGTCTAAAAGTGATGAGGGAACTGAAGGGTCACATCAATAAAGACACATTTTTTATAACAAATATCTTTGCTCCGGAATGAACAGAGAAAGAAGCACAAAGAATCTGCTTTCTCCAACCACGCGGAGGAGCGGTGCTAAATCTCTGATTAGACAAAGATTTTCTTTAAACTTTTATAGGAATGAGAAGGTCTCCACTAATGAGAGTTTAAGGGAATTTCTTAAATCTAAAGTGAAGGATACCAGGAGTTGAACATAACCTGAGGGTTTTCCTGTGCATGTTCGCTAATATTACAAAGAGCTTTCAGAAAACCCTCTGAAGATCCTGTTTCCTGCAGGAAGAAAAAGAAGCAGGGCAGATAAGGCTTTTGGGAGCTGAAAAGGAAAGAATATTACTATAAAGTTACATAGACAGGATGTTGTTAGAGAAGTGAGAGTTTTCCAAATGCTGTAATATAATTCCTGTATCTAGGAGGTAATTTGAAATGAAAAAAGCAGAACAAAAAAGTTCTCTCCCCTTCATAAGACAAACTGTTGTAGCGTACAAAACCAGTGCAACCCGTACAGGAATACGATACTGTAACTGGGATAATAACTAAGCTTATTGATAGTGCTTGTGAAAACGTAGCACTGAACCCTTCACAAACAGTAACTGAACCCAGGGCTTACAGGATTTCACCCAAAGAAGAGCTGGGGAAGTACGAGAGGATTTTTCACCCTTCTAGAGATACCAGTCACAGTCTCTGTCCTACCTGCAGTGAGGAACACAAGACAGTCCCCATTCACACCTAGATGGCAAACGGGCCATTTGACATTACCGTCTGAAATGTGTCCCATTGGCAATAGTGAACTTAAACCAAACAAACATGCATTAGGTCATTTGAAAGGTGTAACTTTGTTCTCCATTTTTGCGGGCGTAACTCTAAACACAACAGGCTTGGGCTGTGCTCTCTGTCTCTGTATTGAGCAGGGACAAGCAGCTGATCCTCCTGTAATTCCCCCGTTACAGCGATAACTGTAGCATGACAGAACGTGAAAAAGTTTAAGCTGCACCTACGCAATGCCCTGTTTGTCAGAGGAAAAAAAAAACCAACAACAAAACCACCAACAACCACACCAAATTCATCTGCCTTTATCGTGTTCAGTGGAAGCACTGTTTTCTAAATAGTATATTGCTATAAAGCACAGACAGAGGGGAAGATTTAACCTTTGTATAAATGGAGACCAGTCAAGAGCAATAAAAGCTCATGTCAGGTAAGAGAGGCTTATCAGTGCTGACAGGGGTAGGAATGGAGAAGTCGGAACACTTGCTCCTGAGCACAAGGTGTCAGACTCAGGGAGACCTTTATAAAGCTCTTCTCTGTTTCTGTTTCATTACAGAAAGCTCTTTTATGTTGGAAGATCTGCCAGGGAGGGGAGCCACCTTTCCAAATCCTGAGGAAAGTAAGAGCTTGCCCTCCCGAAACAAAGTGACTGAAGTAGGAAATACTGCTGTGACGGCTGCCATAGCAAAGGGACCAAGGAGGGCAGCACTTGGAAGTTTTCCGTGGAAGACTAGGCACTTCACAAAGCAGTCCTTCAACTTCTGGCCCCAACACGGCCTGCATGAGCTCTGCGTGGGGGCACCAATTGATGGGAGCCGCCCTGGAGTGGTACACTGGAGGAGGATGGGCCATGGACACAGAAAAGAGATGCAGGAAATCATCGTAGAGGTGGTAAACTAGAATGAAGAGAACCAAATGACAGCGAGGTGAATGAAGACCTACCAAAACTAAGGCATGTGAAGGACTTAAAAGGTTGCTGTGACCAGTTGGTTCTGGAAGCATCATAAATTGTCCACAAAGAAACACATCTAAGTTTAGTGCAGGATGTTTAAACTTGGAAGAAAGACCATCAGAAGCTTACAACTGGGATAAAGCAGAAAGAACAGATTGTGAAAGAAGAATTGCGCGGCACGTGGGAAGGAGATCGAAAGTGTTTGGATGTTGGAGAAACTTTAAAAAAAAACAACCCAAATCAAAACCCCAAAACAACAACAAAAATCCTATAATACGTTTCTAAACATTGAGAGAAATGCTGGGACAACATCGAGGAGGATGTGCCTTTAGAAATTACAGTGAAGAGGTCACAAAGAGAAACTACTGGAGCATCCTGGCCACTTAACAGGAACACAGTGTATGCAGCAGCTACATGAACCTGCAGCACATTGTGGCAGAGGATGGACATGCACCTAATGTTACCTCCAGAGTGCTCTCAGGAGCTAGGGCCTTCACTGGCCCTTCTCCTTCACTGGGCCTCAGCTCAAACAGCTTCATGCTGTTACCTAATATTAAATCTCACGTGCTTGTCTGAGAGTTCTCTCTACACTTAAGTGGCACAGAAACATCTTTCATCCTCTTTTCTCACATTCATTGCTTTGTTTTCTTAAAAATTTCAGGTAAAATATTCAAAAGAGATGCTATCATTTCATGTGGATTAAAAAAAAAAAAAGGAAATCAAGCTCTAAGTCTTACACTTTCACCTGAAATATGGAAATATTTGCTCTAGTAGTCCGCACTGTCTTTCTTCCATTCCGACGCGCAATGGGAGCTTACATCTTTGTTACTCAGAACTTCCATTGCATAAGCCCAGAAGCAGCACGCGGAGTGCGACCCTGCCTGGAGGTATTTGCGTGTGGTGTCCCCGTATGCTACGGAACCAGCCTCCTTGCTGTTATTCGCTCACATGCACACACAAAAGGCTGTACAATGCATCCAATTTGAATCACCAACTCTCAGATATTCAGAATCTAGAGGAGTACTACGTCCATTACATTTTGTACCCAAAAAAAACAAACCCAAGAACTATGAAAGTGCTGGGATTGGGGATTATTGAATTTATAACCTGTACGACGTCAGTCTGAGATGCTGTGGGTTAGGACGCTTTTGTAAGACAATATGCCAGTGGTTGAACACAAGGTTAACTTTTGAAAATAATCCTGTCCCCTGTTCCCCTTTCGCATGTATTTTATGCTACTAATAACTCTTTCGTTAAAGTCTTAAACACATTTCTGAAGTGAAACTTAGAGAAACCTGCTTCTTTAGAACCAGAGAGGAACTCAGTACTAGGCCTCCTTACATCCACAGTTGCAACGGTTCTGAATAAGACCGAATGTTTTCTGTTTCTTCTCAACAAGAGTTCTGTTTCCTTGTCAGAAAATACAGGAATAAAATTGTGTTCAGTAATCTAATAGCAGCACGGTGTCCTAGATAAAAACATAAAATACTTGAAATAATAGCAGTAGCTAGGGGGACTGTGTTTATGGACTATTTGTTACTATGTTATGTGAATTGCAGGAAGCGACTCAAGTGAATATTTGTACTTGTGCAATCTTATCTGCTTTGGATATAGCGGCTCTCGTACTGCGGGCATTTGTGCGGCCTTTGTATTTTACATGGCTTCCCAAGAGGAGAAGCAGTAGTGAAACCAATAAAGCAGGCAATAAACCCTTATTAATAATGTATGCAGAGCTATAGATGCCTATTTATATGATACAATACTAAAGCGTAAATGCATTGCTGTCTTTTTTTTTTTTTAGATGAACACGAATGACCAAAACAATGTTCTTATCTTTTTTACCAATGACATCTTCATAGTGCTACATGTTAAGGAACGCCTTCAATACACACACACACACAAAAAAAAGCCCTCCAAATTTTTGCTGGTCTGTATGTAATTATAATATTGCTGAGAAAAAAATGACAAAATTTGAAGTACAGAAAATATATCTAATATTAAGCTTATTGCAGAAGATGATAAACAGAATATACTAATTCAGTGACAAAACCAGATCACCTAAATATGCTGATATTTGTAAGATTCAATTCAATCCAACAACATTTGTAAAAACTTGAGGGTTTATTACTTCTTTGTTATTTCTCATCTAAGTGGTAATGTTGGCACTGAACAGCAAACAGTAAAGACTGCCACATCTTCATTTGAAACTGCAGCACAGACACAGTCTTGCATAGACCTCAACCAAAGATCACTTTAGGGTATTTTTTTGGTGACAAACATTAGTAAAACCTATTTTTTAGGCTCTTGTACACATAATCTGATCACTTTTTAGAACGCTTTTGGGTCATTATGGTGGCTTGGTGCAACACATTATATTCACGCTTTACTAAGACAGTATGTGACTCACAAGTAAATGAGAAGGAGGTACCATGGCCATTGTCAGGGGAGGTGTTGAATTTCACTTCAGGATTTAAAATTTTCATCTTGCCGAGAGCATCTTCGGCATACATATTTGGTTAACTGGTAGATCTGAACTATCGTTACTAATGGACACAATAAGTATCTTAATTGTAAAGCAGCAGTTATAATTGTTAGCATTTATTAGTTAAGCCAAGGAGATCCCAAATCTTTTAGTAAGCCTCCGATGCCCTGAGTTTTTGGACTCAAAGACAGACAAAAGCAGAACAGTCAAAGTTTTCTTTTCTTCCGTAGTGACAAGACTACAAAGTAGTACCCTCCTCTGCTGGGGTTTTGGTGTATATGAGGAGAGACCAGAAGTATATCTGTTTGATCAAGCGCCTAATGTCATAGTAGGATGTAAATCTCACTTTTTACCATTTTTATGCGGTTGACAACTGTGGACCCAGGTCAGCAGTATGAAAATCAAATGAAACTAATTTTACAACTAGAGTTACCCACATGCTTGCAAGCGCTGCTGAATTGCCAGAGTTATTCTGACACTACTCTGTATTCAGTCAGCTTGGAGTAGGTGGGTACCAAAACCAACATGTCCGTGTCATCAGATAGCAGCACTAAGAACTAATTTTTCATTATGACTGCTATAAAGTAGCACTTTCCCAGCTCTTTCAAACTAAATTCTAAATGTGCATTGGGGACAGCGTGAGAAAAAGTGTTTCTGCCATTCGTTCGTTCCCTAGCGTACATCCAGTTTTTTATTCCACACAGGGAGAACCAGCTCTGTCCCCATTGCCGGTCACAAAAACCTCTGCTGCCTCTCACCTGAGATGAGGCCATGTGCATCTTTGCTGCCCTGAGCGCTGTTCAGTGCTTGGGAAAGCTTTGAATTCCACCAGAGCGCAATACTGAAAACAAGACTCCTGCAATGGGCCTGGTTTGTGTCTTTACAGTCTCCCAGGCAAACCACGGCCATCTTTCCCTCTCATCTCTCACCCATTTCCTATCACACTCAGTTCTTATCTTCACTTCTTCCTTTACTAACTTGACAGGTTAGAGGGGAGAAGCTTTACCTGCTGCTGTCAAACAGGAGAATTGGGGAGTGTGCAGATACAAAGGAAATACAGGAATTCAAAGTGACTGTGATTTAAAATATATTCTTAAAAAAAAAAAAGATCTGACTTGGTCTTTGGGAATGACAGAGTGCGATTTTCTCATTTTTGCAGAAAGGACTACACACATCAAGGGAGAGCAATACCCACCTGAGAATTTTTGTATAGAAATATCTTTGAAAAAGGAGCTTCCGGCATAAATTCTACAGTTACCAGGGGACAGACAGGTAGTCTTTCACAGGAGGAGGAAAAAAGAGTTATAAACAGAAAAAGTCAAGTAGTTTGGAGAATAGAAACAAATCAAGACAAGAACAAAAAAAGACTGACAAAAGAACCTGTCCGATTTTTTAGAAAGTTTCAAGCTATTCAATACTTGTTTGCAGGAATGCTGAAAATGTTTGTACCTCTCTGCAGTGAATGATGGACCCCTGAAGAATTACACGTTCATGTTGGATGAAGAGACAAGTTTTCAGCCTCTCTAGGGCTCAGCACGCTGACATACACAGTGAGGCTGGATAATTGCTCAGTCCTACAAACACCAGAATACTTCAATTTAACAAAAAACTTCTATCTAGAAAAAGCACTGAAAACATACTGGATTTGAGCAATATTAGGATTAAAGCACATACTGTTAGAACTGAATCAGGATCCAAGTTAGGAAGAAGAATATTTAGCTATCTCACCCATCCTGACTGAGATGATATCATTTGAACTTTATGACTTTCCTTAATACAGAAGAGAATAAATAAATGTGAAAAGGTGATGGCTACATGAGGAGATGCATTAAAAAGTTGAAATAAAGCTCTAAATAAATATAAACGAAGCTGCAGCAGAAAAGTAAGATCTAAGATATTTGACCTATGGTATAAACAATCAAGTAATACCCTCAGGCTTCTCCCAGCTCCTGCTGTGCCTCTTTGAACAAATCGCATAATTTCTCATGGCTCTTACTTCCCTCCTAACCTTTGTCAGTCTTGTCTAGTTGGCCTGTAAAGATCTTCAGGCCAGGGCTTGTTTCTTATTATGCTATATCGAGCACAATCTCTATCGGGTCTTCTGGGCAGGCTGGTACGAAAATGCTGTACTGCAGTATACCACTGAAAACTGATGAACAACTTATTAGATGTATCTTGATTGCTAAGAGCATAAGAATGTCCATACAGGGTCGGACCAAAGCCCAGTGCAGAGTTCCGCCGACCTCCCTGTTGCTAAAGGTAATTGTCTAGGAAAAGGCATAAGCACAGGGCAAGCATTCAGGGATATTTCCTTAAATACTGTCTTCCCAACCCAGCTTTGTAGCTCATCGACTTTTCCAGCCAGCAGCAGTGATACTGGTATCTTTGGTTAGATGTTGCAGTGCCAGCGGAACGCTTCAGCTAAGGAAGGCGTCCTGCAGGAATTCAGGGCACTAGTGCGGGTGGCGAGTTAACGACTGAAAACTGTTACTTTACAATGACGTAGGCAGCTGCAGAGCTTATTTCCTGAGGAAATCACACAATGACTGATAAATGTAGACAGTGAATGCCCTTACCTATAGGGAGGGGTTTCTCCCATGATCTGGAAGTGACATGGAATTGCCACCAAAACAAAAACCCCTGAGAGGGTGTTATACGCTGCTTTTCTATTAGGAGCTCCATGTCAGTGCTGGTGACTTCCTGGTAACTCAGACTCACGTGTAAACTGCTTTTCTGTTACTTTATGTCTTCCCTATAATCCTTTCACTCTGAATAAATAGGATTTTGCTTTATGGAAGCTGGTTAACCTTATGCTGAACTAAAAATCAGACTTGCAGTTAATTACCAGGATCTGCAATCTAAAGCCCTGCAATCTAAACATTTTATATAGAGAAAATTGAAGCACAAAGAAATGACTTAGTCCAAAACAGAAAATCTAATCAGGCTTTGGCAGAGTTCAAAACAACATTAAATCTCTTATTGTAATTGCAAAACATATCCCAGCAAAAACTGATCATCAAACAGCAAAAGGAAATAGCAAAGGTATTAAGAACTACATTTACGGTACGGCATTTGGCATGTTATATTCCAAAACTTTATCAAGCCATTAACATACTTAGTAATAGACTTCCAATTAATATTTTTTTAATAAGTGAAATATATGGTAGATATAGAGAAAACAACTCTTATTTGCTTAGGAAAGGGGGTCATAAAAATGTCTGAGAAATATGCACAGTATGTCTTGTGTGAATATCAAAAGCGTTGCTATCAGAGTGCATTGATAAACACTTCAAAAAGGGACTCCTGTTTTCCCCAACATCAGAAGGACAGACCCCGTTCTCCTCTGCACTCCCGTCTTTTCACTTCTGTATTGACTACCTTGTCAAGAGCGATAAAACAATAGCCAAACACTAAGCCGGCTGCTGTTCGAGGAACATGTTTAAACCTCAGGCTGACTGTACCCCAGAAGCTTGGGCAGATGCCTGGTCAATCATTTTCCCACTTTTCAAGAGTAAACTTTTGTGTGAGTGTGTCCAGCGTAGGCACACACTTTGGTAAGCCTGGGCCAGCATACACAGCTGATTTGGATATAGATTATCCAGACACAATGTACTATTTCTTCACTTGGAGACATCGTAGAATTACCTGGAGAACACTGAAATCCTTTGAGATATTGTTGCAAATGTAGTGTGAACCTCTTACCGCTGTGTCAGGTCAGCCTGCATGTGAGCTGAAAAAGAATGCACAAATGGTGCTCTAAAGTCCCATAGAAAACTTCAAAATTTACTGGAGAAGGACCTTAAAACACTTAACGTTCATAACTCGTATCAGCGTTACCTACTTTTACTGGGCTTTGGTTCTGCAAAGTGTTCAGGATGAAATACAGACGCACTTAGGAGACTCTCAAGTGCTTTAGCCCTACTTCACTCTCAACAAGCGAGTCCCAAAAATATTTCCAGGATTATATTGCCAGGCATAGTGATTCTTAACTTACTGTGCCACTGCTTGGACCTGCTTGAAGTATCCTGCAGTGTGTTTCTGCACACACTGTATCAGCAGCAGCTATAGCACTTCAGTCTCACGCCTCTTGGGGAGAAGAGTATAAGGTAAATAGCCAAAACTTGCAAGGCTGGAGGAATAGAGTCTCCAGAGTCCGTATCTCTACACAAACTGCTCACTGAAACCAATTTGAAATTCTCTTTGATTTAGCATCGTGCCCTTTACAGAGCAGCAAACTAGGAACAACACCAGCTGTTGATTAACTGTCAATTCAGCCCGCTCTCCCCCTTCACCTGTGCAGCGGATCTGCAAATGTACCCACCTGCAACCGACAGCCCCACTCGGACAGAAAGGAAAAATAAAATAAAAAAATAATAATAAAAAAAAGACAACCCTCCTGAAGCCATCAAAATGAAGAAGAGATGTCTCGCTGAAGAATGCCCGTGTCAGACAGTACTCAGTACATCTGCCAACAGAAAGTTTTGTACCAGGCTACCGGGACAACTGGGAAAAGAATGGTACAGTTGTGGATTGTTTGCAACTCCTAGGACAAACACTAAATAGCACTTTGCTACTCTGAAAGCAGCTCTTTGCTTGGAATCTTGTGTTAGTCTGTGGGCTTTTACAGATAAATAGATGCAGGCACCGGAGTGAAGCCTTTGCTATTAATTTCCAGAGAGGCTGAGATTTGACTGCCATTGCAGTCAAAACCATCGAGGACTAGTACATGAAGCAGCTAAGATACCAAAAAAAAAACCCCCAAAACAACCAAAAACACCCAACCAAAAAGCCCCACCAAACCACAACCAACTCATCCTGTACTGGAGAAAAAAAGAAAAAAAGCCTTTATTCTTAGTAATCTTTTCCTTTTCTATGACATCTATCTTTTTAACACATTTTGGAGACATGAAGTTTAGTCTCTTGAGAAATAAATATATGAAAAAAGCACACATCTGTTCCTGTTCAGACCGACCAAACGATTTGAGAGCAAATCTACCCCACAGCCGCAGCTCAGCGGCTGCGCTTTGTTCCGGCCCTGCCACGTGAACTCTCTAGATCTTGTGGAAGATTGTTCCTTTTCCTCCTCCATCTCATCCTCTCAGAGATTTCCCCAAGACTGAATATGACATAGGACCTACGGGTACCATACACCTTTCTGGAGTGGCAACTGGTACCAGTTGCCTTCTGAAATAGTACCGGATACCTGTATTTGGGCAGCCCTGTGGCTGGGTGCCCTCAGTGCCTTAACAGAGGAGCGATTCCCCTCCCACCACCCTGATTCAGACACCAGCAGCCCCAGACCAAGGCAACCCTTCCGCCTCCCCATCCCAGCTGGTTACACTCCTTTATGGAAAATATATACCTTACTATAGGATCTTTATTTTTTCTTTTTTTTTTTAAAAAAGAACATCAACTACACAATAATCCTATTGCCCTGGTCACTTAGGCTTTGTAATTTACATCTATGGGATCTACTAAATCAATGCAGACCATAAAAAAAAAAAACCAGAGAACATTAAATACTAAGCACAGACATTCTTCCAAGACGTGTATCAAGGAGGGAGAAAAACCATGATAGTTATTATTGTTGAGAGCCTGATGCAATTCTGAGCTTTCCTGGTGAAATTCAAACCTGCAATAAATATACCTCTTTCTTTACAGTATGTCAGGTTTTCTTGCTGTACTATTTTTAAGACATTTGTAGTAACAACAACAACAATGGAATAATACTATATAAATAGATATATTCTATATGCAGCATACTAGAAATCCTGAACTACTTGATGATACTATTGGCAGATAAGCCTTGAAACGCTGCTTAGCTATTCCTCTCCCAACAATTTTAAAATAATTCGGGTCAAACAATTTTCTTACACCTCAGTCCTGCTGTAGATTTAAAATAAATAAATAAATTTAAGCTTGGATCAAGTTGGTGACTTGATTCAAAAAAGAAAAAAAAAAAAGAATAGAGAAATCCACAAAAAGGGAATGAATTTGGCATTTGCCTGTTTATGTCAGAAACGATCCATCTAGGATTCGGTGGTGCTGGGTTGGGCATTTGGTTTTGCGGAAAGCTAGATACAAGCAGAGGCAGTATCGGTCTCTGTTGTCAGCCAGAAACCGTCAACAATTTGTGAGAGGAGCAGAACAGAAGCAATGTCCTCCCTTTGTGACCAACTGACCAAAGGGGTCGATTATCCTAATAATGAGATTCTTAATAGCATGCTGAGCACGCAGCCAATTTCTTTGCAGGCATGGGGGGCAGGTAAGCTCCCATGTCATTTTCCCCCTTGTGAATGGCCTTGGCGACCATCACAAAACTTGCATCTACGGCCTGATCCTGGAACATATCCAAGGTCATCTCTTGAGAAGAAGCCACACAAGATTTCCTGACAAACAAACCGTCCATCCTTCTGAGAAGGATGGCTCCAAAATACTCTTACCACTTTATGTCACAGCGCTGATGACCTACCAACTATATGAATACTTAGCATTTACAAAGTGCAGAAAAGTGGAGAGACCTGACATCAGCAGGCAGGGTTTGTGCTGTTTTTTTTTTTCGCAAGCCCATTTGCTATTTTCTTGTCTGTCATAACTTCAGGATTCACCATGTCATAAAAGCAGAGTTCTGTGGCTCTGCACTACAGGAGGAGGGCATGTTTGGCCAGGTAGGCGTTACTGAAATCAGCACCTAAAAGCTGTAGCAACAGCAGTTGCTACAGAGGGGCAGTAGGTGCACAACTACTGGAGAAGGCTGTATAACTGAGGGAGAATTCAGAAATAGATGATGTCTCTTTTACCCAGTGTAAAAGGAAGGTGACTACGGAAGCTTCCTCCAGTGCCCGCTTCCCGCTTTACTTTGCCACCTTCTATCTCTCAGTCGTATCTCACTCAACTACAGGGTTAGCATCCCAAAATGTTTATTTACAGACCAGTAGTTGGCTAAGCTGGCAACAACCTATGGTTGTCACCATCTGACAGCTGTTTGTTGGCTTGTGGAAAGTAAAGTGGTGTGTTTGCAGCGTGGAGTAGGCCAGGTGTCTACGCCATTAAAAATGTCAATGGCACAACTGCTACTAAGTGATGCCACTGATGTCTGCAGAGAGGCGAGGGCTGGCCAGTGCTGGGGAGTGAGGAGTATGGTACCAGCCGGAGGACGGCCAGTGGAATCACTCAAGCTGTGTTTGATGGGAGCTAGACAAATCTGTCTGCTGGGCTGCTCCTCCTCCTCCTGGCCTCTGCATTAGTTCACAAGTCATTTAAAAAGTGACAAAGACAAGATTCTTCTTTAAAATGTTACGATACAGGATCTGAATCTTGCCATGGATTAAAAAAGGGTTGTGAAGTCTTCACCTTGATGAGTCTTGTGCCTTCTAAAGCAGTTTAGCATATTCTTCCCTCCACTGAGCTATCAGTGACATCTTACACAATGATCATCTAAAATAGGATGGCAGAATCCACAATTCTGAACATAAAGCAAATAGATGGTTTTCTTTGGAACAGCTTAATCATTTTTCTCCCTCTAGTTCCATGGGTTTTCTGGTTGGGCTCCACTCAGCAACTTTGCAGTGGAGGGGGGCACCGAACTGCATGACCTTACAGAATTAGCTACCTGCACAATTCCAAATAGAAACTGTTCTCTCTGCGGAGCGATCAAAGACACTTTCTTTTTCATCAAAACCAAACATGTTAACTAAACCACCATGACAAACTCTGTACTACTGCAGTCAAATCTAAATGGCTGTTCAGTGATGCACAACAACCTCTTCTTTTAAATTCTAGCTTGCTTTGTCTCTCTAACACAACCAGTTACAATTATATTTTTCATTCTTTCCACATCCCTTCCAACCACCTGCAGTCAGAGCATGTGTTTCTCATCCAACCATGCTCTGTACCTGCCGATGTGGAGATGACCTCAAGTAGATGGAGAACGCAACCCACATGCTACCTGATTCTTGTACTGAATAAGTTTTAGGAAAGGTTTCGAGAGCTTAAGTATGTTGGCAATTGGGAGCTGCCTTTGGAAGTATATAGAAATAAAACATAAGTGAGAATCATTTCGTGGTCTGATTTTAGTCATTACTGGCTTAGATTTTCCGACTCAGCACTTCAGTTACCTTTAGCTTAGTTAGAATTTCACAGCACTTCACAATCAGGATCAAAGTTACTAATCTTGCAGAAACCAGCCCATAATTGACCCAGCAGTGCTCCTTAACAGAAGCCCAACATTGGATTAACCAGATTCATGTGAAGTAGAGAGAAGCAGAACAATGGCGGGTGCAATTCCAGCATAGCATCTGTCCATGCTGTGGCTTAAGTGAGCCGCTCTGGGTAAAATAATAGCTACCTTTAATTATCTTAAACCCAAACAGAAAGCCATTTTTGGAAATGCCCATCTGTTATAACACAGTGGTGATTTCCAGAGCTATTCAGATCCCTCCCAACATTTGCAGGTACCCAAGAAAATAATGTTTTGTATATATTTTACCAAATTTGCAGTATCTTCCTTTCCTTATGCCTATGCATATATTATCAATATCTACACATACAGTTTCTGTGGGAATTTACATCTGTAATTTGGCATTTCTCAGTTTGCAGAGAAAATTGAATAAAAAAAGACTATCGGACAATATTTGGTGGTGCTGGATAGTATTACTCAGCTTTGCAATTATGTTATCTCTACCGGCACAGCCATAGTTTCCATCAAAAAAAACCCTCAGTCACTTCCACTCCTGCTGCAGATAACGTGGGTCAACAGATCACTTAATCCATACCTATTCCTCTGCAGAGATGATAACAGAAGTACTACCTTCCCTAGGATAATCTTGCATCAGACTCATCTAGGAGTGGGAGAATCGTTGCTACATGAAGCAGTGACACACTGAGGTGCGATTCCACCACAAGTCAGGTTTCCTTGAGACCAGAAGTTACAACTCAGAGTAGATGTAGGCCCTGTCTAATTATTTTATTCACTTCACATACACTCACATCAAACTCTGAGAGTTTGGTTTTCTCATTGTGGCCGTACAAAGAATAGAAATCGCCTTGCAAGCCCTTTCTCTTTTTGTGCAGTCCTGTAACACGGTTGTTAGAAGAGGTTTTGTTCTTCTCCGCAGCACTGTGGGAGGAAAACAAGGGTAAAAGGAAACACAGGTGAGCTCTGATCACTCATAGCCCACTGTGTCTCAGTGCAGAACCATATTCAACCCCTTCGGCACTAATTTGGGTTTACCAGTATTTCACTATTTAATTGCCATTAGAATTTTTTCCCCCAAAGGATAAGCAGCAAAGTAGGAAATCTGAAAAAAAAAA
>VYZM01024098.1:66082-88219 GCA_013398915.1 Dromas ardeola | reverse complement strand
AGGAACAAAACAGCAGCAACCCCCCTCTCCAACCCCAAGAAAACAAATACAGCTTCAGCAAACTGTCTTTTGGATACAGTTCTATTCAGCAGCGAGATAAAATTAACCCAAAGTATTTTGGTATTTTGCCAAGTCTGTGACATATGTCAACTGCGAGTATTAGTACTGTGGCATATACCTAATTTATAGCTTTTACAGGGCATTTTCAGCCCTGATCGTGCTTCTCTCACACTATTTAAATACATTGTAAAACACAAAGAGCCCTGTAACACATATTCCCTAATGCACATTTGCAAGCAAAGCATCTATGGTCTCAAATCCAGCATGACTCACGTTACAGAGCAAAAAGAGTACGACGATTAAATAGACTGGCTCACCCAGCTTGTTTTTACACATCAATAAATAACCTCAACACAGCAGAAATAGAGATGTGGTTTTCCGGTTGGAGGTGATTCAAACACTGGCTCTTCTTCAGACCTTCCACACTATGTAAAATAGAGCTGGGCAAATAATTCATTATGAATTATTCATTCAATTAATTTAATTTCTTCTGCTCACTAATTAACTATCTTGACTTTTTTGAATGTTTTCATTATCTGAAAATTATTTACTCAACAGTTTCTATGAATAACTCCTTGCCTCTAGATTGTTCACAAGCAGATTACTGCAAGAAATCAAAATTGTAAATTCAAGCTGTGCTGAATAGTTTTAATTAGACCTACAAGTCACATGGCATTTGTCTGGTTCCTTATTGGATGTATGGAAGAAAAAAAAAAACCCAAACACAACAACAGAGATATCTCCTGCAAACAAACGCATTCCAAGAATTAAATGTATTTGCCACCAAAATTCTTGAACATATTAATTTTATAGAAAAGAATGATTTTGTCTTAATCTTTGAAAAAATAGTAAATTAAGCATGTTAAATTGGAAAAATGAAACACGACTTGCATGCATCTGTTCTTTCACTGCTTCAGCTTCCCCTGGAAGTCTGGGTTCTCTTCTAGGCTCAAACCTCTACCACAGCTCCCTACTCTGAATCTGGAAAAGGGAAGAATGACAGTGCCACCAGTAGGAATAAAGTCAAGGGGATGTCTTGAGTCTCCTCTCCAGTCTGCATCCAAGGAGAAGGTCATTTCACGGCCAGGTTTAGCAGGCTGCAGGGAAGCTCTTGCAGAGGCTATGCGGTTCTTTTTCTGCTTTCCAGAGGAAATCGAGACCACATAGAGCAAGCTTTGTCTTTTGATTCAAATCTCACCTCAGCACTGGGTTCACTGTTTCCTTACAGCGGCACCCAGGCAGGTCATTCAGCCCTCTGTGCCTCTGTTCCCGAGCTACAGGCACAGGAACACATCCTTATTGCGCTTGGTTGATGCAATGGTAACAAGCATAAAAGCGAATGATGGAATGGGAGGCAACTGCAACAAGCAACCAGAACATGGTCAGTAGCAATGAACCCAGCTGGGAAATCATCTGTATACACAAAAACAAGATGCATAAAAAGCCTTTCAACTTTCCAGTAGCCAAGCAAAGGACATTTTCCCCTGCATCACCTAATAACAAGAACAACAAAAAAATCTGCCCAAAACCTATGTTGGACTTGTCGTTCTTCTTCCTACAGCTGTTGTTGCTTGTAAATGGGAGGTGTTCACTTCCACTCCCTCTAGGGTGAGAGGAAAAGGAGAAGTTAAGAAGACAAATAATAGTCTATCAGAGCACAGAGTATTTCAAAGAGAAACACAGAACTACCAACAACTACCTACTGTTTCTCAGAGGACATGGCAGCAGACCATCTCATATGGGATGGAAGAGTGAGAAGCAGCTATGATTGCTGTAATCATTACTTGCTATTACCTGAGGGAACTGAGCTGCTGACATCAGTTAAAGTTAGATGGCAATTCTCTTGCCAATTTACAGCCAAGAATTATATCTGCTTCCCACCCACCTGAGGTGGAGGAATTGTGCTATAGACATCTCATCAGATGTGAACAATCAATCTTAAATGAGCTCATGAGACACGTGTGATGCGAGTCATCTGCTAAAAGTTACAGATTTGAAACTGAGGTGACGGTTAACCAAGTATATGTTTTCATAACAAACATGCCACATTTGGATGTATTCACCCACAAGAACAAATCTTTAACTTACCTCTGTGCAGATGATAAATTATTTCGATTTAAGTACTGACGCGTCAGTTTGACCTTTTCCTTCAACACATTAAAGACCCCATACTCCACAACTGCAGACTTTATGAAAGAGAAGGCTATAGGTAGGCTTTGCCGAGCAGAACTCTTAACATACATTACAAATGAAATTGTCTTTAAAAAAAACATTTTCAGATAGTACGTTACAGCTAGATAAAATATGATTTCTGTTAAAATAATTTCTACCTGTCTTTGATCTCATATAATGTATTTCCAGCCAATTAATTTCAGTTAAAATTACTGTCCTACAGTATTTTTATTCATACAAAACAATTCTTCTATAATACCACACAAACCTATCTATAGTGATTAAAATCCTTGCAGACCTTCTTAAATATTTAGAGCTGAGTTTTAATTCTGCTCACAAAACCAGTCTTAACTCATTTCTTGACTGCTGGAATTCCTCTTATTAAGCCTGTAGCATGCGTGTTACAGCAAACAGATGAAACTCTTGGTGACAACATGCATAATGAAGAGACCCCATTCCTTACAGAGAAGGCTAATTAATCATTAGGTGAGTGCTAGTAAATTTTCTGAATCACCAAGTTTCTGACAGACACGCTGTTAAGCCAGCAAAATGCCCACAGATGTTACTTGCCCATCAGAGGGGAACATATTCTCTTGAGGACTCTGAGCATCTTGTCACGGTTTATTTATTTATTTTTGAATGAAACGAAAAATTAGCAAACCCATGTAATGATTAATGTATATGTGCAAGCAAGTAATAATAGCATGAAGCCTATTAATAATTAAAACTAGTGCTGGATTTTAAGATACTAAAGCAGAAGTGTGAATTGCTTTCCAGCGGCTTTGAAATGGTACAGTTAATAGATCTACTGCACTGTCTCCCTAGTAGCTTAAGCGTAACTTAATTCAGAGAAAACAATCCTGAGTTCTCACAGCGGGATTCTCAGTTTTACTTTACTTTCTCCCTGTGCCTTTCAGCGCTTTGCTAGAGCAGCCTCCACACAAAAGCTCCATCACTAGGTTCAGTAACCTCTGTCGTTCTCTCCCACTGGATATACAAGCCAGAGCCTTGGTACAGCTCCACCTCTGCTAAGAGCCACCCGACCCGCTCTTCAGCTGGTGGAATCGGAGGACACATCACACCACGCTTCCTATGAGCGGGGCTCACCACTGCCCCTGGGGAGCTTGGTTTTGCCGGCCAGGGTATGACTGAATATGCCACGAACCCAAAGGCAAAATTAGACCCTAACCAAATAACCTTTGTGATGTATCAGACACTTGGATCGGGCTTTTGCAGGATACAGGTTACGACAATGTACTACTCAATGACACCTTAGGTCTGCCATTTCATTTAAATTCTCATTCTCCTTCACAGGTTTTGTAAGGATAGTCTCAGAAAAACATTAATGAGGATTCTTTAAGTGTTTCTGTAATGACAGGGATATTTTCAGGTGCAGGATTCCAGGCCGGGTCTCAGCAGGACCCAAGCCTGGAACCTCCCTTCCTCACTAAACTTTTTCTTTTCAACAATCCTTAACTTTTTTTTTTTCCCCTCCTGCAATTATAAAATACATTAGGGGCTTGCATATATGAAAACTACTGTTTCTTTTGTTCCTCCCCCTCCCTCCCCAGGTATTAATTACATTACAGTTCATTAGCTGAGCTCATTAAGACCACAGTACAGGTAGGAAATAGGTAATTGGCTGCGTGCAATTATGACATTAATTTAATTAGCTGTTTTGTGCTTTTATCAAAGAGGTGACCTCTGTGGATACTGGAATAGGTTTCACTCCCTTGCTACTTGCTGGGTTGCAGGCAGCCCGGGGTCTGTGATTACCTAAGAGAGTGAAAAGCCACATTGAAATGCTTTTGGTGTGGTTCAGACCGAGGGGAAGAGGCAGCTGTATCCAGCTTGTTGTACAAGATCGCTGGATTTTAATATGTCTCTGTCCCTCCTCACTTACTGGAATGCCACTGATGCTTTATTGCGTGCCAGGCAAAACACAAGCCTGGCTATGGGGAATGTGGGAGCGTGCTGCCTCAGCCCGACGTCACCGAGGCTTTGTACTCGAGACAGGCCATACCTCTTAAGATACCATGACAGTAAAGCTGTAGCAAGAGAGTTAAAAAGCATGGAAGAATACAGAAAATATACGCACATCTCCATATAAATGCAACTGAGCTGGCTGATACCAACGTCTGAGGCCCTGGGATGTCCCCCCCATCCCACTTGTGGGACGGTGCCTCCGGCAGAGCAGGCAGCAGCGACCCGCATGGGCTGGCTTGGTGACAGTGCCACAGAGAGGACAGCAAGCCTCTCACCCCGTGTCACTGCAGAACCCTGCACAGGGCTCATCACAGCCTGCCCCAAAACACTCCTAGAGGGTTCTTTATTTTAATATCTCTTTAATTAAACAACTAGAATGATTTGTTCCTGAGAATACCACCCAAATGAACGCCATTGATGGGAAGCAGCTCTAGGGATGCTTTCAATTAAAACAGCAATTGGTGGGGGTGGCAAGGCATGGTCCAATTCCTAATTAAGTAAATGTGACATCTCCCACTGACTAAGCTGGAAGCTGGACAAAGCCCAAAACAGAAAAGGAGGGGGTCACGCAGTGAGTAAATTCAAAACAGCATTAAGAGGTTTATTTGTCGCCTTTATAGGAAAATGTCTACAAATTCCTGTTTTCCAAAGAAACTTCTACCTAAACAAGACGTAGAGATACCTTCTGTTTAGGTAAAAAGAGAACAAGATTTTAAGGGAAAAAAGTGGGTTTTTTCAATATCATCTTTCTGTTGAATTTGAAAGCTTTCTCTTCAAAAATAAAATACCTGTGACTATTCTCAAGCTTAACATTTTTGTTGGTATTAGAGACACTGGCTCCTAAATTTCACATTGCTAAAATCCATGTTTATGTACTTACTGCTTCAACATTATGTAACTTCCCAGTGTTGGCAAACAGCACAAATATACCTGTCTGTTTGTGCAATCACACGGGGGATGTAGCTGGGATTATAAATTACCTCCAGACAAATAAGAGGCACAAAACATAAGCTTGTCAAGTCAACTGGAGCAAATTGGTATTGTGCTGGAACAAACTGGAGAACTAACAAGCAATACAGATGAAATCATGGACAGCTGAAGCAGATCCACAGTTTATCTTCCAGAGTCAGTTAATGTCAATGTCAGTGGAATTTGCACAAGCAACAAACCCTCAACCTCAGCTCTGCGCTAGCTGACATTTCCCTCCTTTTAAAATCGGCAGTGTGAGCTGCGGAACCTAAATTTAACCTCTGGAGAATATGCCACATGACATCCGTGTTCTTTACATGTTCAGCGTAAGACTTTGAAAGCTAATTTAGCCATGCACCACCTCAGTAAGTGACTCGCCTAGCAACTACTGAACTTCTGTCACTTGTTGGCTTCTGTTGGCAGAGCCTTTTTCTCTTGGGAACTCATTCTTTAATAATGACCGTCTTAGACCCCTGAGGATGACACTAATGAGCATTTGAAAATGCCAAAAATATCTAACAACATGCAGTGATTTTTGAAGAAACTATACCTGTTAAAAGTGGCCATTGCACCAATAGATTTTTGCAACAAATTGTGCCAGGCTCTGTTGTTAGATTCATACTGAATCTCACATCCAAAATACAAACATTTAAACAGACACATGAAATACTGAAAGCCAAATTAAAGATTTCTTGCAAAGTGTCGCCTCTGTTACATGCTTAAGAGAACAGTACGTGAGAATTGTTAAACAAATATCACCTCCAAACCAAAACAGCTTCAAAATAACAGACTAAAGTACAGTGACAAAAGAGCGATAAAGTCCAGTCCTACCTCCTCCCTCTCCCCAAGATCCCCCAAATCCAGTTGTAAGAAAAGAAGGATGCTGATAAGTGGCTTTTCCCCCAGCAGTTACACTGGACCTGGCCTTGCATTGGCGGAAAGGAGCAACGCTCTCAGCCACAAAAGAGGCACTGCACTTTTTGCCCTGCATCGACCTACCTATCCCATAGAGTCCCTGCAGCCACACAGAAAAGCCGCAAATAGTTCAACCATGCATTTACTGAATTTCCCTTCCTCAGTGAAAGTAGGTTTTTTTCTTTCCGCCTACGTGGTCTTTGTTCCACGTTTGTCATCAAGACAAGAATACAAAAGAACTCCCTACCTGCAAAATAAACATTATTGAGGAAACAAATGCATAATGCACTCATATGTTGGTCAAAGAGGCTGGTTGCAGGGAGGCTCTACTGCGCTTTTTCTTTGGTCTGCGCACCCTGTGCTCTTCTCGCCATCTTCCCCATTTCTTCCTCATTGGTTTCAATTCTGTATGGGTTGTGGCAGTAAGACAACAGGACAAGTGTGCAAGGTATTTACAGGAGTTTGAAATGGAGACTGAAAGTACCAAATAAAACCAAATACTTCTGGCACTTCACAGATACTCCTACCATCTTCCCCTAAAGAAATAAGCAGTATTGTACCCAACTATATTAGTAACAAATCAGATATTCTGCAAACATCACAAAGCCAGGAGAAAATGAGTTTGAGAGATTATCCTGATTCTTACTCACACGCCCCCATTTATGGAAACACTCAGCTATATCCTCCCTTTATATTAGAGCAAATTAATTAAATAGGTTACCATTTAGAACAAAAGAGGAGAAATAACTGGCAATACAAAGCCACACTTAATGAGGAAATGTTACTTGAGAGTAGATGGATAGATGCATACAAAAAAAAAAAAAAGAGTAATTTAACAGGTTTAAAACTCTGTGCCTTTCATATATCCATAGTCATTTCAATAAAATTATGTGCTTGTTTTAGGAGAATCCAGTTCTCCTGAAGGCTAGCTAAGAGTTTAAATTACTCCATCTATTTACAGTTACTGAATAGCAAAGTGCTAAAGGAAACTATGTCAGAGAATAGCTAGATAAATGTTGATAGCATCTTGTCACCAACCTGAGATGGGTTCTTGCACTTATTTAAACATCCAAATAACTTCACCCAGGGAACAGGAACTATTCATATGTATTATCAAACCATTACATAAATGCCTTCTGGATCAGAACCCGAGACCGTCCTGTCTGTAAGATAGGAGCAGTTTCTTTACTATAAGGTGACTGTAAAAAGGGTCCTGATTCCTCTCTGTAAACTGTAGGCATCAGATAAAGCATTAAAAAAACCCCCACAATCAAAAAAGCCAAAACCCACATATCCAAATTTGTTTGATCTGCCTGAATACACGCACCCACACACCCTGACGTGCACATGAGGGGTCTGTGCGCTTTGTCCACTATTCCAGTGAGTGAGTGAATGAGGTTGGGGTACTGCAATCTAGCAGAAAAGTAATTCAGATCAAATAAAAATTATGGCTACAGAGAACAGCCTTCATTCCAAATTATTAGTTCCAGAAAACATGCGGTCTAACCCACCAGAATAGCTGTGAGAAAGGAAACGTAGTTTACCGTTTCCTGAGTTTGGTGTGCAATCGCTGACAGATGTTAAAGCCAGAGCATGCTAAACGGCCAGGGCTTTCAAGGCAACCATCTCCTTATTCTGTCTTTGGTTACTGAGAGTTGTTTTTCTGCTTATTTATTTCCTCTTTCATTTACTTCAACAAAAATAAACACAAAGCAGAATCCGAACTGCATATGATTAAAATGAATCTCTTCAAATTCTACAGACCCAAAATCCTTTTGGTACCACTTTTTTTTTAAGGGATACCCAACAATTATTTACTGTGAGATGAATAATGCATTTATATCACATACCAGTTGTTGCAAAAATAATCTATAAATGTTTAATAAATATCCTGTAATGCTTTTGGTGAGCATGTTATAAATAAGTAACAATAGATTTGCAATGAAATATTTATATGCATTTTGGCTATTGTTATGCTTTAAGTGTTCAAGGAGCCATTACTAACAAAGTGAATGGAGTTATCAAGGTTATAGATATGTTCTGTAAGCCATTTATAATGAAATGTTCAACACTTACAGTAAATGCATTTGTAGAGGTTGTTGACGAAGTGTAAGTGTCTGAGAAACCATTCATACTAAACTCCACACAGATAAAAATGATACGTAGTCCTTTGGTAAGTCATTTATAGTGAGACGTGAAACTTTTCTCTGCTAGGAATATATTGTAAGATCTTTTTGTGTTCTTGTGTACTAACTGTAGCATGCTTACAAACACATGGTTAGATCTTGACAAATCTCTTGCAAGTCATATTCTTAAGACTGCATCTTAGCTATCACATCCAGATAGCCTGAAGGCTCAAGAGCGTGGACAACTTCCAGAGAGCCAGTGGGGTCAAAAAGCAGCTTCGAGGTTCTTCCCATGCAGCGTGATGTTAAATACCCACTGCTTCAAGGCATGGCTGCAGAAGGAACACAGCAAAGCCCTAGCTGAGTAACAGGCCTTAGGAGTGCTACAGAGATGGCATCAGCCTTATATATTTAACTAATGCCATCTCATTTGTAGCGACGGCAGCTTAAGACGATGACACCTCTTACTGTCACAGAAATACCCAGAAAATAATCAATACCAGCAAGTGTTTCAAGGAAAAAATTCTTAATGTTTAACTATACACACACATCCGTCCTGGTATCAAGAACAGCCGTTATACCAGGTTCTGACCTGGGCAGGATAAACTGTGTCCCCTTGAACCTTACGAGCTCAAGAATACTCCTGGTACTATTTAAAAATATATCCGTGAATGATTCATAGAGATATTAATAATGTATTTGTATCACACACTATTGTCATAGACTTACACTTCAGGTTTCCCAGCAGCCTTGTTTGCGGCAGGGAGCAGGTGGGGCTGCGCTCGGCTCCCGCAGCTGCCCCAAGCGTTGCTGCTTTGTACTCAAACCGCCCTCAGCACTTCCACAGCTCCTATAAAACACCCTGATCTCTCCAGCAACAGTGCGTTCACAGCCCTTACTGGCCCTCAAAGACTCAAATGCTTTGGACAGTGGCATTGTTTTCATGATAGAAAATCATAGTGATCTCCTCACTTAATGAAAAGAGCATTACAAATAGCTGAAAATGTTTAAAACCTCTTTTAAATAATACCATTAAAAGGTGGAAGGATTTAACTTCCTCTTACACAGCCGTTCGCCCAGGGCTTAACAATAGGGGATTTGGCTTGCACAACTGCAACAATATCAGAAAAACAAGTTGAATCCAGGAAAAAGAAATACTCATTTCTGTATTTCAGTTAATCTTCCGAAACATAGGACTATTATAGTCTGCTGGAACATGTATAGCCACAAGAGAACTGAAAAAGAAATGAAGACTTCCTTTCAGTCCCTCACAAAGATGACAAAGTGAATGCCATTGAAGGGAAGAGGACATCAGCGTGAGATAAATTAGCCAAATCACTTGCTCAAAATATGGGATTATATTGCGTTAAACTTCTAAGGAAGTAAACACAATTTTAAATTCAATAACTTTCTTTGACATTAGGAGCTAGTGTATAGCAACTGTAATGCAAATTTAATTGCTGTACTATTTTGTATGTAGTTCTACAGTGCTGATTCATTCCAGGGTCAATATGAGGTTTTCTCATTTTGTGTCTCTACCAGGAGTGTCAGGCACATACGAGAAGTATTAGATTTTGCTCTTCATTTATCCCCTTTCAGATTGCAAAATAAGTAAGACCTGAAACACGAAAATAACCTTCACTCTGTCTTCAGCTACTTGCAAAGGTAAATTCTTATCTCAACTTTATCCATATCCTCAGCTTTATAGCAACACTAAAACATTAGAGGGAAATACTTTCTAATAATGATACATTAACGAACAATAAATTACAGAGGAAATACTACTTAGAACATCCATATTAATACTAAATGAGTTCTTCATTATTAATATAGTACCATAAATATAAAAAGGAATTATCAATAATTAGGCTATGATTTTATATTGTTAAACACCAGAGATTATATTTTATTTCAAATAATTTTAATAGACTTTGAAAAAGCCATCCGCCTTCCTGCACAGAACTTCATGTCGAGTGAAGCAATCTGTGCAAAGAACAGGTGCTTCAAACGCACAAGCCCTGCCATGCCTGCCTTAAGTCGGCAATTATTTCACTAACAGGGGAAGCTTGTTTTCTTGAGAGTTATAAAATTAGAACTAACGCAGCCATAGATTCCAGAAAAAAGGAAGTAATAATAATTTGTACTGTGTCGTGGTTTAACCCCAGCCAGCAACTAGGACCACACAGCTGCTCGTTCGCTCCCACCTGCTGGGATGGGGGAGAGACTAGGAAGAGTAAAAGTGAGGAAAAGGAAACCCTCACGGGTTAAGATAAAGACAGTTTAACATAAATAGACCAAAAGCCGCGCACGCATGCAAAGCAAAACAAGGAGTTCATTCCCTGCTTCCCCTGGGCAGGCAGGTGTTCAGCCATCTCCAGGAAAGCAGGGCACCGTCACACGTAACGGTGATTTGGGAAGACAAAAACGCCGTAACTTTGAATGTCCCCCCCACTTCCTTCTTCTTACCCCAGATTTATACACTGTCATACGCTTACCCCAGCTTTATGTACTTTATATACGGCCACACGGCATGGAATATCCCTTTGGTCGGTGGGGTCAGCTGTCCCGGCTGCGCCCCCTCCCGGTGCCTTGTGCCCCCAGCCTGCTCGCTGGTGGGGCGGTGCGAGGAGCAGAAAAGCCTTGGCTGCTCAGCAACAACCAAACCCACCAGTGCGCTGTCAACACCGTTCTCATCCCAAATCCAAAGCATAGCCCCACACCAGCTGCTAGCAAGAAAGTCAGCCCCATCCCAACTGAAACCATGACAACTGGTATAACACCTTTCCTTTTGTGATCATAAAGCATTTTATAATCCATATGAAGTATGTCCCTGTGCCTAGTGTCCATACTAGTGCAAACCGTGTTTCAACTGGAGTTCATCATCCCATGTTTTCAGATGTTAGACTCTGATAGTACAGAAGACGAATGTGGCCTTTTTCCACCAAAACCTATTCTGATGATACAAACTCAGATTTATCTTCCCATAGCTATTTTCCTTTTCTTCTCTCATTTCTTAAGCTTCCTTGATGAAAGATCTCTGATCCAGCTGCTAAAAAACTGCTGTTGGTGATGCTGCTTCATCACAAAAATGAGGTGAAAGGAAATAGTGTTTGGACAGTGCATAAAACAATAAAAGAAAGATAAGTTTTTGTTCCTTTTCTAGCAGCTGAGGAATATCAGTGTAAAGGAATCAAGTACTTTTGTGTTTAAATGGGAAAATGGGGGCTTCACCAAACACAATAATTACATTTCATGCAGCAGAATCTTACTAGCATATTAGAGGGGTTCGGGCTGTTTAGACTTAAGTAAGTGATGGAACTGGGGGAAGGGACCTACCAAAATTCTTTTTAGTTTTCTGCCTCCTCAGTATTTAAGGAGAGCCTTCTGCACAAAGATGAATTTGCACCACCCATCATTAATAAAAGCTTTGTAAACTTAACACTTCGTAATTTTACTTTGTCACAGATTTAAAAGAAAAAACCCCAACATGCACACAGCACGTGACAAACTGCAATCTCACAAGCCACCGTGTCTATGCAAATGCTGTCAATAAGGTTCTAAGTAGCTCATTCATTGCCAGAGACTCATGCCGAAAATTGAAGCTCTTCTTACCAAACTCTTGCAGACTGGAGGTTATTTTTCATTTAGATAACACTGTTTAAAATACAACTATCTTGCTGAGATATCATTTGTCTTTCACGTTCTTTGAAGCAGGCACAATTCAGAATTTTACTTGCCAGCATTACAGAGGGACAAGTGTCACAGTTGCTGACGGCTTCCCACTGGCTCTGCTTCTCCTCCCATCGCCCTCTCCAGGCTCTGGGGAGGCCTCTTCGGTTCACCAGCTCTGGTGTTTCTCTGAACCATCAGTAAGCAGATTGCTCTTGCCAAAACAGTAAAAAAACCTATACACCTTTCTTGCATTGTTACCAGGGCTGGATACATTTGATATTGAGTTACCCCTGAGGTCAGAGCCAGTGTCAGAGCCAGCACAAGGGAGGCAATGGAAGTGCAAGACAGGAGGAGAGCAGTTGGACCACCCTACTAGACGGCAGTGACCTGTTAGTCCAACCCCAGCTTCTTAGGTGAAACATCACGAGAGAAGCATCTGCAACCTGACTTAGTCCTAAAAAGTGTTTTTATGAGTTCTCTGTTTCTACGCCAAGGAGACAGAAGAGTCTTAGAGATGTAGCTGAGCTACGTATTCTGCTCCTGCATATCCTTCATGGAAAGAGTAATGCCAGACAGTGACATAAACTGTATTATGTGGTCAGCTAAAATATTTAGAAAGAGGAACACAGATATATAATAATTTAATGAAATTTTGTGGGTTTGTACGACTGTCTTCATGTTGTATTTACGCTCCAAAATAGTAGCTATCAAGAAGGTCTATAATTAGGGGAAACCAAGAACCTCACTGTAAACTGGAATAGCCTGTCAGATTGAGATTTCGCTTTCACAAACTCTTGGAATTGCAATGACAAGAGTTCATTTAATGGATAGAAGACAGCAATACTGCTGCTTTCTTGTGTTACTGATCTTGCTTTCCATGAGAAAACATTTTTCCTTTCCTCTGTTTGTTGGGAGTTATGTGGAGCCTCCCGAATGCCCAGATGCATTCAGTGCGACTGAAACGGTGCTCCCAGTTTCTGAGGCTGTATATTCAATTAATGTAATATGTCACATCATCTTCAAAATGCAAGTTTCTTAGGAAAAGAGACATTACTGTGAAAGAATGAATTTAAAAGACATGTAAAACACATTTTCTTGGGAAAGTATTTGATTCAAATTGTTAGAAGACAAAAACCCATAAAGGTCTCTTTTATGCCTTCCTTCTTAATCTTCAGCCAAAGTTTCAGGACCATAAACTGGTATCAATGGAAGCTGCATCTCAGAAATGAAAAGAATATATGGCCTTTAATGGAAGAAATTTTTACACTGAAAAGAGAGAGAGAGGGAGCATTTCTATGCTTTGCAGTCATTCAGCATAAAATTACTTACTTATTATTCATAACTATCTTTAAATGCTTTATTGAAGCATAATGCGAAAAAGTACCTGTCCATACTTAAAAATGAAAATTTCATCTATCCAGCCTACATTTGGGTTTGGGCTTCAACATCTATTAAAGAGCTGCATTATTTCCTCTTGTTTGACATTGCTAGGTCGGTGCACCATCATTCCTTGGGTGTGACAGGGACAACGGCATACCAAAAAAATAGTCACAGCAAATTTCAATTGTATTGCTTGCAAAGGAAAGCTAAAGATAGAGTTGCTAAGCAATAGCAAGAGAAAGTCTGAGGTGCGGCAGGACTAGCTGTAGGTATTTAATGTTCTGGGACCCGCAGAGTGCATTTTTTCCTTAAGGCTTGCTAGGAGCACTGAGTTTACTTGAACCCAAAAGCTTCACGCACCGCTACTAAACACTGAAATCCTTTTACTTATGGAGCACACTCCCCTGTGCTCAGGATATACAGATTCTGCTTTCTTAGATATTTTTGGGAGGAGGTAAATGGAGACCACTGCCTTTCTACAGCAGCTTTTCTCAGATTCTGTGCTTCTACAGATCCTGATGAATCAGCAAGCCCTTGGTCCTACCTGGGTCTACTTCCAGGAGAACAATCAGCTTGTTTTTCTACACACACAAAGAGGAGCTTTTGAGTAGCAGGCAACTATTCTCCTGAACTTGGTTCAAGAATAACAAAACAGAGAAAATACCTGACAGTGCCCGGATCAAGCCCAGCGTGCATTCAGATCAGTTTCATCAAAGTATTGGAGCAGACAGCTGTTAAGCACTTACTTACAATTTGCAATGTTAATTATTTTTTCCAGATTATGAAGAAATGCCTTAGTGAAGAAAAAATAGTGGTTTCATTTAACAAACTATTTCATCTGTTAATGCAGTTGTCCTGATGTCAGGAACTATCCTCTGCCTTACTTCCAACTTCAGGTTCACGCAAGTCTTTCTCAGGTAGAAAACACAAGTGCAATGACTTCCCCCACCCCTGCACTCCTCCAGCTTTACTCAGAAGTGCTGAAATACCACTGAGGCCCCAGCAGCACCCCCTGCCCATTCGCGTTTCACATTCCTTGTTGCCGCTGCACATCCTCAAGGGTCTGCTGCAAGCGCACTAGAATGGGAGCACATTCCCCACCATCCCTCTAATTTCTTCTCATCCCTGCCTGTATAGTGCAGTCCAAGCTACGCTGCCTTACTGGGAGGTTATAGGTATAAAGCAATGGCTAACACATTGATACCCTCTTCTTTTTTTTTTACGGCTGCTACAGATCAAGGTACTAGGCAGGTTGTTTGCCACACCAAGATTTGATCCACTATAATTAAAGACGCACTTGAGCCTTTCTGGTTGCTCTCCAGCCAGACAGAAAGGGCAGGACATCTATTTGCCTCCCAAGGAATGTGGGAAAGAAAAGCAACCAGCTATTCCTTTCCCACTTTGACATACGCCTTTGCAATCCCGGTGTCTCACAGAAGTCACTGCTTGGACCAGAGACAGAAATTAAAGTACTCTAAGTGTGAGTGGAGAGCACCTGATCACTACACTATCTCTCCTGATAGACCAGCTCTGTCAGATTTAGTGAGATGGTTTAAAGAGTTAATGGCAGAGTTGCCAGCCCTCTGTGACACAGCAAAGCGGCTGTGCAGTGGCTCCTTAGCCACCACATTTGGCAGCCCAGTGCCCTGACCTCAGCCACTGCCGATTCCCGGTCAGGTTTACCCCCAGCTTCAAAGCCCGGCACCCCCAGGCCCATCCTTGTTCCAGGAGTCACAGCCTTTGGCAGCGGGAAGCCCGGGCGCTGGAAAACATTGACCTCACGCCCACCCCAGAAGAAGAAAGTCAGCCAAGCTCAGCATATCAAAAAGGCCTTTTCCTATTGTTTAACACGAACCCAGGGTATACACCTGAATAACATTATTCTGCAAATGAATGGACTTTATTTTCATTCCGTTAGCATAGTCTCCCTCTTGGTTGGAAGTTTACTCTTTCGGCAGTTATTCTGGTGGAATGTAATCATTTAACTGTGATTTATGGTACAGCTATATGCAGCTGGCTTAGTGCAAGGTGAACGCACAGTAGTACTTTAATAGTTCTTTTCCATTAGCAGGTATGTTTTTCAGTTGGCTTCACCGCGATTGGAAGAGTTGATAAATGTAACATATAAAACAGTGTTGGTAAATGTCTTGAGGCTAAGAGTAAGCTTACTGCTTACCTCTCAGAAGGTGAGATAACTATATGCCTCTAGAAAATAACCTTCCAGGTGATAGCTGTGACTAAAAATTTGACGGAGAGGAGGAAAGAGTGTTTACAGTAGTGAGCTTAAAAGGAGTATCTCTGTTCAGAAAGAGATCTAGGGGGGAAAAACAACCCTCTTCTCTTGCATTGCTGTTCTTGCTTATAGGCTACCTTTCTGAATATTGACACTGATGCTAAATAGCATTAATAATTGCTAAGTTATATTAAATTGTATATCAATCAAATTAATAATGTCTACCCTACTTGAGGCATTTACGTTCTCCAAAATCACTAGCATCTGCTCCTATTAAAAATGACAGATGATTTGCAAATCCAAACTTTTGGTGAAAAACATTAGCTAACAAGGTGAAATTAAAATTTACATCTTGTTCCAACATAATGAAGATAATTAAAAAGAGTGATAAAACCCTTTGATTAACCCACATCCCGTTTTGCATGGCACTATTATGGAAATTAAACATGGAACAGTGTAAACTTAGTACTGGCAAAAGATTCCCATATAAATATATTCCAATTTAAAAATTAAGAAAATATAAAAACATGTCATTGGATCTCTGACTGCACCTTTTGTCATTGCTGAATTAAAGAGCAGAACTGGGGGCATATGCCGCAGTGAGATAACTCATGTCTTGAGTTGCTGAAGGATTAGAGTTTGCTCCCGTTTCTTTCTTGTACCAGGCATGACATTATTCCCACAATGATTTTGGAGTATAGTTTAATTAGCCTCCCTACTATAATCAAGCTGTGCTCTGTCATCAGAAACGTTCAAACCCTGCAAAATATGCATCCGAATTGCTGCGTTCTGGGTGACTGGGTTTTGTTTTGATGCTTTTAGTTCAGTTTTATTTTTCCAGTGCTAAAGGGATCACAAAAACATTCATTTTAAGTTCTGCCCGACAGAATGACGTCTGGAACCTTTGTTCAGAGTCCTTTCTGTTCCCCAGGAGTCCTTCCTTTGGTCTCTGCAGCTACTCTGTGAAGGCCTCAGCCGAAGACAAAAGCACATCAGCAGTACTGAGGTTTAGGATTTCTTTTCCTTCCGTGTGTATGCTTGTTTTGGAAGGACAATTCACGGGTTCCTGCCTGCAGTTTTTCGGACAGGTAAGCCTGCATTTCTGGCATAAGACTAGGACAGCTAACAAGTATTCAAAAAAGAAACTTCTTTAAATTCACAATATCCATCTTGCAGAGAAAACTATCACTGTGCAGGGATGCAGATGAGGTGGTACAAGGGCTGTAGTGTATCTCTCAAATACCAGCTGCTGCTTAGAAATACTGTATACAATGCTCTCTACCAAATTTACAGTAAGTCATTGACCAAACTACTTGTCTGCTTCTCCCCCCACTGCCCAAATTAGAGTAGCTAACTTAATGAAAAATGATTTTTTTTTCTTTTTGTCGCTTAGGAGGGTCTGAACATAAAGCTCTTATCACCAAGCCACAGCTGTAGGAGGAATCCTTTAATCACAGCCTTCCTCCTCGAAGAAGAATATAGATTTATGACCGGACTTTGGTTACTGAGCGAGAAAGAAATATTGCCAGCAGCCACCATACTACTTCCCATAGGCTGTAAACAGCTTTAATCTGCTTTAGCTGTCATTTTGAAGTCGAGAGATATTAGAGTACAATGTAATTATGTGGTTGTGGGCAGAAGCACAGTTTATTTTCTTTAAACTAAAGTGGCAGAGGTAAATTCGTAGACTGTGCCTAAACAAACAAATCCTCCTCCCTCGCTCTTACAGCCACCATGGCTGCAACAGTCCCATCCCTTTTGTGCTGCTTCGCTCGCTCCACTCTCCTGCTAATACACTTTCATGGGGACCCTGGCGTCCCGCCACGCTGAAGTGAGTTCACGTGTCTCTTGCACACACGCACACAAAAAGAGAATGTTTTCTTGGATAGTACAAAAAGGCCACTGGAAATGCTGTATGCTGGTTTTGTTAGGAGCACAACAGTCATGTGTTCACCCCTAAGCTTCCCAGGACAAGAATCCTTTCACATAAGCACAGATGCTCATTTTTACTTGCTTAAAAGGATCATTTTCCTGTCATTATGTAGAGAGTTTTAGAATAACCTGATTAATTATCATTTATCTTTGCTTTCATATCTAATAGGGCTTGTCAGGAAAGAAAACTCCTACTTAATATAATGCACACCAAAAAAGGACATTTAGCTTTTCCCCCCATCTCTAGAAAAAATAAAGTAGTTCCTTTTGAACAGTTTCCTGTATTCTAGGTGGACATTACAAACATTAAGTTACAGAGTTATTCTTCATCTGACCTAACGTTTGGTTTGCATACGAAATGAAATTCTTCAACAGAAAATAAGAGAAAGACCAGTTCTCTACCATGATACCTCAACTGTTAGCTAATAATTTCTCAAACCTTTGCAACCTTTAATTCTGTCCTGTATTTGAGAAATCTTTACAGTGAGTTTCTACAAATATTCTCAACAGATGCACCTACTGGATCCACTTCAGTAAAGCAGAGCCATTAAGTGCATAAGTTTAACTTAATTTAGCATATCATCTAAGCACACACTTAGCTTTACTGGAATCTATAAATTCGTAAAACTGTATAATAATTATACAGATATATTTCCTCACCTTATTTATTTCTTTATTAAGTGAACATAATGAAATTATGTGGACTGCTATCATTAAAGGATATTTGCTTCTTGGTCTGAGATTTCAGGGAAGAAAATACTAAACCAAACTTTCCTCCTTATACGATGCAATACTGCTCTCTTTGCATGAGTTAAGACGACAAAGAGCAGATAAATTGCAGTCTTGCTGGATTTATATTGTTCTATGTTGCATATTGCATTTTAAAATTCATAGGTTGAGGGATCTATTTGCCATCAGTTACGTGCTATTGCCCTTTCAAAGTGCTACTGTAACTATTATGCAGGACATTGCAGCCTCTCTGGATTTTCATACCAATAATCTCCTCCTGATTGTCTGAGTTTGTCCACCTCCCAAATACTACCAGGAAGTGCTTAAAAAGTCTGAGCCTGTTACATGCTGGGTGCCACCAGTTCAACTGGTTTTAGAAGATGCCTAGACAAGGTGTCATGAATTAATACCACTGTGACCTAGAGAAAATATATTTGTTCATTCATTTGCAAAGAGAAAAAAAAAAAAAAGGCAAAACATGGTTTATTAGATGAATTAAAAGGAGAGTGATGTGCTATAGCACTGGGAGTGGTAATTATCAACTCCGTCTGAAAAGGGAATAAACAGTCCGGCAGGGCCTTTTGCAGCATCAGTTTGCCTCTGTATTCCAGCCAGGCATCAGTCTCCATGGAATCCAAACAGTTATCCAAGAAAATTATTCCTGCTAAGAGTGAGACTTCTCCTAGCAGGCACTCAAGATCTTGGTGCTGTGGGCCTATCGGTAAGATCTATTGGGCTGAACTTCTAATATCAGAAGCTGAGGAATGTACATCTGTGCTAAATATAAAAAAGTAAAATACAGTGGCGTGTACGCCTCAAGAGTCCTTACTACTACCCGATAGCTCCCTCAATTCTTTATTCAAATGAAAACACAAAAAAGGATAGGCAATTTTAGTGTCACTTCTGAACTTTAAAAAATGAAGTTGCAGAGCAAAGAGGACTATGGAAAATTCTACCACAGTCTCAAAATGAAACCACACAGCTTCAAAGATTGAGCGGGTCTTTTGACTAAAGATAAACATTTTCAAGTAATAGCTTTTATGGTAAATTGTTGTGATAATTAAATGAGAATAGAGACTGAGTTTGTATAAAATGTTCAGGAGAGTCAGCGACTGCAAGTTTCTCCATGCTCTTCTCCATCAGTATTCACCAGTCATTCCGGACATTAAAATGAACAGTTAAGCGTGATCCTGTACAGAACAGCACCATGGTCATAAGAAAAACCCTCAAAAGCAGTCCTATAATTTCTATTGAAACAGACAGGGATGTTCATTCAAAACTGGCATCTGCTAGTGGGAGATATCAAGATAAAGATAACCATCAAAAATATCTTTGTTGGATTAATGTCGTAGGTGGGGTCACACTGACACTTTTCTGTAGTAAGCTCTATGATTAATAAAACTGCTTGGAAAGTGGTTCTTTTAATGACAGACAGATATATATTGTATGACCCAAGTTCTTCATAAATGCCATCTTATTGTCAAAATGCTGAGAGAGAAATTTGATATGATAAATGTTCTTTCTTCCTCCCTTTTCCCCACACTGATCAAACAGAAGAAGCTAATCCAGTTGCCGACACTGAAGCGATTAACAATAAAAGGGTGATTTCTGCAAAATTCAGTCCTTGTACCTTAAGAAAAACCTTTCATTTTACTCATTTTGCGCTACAAATAATTAAAGGATATGAATCAGAGGGCTGGAAGTGACCTCCAGAGATCAGTTAAATCAGTTTCCCTGCTAGCAGGCAGAAATATCATACGTGGGGTTTCCCAAGAGATGTGTGTCTATCTGAGGTTGTTAAAGACCTGCAGAGAGGGTCTCTACAGCCTCCCTAGCCACTCTGCTCCACCATTTCATGACCAAGGAAAAGCTTTTCCTAACATCTAAGCTAAATTTTCTTTTCTATAGTTAGAATTTCTTATCATATATGCCATCAGCATAGAGAAACGTGCAGTTTCACCATTATTTTAGACTTACGCAGGATGACATTTTTGTCAAAAGGTGTGATCCCAGTGACTCTGGCGGCACATCCCAGTTGTGTCCCTTGTGATGGCTCCAGTGATTCAACATCTGTCAGCTGAGCTGCTGATCCAGCTGAAAATGAATGGAGAAAAAAAGCTGGGTACTTTTGAATCAGATCAATGGCTGCAAGGCAGTAGGAGATCAGCTCCATAGTTGAAACTCCTCCTGATGTTGCTGCTACCAAGAAAACCAGTGCAAGATCATTTCCCATTGAATTTCCGCCTACCTAGCTGTTTTCTATCCGGCATAAGCCCCGTACTTTGAATAGAGCCATATATCTGTAACAGTGCCATATTTCTATAACAAAATCATGTATGTGATCGTCAGACTCAATCTCCTGCCATCTAGCATTCAGATTTCTCCTAACACCTGCAAGTTTAATAAGCCTACTCTCTATCACATCCTCCTGATCATGATTAAAAAAAAATTAAATTACATCAGTATTAAACACAGATAAAATGGTGGGTTGGTTAATGTTTCTGTAATTGAGGACACCTGATAAACATTTTAATAAAAAAAGAACAGAATGCTGTTGATGCATCACTCAATTAGAAACGAGGCCTCACTCCTACCTCATCAGCTGAAATACCAGAACGACTGGAAAACAAGTAGAGCAAACACAGTGGTCATGTGTGATAATGAGTCCAGGTTCCTTAGAGAATGAACTTTATTATTTCCTTTCTCATGCTAGCCATGATGGATCTTCAGAGAGATGCAAAAAGTACATCTTATTTTGTTGTAGCTACAGCAATCAGAAGCCAAGACTTGTGAAGAAAAGAGGAGGACTGCCTTTCTGAATAAAACCAACAAACATTTGATCGAAAATTACTGCAGTTACTTAAGGTCTAAAGAAAATCAGTTTCAGCCACTTCACGAATATAACAGTTTGCACTCAGTAGTAATCTCCAAGCTGTAACAACCCCCATAATTCTTTGACACAAGATGTTATTGAGGCCAAGAGCTACAGTAGACCTAAGAAAGTTTTTTTCATGTTAACACCATCAGGGCCCTCTACGGTCTCCATGGGGAAGATGGAAATACCAGAGGAAACTTTGAAAGACATTGGATAAACTCATTTTTAACAAAAAGGGCTATTAAAAGTGTTAATTGTGACTACCAGAAGTTCACTTTTGAAAAATAAATTCGTAGAAAACTAAAGGGTTCTCAGATAAGGTTTGTTTGTGTTTTCTCCTCATAAGAAGCTTCCTGATACAGAATCAGGGAGGTAGAAGAGGGAAGAGGAGAGAGACACACACCCTATCCGAGCTGGCCGTTGTTATCCAAACAGCAGTGTTGGGAATGTAGATTTGCTGCTTTCCATCCAAATTCCCAAACTACTGGGATCGGCAGTTACACTGTTCCTCCCTTCGCCCACAACCAATATCTACTATTTTTCACTTGTTTCATAAACCAGAATTACTGTTTCTTATATAAGCCTCGAGAAATGGGACACTAAATTAGATAGACTACTGGCTAATCTGTTAAAGTGATTCTTGTATTCCTCATGGAGACCAGTTCTTGGAAAGTCGCACTCATGAACCTAAAATTCATTCCCTGTGGAGAGAATCAATATAAGGCTTTTGTGCCACTTCTAAGCCCTACAGCTGTTGTGCTGCATGGATATATATTTAACTCATTCATATAAGCGAGCAGGAGCTTCAGGATTTTGTTCAGTCATTAAATAGACTCCAGAGCAGGTTAAAAGAAGAAAGAAAGAAAAATAACATACTTGTTTCATGTACACAGGTTAAAATCCTACAGGATGTTTTCTACTAATAGGGATTTTAAAAACAAAGTTTAGACATGTAATTTGCTGTTCGCAGGGGTGCAGCACTACCTCTCACCACTTCCTCATGTCCCTTCCTTTACCTCAGAGATCACAAATCAAACACTTATTTCTTGAATATGACAAAATTGTTGAAGTACAGCAGTTTCATTTAA
>VYZM01024098.1:35651-66054 GCA_013398915.1 Dromas ardeola | reverse complement strand
AAAAAAAAAAAAAAAATATTTACGGTTAGAGCATTATGTGCTAATATAACATTCAACAATTAAAATTACTTGCATCCAAATTATATTGCCAGTTAATGGCATCTAAAATAATATTGATAATAAACGATGCAGAATATCTTCCCAGAAGTCTAATTCTGATTCATAAAATTTTTTCATATACTGGCTTGAGTAATGATACAATATATAATGGGAATAATACATCCCATTTGTTGATGATTTTCTGCAAGTTCTACATTAGAGTTTTCTTAAAACTTACACAGAAAGCTCAAGAAAGTAAACTTCCTCATATAAAATTCATAAATAGGTTTAAATGGTGGCTGAAACCAGCTCCATTTTTCCTTGTAGTTCTAAGAGTACAAAATGCAAATCCAAAACAGACCCCAAAGTCGACAAGCTTTTCATGTTTAGAAGGAATTCAATAGATTCCAGTCCAAACATACTCCAAGATGGCCTCATTCCAGCGATCACAGTACTGCAAGGAGTCCTTTTAACCCCTATGAGCAAAAGTAGGGAGCAATCAAAAGAAACTCTGGCTCACCGGCATTCAGCAAGAAAAGGAAGCAGTCAACAAGAACTCAGGTAGTTGCTAATTAGCCAAGTTTTCCCACAGCTCTGAGAGCTTTCAGAAGTCAGCATTCAGCTCATTTACATGTGTTAGAAGGTGAGCACTTACTGATGACCATTGAGAGCAGTCGGGGGTTGGTGAAACCCAAGCACTGAACTGTTTTTTATTGCTCATAAAACTTTGCAGTATTAGGAAGTCTATGGAGTAAAGCAGACACACTCCTCCAATGGGTTCTTTTTTTGCTGCTCTTCATTCATTCCTCACTAAACTCTTTAGAAGAAGCAAAGTTTATAACTCCTTTAGAGAGCTAAGTCATTCCAATCAGGCCATGCATAGTGAATGCTCTCCGACTGCCCTTTCCTCCTGCACCACTTCTCACTTGATAGTGTAGACAGGACCGTTTGCGGTCTCTTTGCCTGCATTTTGCACAAATTAGGGTCATCAATAAAAGAAGTCATAGCCACAGTACAGATTGCCTTGATTCACAGCAGGAGGGAATGCTACATCTGAAAGCAAATGCTGTCATTTCAAATGTCACCCAGTATGTCACCAAATGTCACCTTCCTAGATTTTTTCCTGTAATGACAGTTTAAAGCTATATGTGATGTTTGCTGAACCCCCTGGTAGATCATCTATTATGTTCCACTTCAAAATCAGATGCTAGACCTTCCTGACATCTGGCAAGCGATTGCCCTGTAGTTACAACACTACAAAATGAAAAGAAACCCAAAACACCTCCCTACACACACACACACACACGCACGCTCGGCAAGCCTTTACCTTTCCAAAACAATTTCTAAATGTCTTCTAATCCACACATGCACTTAAAGATCACATCAGCACCTTCACCTTTCCCTCCCCATCCGCGATCGATTTGTCTGCTGTTTGTGGTCTTCAGGGGTCACTTATTTGGAAAGGTGAGCATTTCTCTAAAAACAGAGATTACTCAGTACCTTTTTTTAAATTAAAGTCCCAAATAGACCTGTCAAATATGTAGGGATTAGGACAGATGGACATCCAAATTCTCTCCTTTTAGACTAAATAGATGTTTGTAGAACAGACAGACGTGGAAAGGGTGTCAAGTATGAACATTTAGAAGAATTAGTACGGGAGAGCTTGCCCCACTTTGCCACTATTTTTCATCAGTTTACATTTTTTAAGTGTTAGTGTTATTTCCAATTTGTACTGGCTCACTTTGAATATCAACCACACCGCAATAACACCTGGCATACATGAAAGAAGAAAAGCAGCTCATGCACATTTTCACAGGAACTGTAGCAGAGTTAAACACTAAATAAAACTCAGATCCATCAAGTGTCACACCCCAACATCATCCAACTCTTCTACAATTTTATATCTAATACCTGTGCTCTGACAAACCTTGCTTTTAGCAATTTGCATATCCAAAAGTGGCCTAATCTCTTATCCCCCTTATGCGAACCTAAAACCAATGCAACGACATTTTCAATTGCATTCATCTAGTTTTAATTAGCATTGTTTCTAAACTACCTGCAAAAGTGGGCAGTTTTATTGATGACAGTCTCCAGTCTCGGGGGTTTATTTCCTGAGTAGCCCACTGTTTATCAGTCCTCGCTTTTTTCTTCCCCTCAACTTTCCCCCCTGCTCTTTATTCTTAAAATTCTTAACACTTGACTCTACTTCAAAGCTGCCTCTGCTACGTTTATTGTCCTGCCAAGTGTGAGGCTTCTCTCTCTCTCTGCTCTGCTGTTGACACTAAACTCAATGATCAGTTGATCAGTCTAGCCTATCTGTCTGGCTGTTGACATTGAGCCCCTTCAAGCTTCTGTTTTCCTCTTCTATTTTTGTATCATTCAGCAACTTGCGTTTTCCTCTGAGGTCACCCTTAAAGGTCCATGTGTCATGTTTTTCATTTCTGCCTTGTCAGGAAAATCTTGCCACTGCATCTATCAAAGTAATCATCAGGCCTTGATGTAAGAGTGTGGTTCCTCTCACATTTTTCATTACCAGATAATTTATTAATATCCTCCTGAGCAAGACTAGATTTATCTTGATAAAACCGCTATCAGTGGCGACACAGTATACAGCACTGAAAGCGTTCAGCTAGTTTGGCAAACGCTCAGAGAAGAGGTGCCCTTTAACTTCTCCCAGCCCTTAATTCCTCAGCAAGCTAAAAGAAGATTCTGGCTCCTGAGGCTCTGGCGGCTTTGGGCGCTGTGCCACTTCAGTAAAGCTGACCGGGGTCAGCCCCCTCCCACCAGCCCCTGCAGCACATCTGGCTTTTCCTTCGCGACGCTCTCTGTTGCCAGCATGGAATACGTACTCGTTAAACAACATACAAGTAATGTAGCGATACACACAGAAGCAAAAAGCTTTAGAGTTAGGAGTGCCATCTGACAGGAGAAACTACAGGCAGTCATTTTACATTTGAGGCTGGGCAGCCCCCGACACTGCAATATTTTCTACCCGGGCGGATATTCTGTGTTCCTCTGGCAACCGAACCCTGCCTGAGCACCCCTCCCCACCTCAGCACCCTCTTCCTCTAACAGCCATTTCTCTTTTACATTATCTTTGCTGGAAAAAAAGTCGTAAGGCTACTCAGCCAGCTCCCCGCTCTATTATATACTGAAATTAAAGCACAGGAGGCCCTCCACAAAAGCGGCTGGCTAATGACTCTCCTGGTGGACATTAGGCAAGAGATGCATTTGTGACATGAGTGGCAGCTGTGCAGACACCAGTTTATGTGATTCAGCACAGCTATTTCATTAATTGTGTTTCACGCTTCATTTCCTCAGATTACACTCAAAATAAATAAATAAATAAGAACACAAAGCTGCTGTGTTCTCTGAACCATCCACCAAACAAAAAGAAGGGAAAAAATGCCCTTATTTTAATTGGCTTCCTACGTATTTTTCTGTCTTAGGTGCTTTTTAAACTGTAAAGTCAAAAATAAAATAAATTGCACTTATATTCTGCTGTCTAATTATCTCTTCGGTTTTCCACAGAGACTTGGGTAGCTTACAGAGAACCCTGCTATGAGGAAGGATGCTCTAATGAAAGTGGAAATATTGTAGAGGCTTACCTACAAACATGACGTGTCTATATGTGCTGCTTTACATGATTATGTTTTGTAGCTCAAGTTCAACACAGAAAAGCTGTGTGTGCAGTCTTAGGAAATCAACAGCTTAGTTTAAAAACTGACCCTTTATGTATCTTCATACCTAGATGCATAATGGAAAAGTAATTACAAGAAACAATGAAAAATGCAAATGCAGAAATGGAAAACAATTGCTTTGATTCAAATCAGTAATGTGAGTGCTCTAAAACACCCCCCAACTCATGTTTGAACAGATAGTGACAGGTGACTTGTTCAGCTCCACAAAAACCATGGAAAGCAGCCAACGCGGTCATGAATTTTTAAGATCAAAAGTTACGGGAGACTGTGCCAAAAAATTACTGTTTGATAGAACAGCAGTTTTCACATCAGAAGGTGTAATTTTAGAAAAAACTTCTGTAAGAAGCTTTTCCTAACACTGAAATTAGTGTGAAAGCCCGACCCAATTCCAGTGGTCGTTGCTGGAACCTTTCTCACTCATAGCCAAAAATCGAGCTGAAACAGATGCAGCAACCCTCTATAGATCAAAATCTCGGTAGATTTTTCAGAAGCCTTTCCTTAGGAAGTTTCTTAGGTTTACAGAGGAAGAGATGCACCCAGGAGTAGCCTCCAGCCTTGCTGTAGAGCAATCACGTGGGAGCGTAGGTTCAAATCTTCATTCAACGTTAGTCAGAGCACGTTCTAGATAAAAGCCTTATAAAGCAGAGGCCAACTCTTCATGAGAAAATGAAGAGCATTCCCTCATAAAACAACTACTTTTGAGAGGGAAAATATCTAGTGCTTTTTTTTGTTTATTTTTACTAAAGATGCAAATATTGTAAGCTCAATATTTGCAAAAAATTGAGAGCGAGCATATTTAGAAAAATATGGGGCAGGGAGTCTAGGCAATTGCTGAGATATAATCATCCATCTACTATAAATATCTGCAGTGTGAAAAAGGCTCTCTCTCCCTCTGCATTTTGGTGCTGCTGCTAAGCACTAAGCTTTTTTGTGGTTTCATTTTAGTAATCAGGATCTCTCGTACTTCCCGGACAGATGGCCATTCACACTTCAGTGCTCATTTAAACACATACGTCAATGATGACAGAACATTTCAGCTGAGAACAGGCCAATGTAATCTTCCAAATTCAAGGCTATCTGTCATTTTTGTTGGTTATATAAAACCAGAGTCAAAAGAAAGTAGGACTGTTCTTATTTGGAAAGCTAGAAAGAAAATGGAAAATTCCACCTCGCTCGCTGTCAACATGAAACTCAGGCAAGGCTATTTAAAATGATTTGAGAAGGTCTGAATGTCTAGCCTCTTCTGATCCATTGGCAGTTGCTCTTGGGGCCTGCTGAGAAATGGGAGAAGCTAATATCAGATTAGAGAATGAATGTCGGGCATTGCGGGCTGCTCAGAGCCCCCACAAGAACATTAATTCTATATATCCTCTTCAAATCCATCTCATGTTTATAATTTAATGGTCCTTCGTTTGTCTTTTAAGGTATTAGATAAGTACATGCCAGCACCTTGCAGCTGCACTCTGCAATACGCAAAAGACAAATTGGAAATGGAAGGCAAAGTATCTTCCTCACTCCGACGCTGATCCCCTCTGTTTGCTCTGAGTGGACGCAGTACTTATGTGGATAAATAGACAGAATTATTTTCCACTGCTGTCAAGCCAGGATCTTAGACAAGAAGGAAAGCATTTAAATTTAATAACGTTCTCTTCAGCTTCAGGGTGGACTATGTGTAAGAAATGGAAATCGGAAACGTGAAAAAAAATCTTTGTGACATTTCTGGTTCCTGCCAGTCACGGAAAGAACTTGTATTCTGCCAAGAACATCTACTTAACTGAGGTTAAAGAAATGTTTTTTTTTTTTTTTTTTTTTTTTAGTTCAAATAAACTTTACAGGCAATCTTTTGGGAACTTTGCCAAACCTAAACCAACCTATGAGCCATTTAAAGTTCAATTAATTAGTAATTAGGAGGACAGAATTAACACAGAAGAGCATTTAAGAGAGCGTATATGTAATCAGCCAATAATTATCAACACAGCAACAGAAGTGTGACACAGTATGACTTTCCAGCATATCCACCTAAGCGTGGAGCTTGCCATCCACGTGAATCTCCAGGAAGTCTCCTTCTGCAATTTGCACCTAAGCCACTAACCATAATGCAAAAGAGGCTTAGCTGGGAGTAAAAAATTTCCCTAAATTTACAATGCTGATTAACGGCTGAGTCTCAAAACTATATTTTTCAGGAGTACTGCCAATAATTGAGACACTTATTGTAGTGTACTTTTGCCATTTGTGTCTGCAAAAGGGGATTTCTCATCAATAAACAAAGCACAGCAGTGGATCATCAGTCCAGTCAGAGTTGCTAAACAAATGGGTCTTATAGGTGAAAAACAAAGGTCACGCAAATCAGTTTAACCCTGAATGACTCTATCATTCTGAAAATAAAAATTGTGAAAACTGTGGAATTTAGGGAAGACATTTTACAAGTGAGTTAACTGAATTTATGCTGCAGTGACTTACACGGTCAGGGCAACCACTGCCATCCCACTGTGGAAGTCTGACACCAGTGGTACTGGAAACTGCTAGTGCATTGCAAGAATGCAGTTATGATGCTCACGTATGGATCATAAAAGACCAAAGAGTTATCAAAGCATTAGTATTTTTCTGCCATTCCTGGTACAACAATTTAGAAACAAATGATTAGGCTGAATAAAAATCTTTGCGATAAAAGTAGCGTAACTATTTCCAAAGGCATAAAACACACCAGTGAGTAGTTGGATTTAACCTTAGTCATGGCTTAGTACTGGAAGAGGCCCCTTAAACAAACTTGTCTTGTCAAACACATTGCGAAATAAAAGAAGCTGACCCCAGAAGGATCCTTCAAGGCACAACAGAGGAGTGGCTTTACAGATCATCAGCTTTAACAAAGTAGAGGAACTGACCCGGGACAGGATTAGCTGGATAGGCAAGCGGTATGTTGTGAGCATCTGACTGAGCTGGAACAAGACAGAAGATGAGAATAAAATACCTTCAGCTTCTCGCGGAACCCAGTGCTAAACTTTCTGGGGAACAAGATAAATTTGAAAGAAGAGAATAATTAGCTTTTCTTCTGAAATGCAATTGGTAATTCGTTCTGACTGAAGAAACAGGAATGTTTTGGGTTTTTTTTTGTGGAGGAGGCTGGAGGTATCTGCAAGAATCTCTGAGCCTCACTGTTTTGCTTTTTCTGTTTGAAGCTTGCTCTTGTAGCTTGTGGCAGCATTTGAAGTTGACTGAATGCAGATAAGAGGGCAGGAGGGTCAAAATGCACATTCTTTTTACGAATTGTTTTTCTGCATTTTATAATCATCCGTGGTTCACCCATATGATGAGATCTGCCACATCCGGCTGACGCTCCTCTATGGGAGTGTCAGCAAAGCAGAAACTGCTTCTGGGTGAACAATATACATTTAAAGTATCATTTTTTTATAGAAAGCTTTAATCTAAAATTAATTTCACCATGACTAAACAAAATGACAAAAGTGAGCATTATTGCAGCACTTAGATGTGCACGTGAGTTTCTTTCAATATCCCTCCCATAAGCAGATTATTGTAGTAGTAAGAGCTGTCCAGAGCCTGTTGGCCTCATCTGAATTTTTCAAAAGGTATCATTCAGCCAAAGAGAGAGAACTAGCTGTTTGATACCCTAAGTCTAAAGATTATGATTCATGATGTTACTCTATATACAGTTAGTTAGTTCACTACATGCCACCTCAGCACATTTTCCTAGCAGCTATGGGACTTTTTTTAGTCTCAGCTTTTTTGCATACTTCTTGACTGCATGATTACTACTAATGCCTACTAATTAGGCATATATTCAGACTTCAGTCTCTGTCAGTAAGGTAAGATCAGTTCCCCAATAGCTTTTACGGCTTTTGACATAACTTCTTTTGGTGATGCCAATCAGCTCATGGGATGGGGGGAAGTCAACGTTCTTCAGTATTCACAAATACTCTGTTTGTTAGTCACCTTCCTGTTTCAGTCATTGCGTCACCTCGGTCACTCAGCCAAAGGGGGTAGGTGGTTGTGGGGTTTTTTTTCAAGCTTGAATCATCAATATGCCATTTCAAGCCTTCACTTGAGCAGGACTGCTTTAGCCTAAAGTAGGCAGCAGCAACAGGAAGGATTTGCTTGGACTATCTAATTATTATTTGTGGAGCAGTTCTGTTCAGTAATATTAATGACTGTATAAATAACAAAATAACTTCTTACAGTTTTGCAAGATGTAATTCTCTTTTAATACCTGACCTTCTTATGTTTTAATAAACTTATTGAAATTCCTTTTTTAATTATTAAACACTGCAGCTATAAAAAGAGAGAAAATGCCTTGGCTATTGCCTGTGGTTTAAATACCATAAACAAGAATTTTGCCTTTCAAATGTCAGTTGTCAAACATTTTGTTGAACATATGTCTTTCATTCCAAGATGGTAGTAGCTACACTGCCTGAACTGCTTTAAAAATATCAATCTATAGGTATCACCACTGCAGCCCATTTTTCTACCATCACTTATCTCGTAATAGCTTGTACAGGATATCCAGCTGAAATCTAACTCAGTATAGAAAAGAAAGGTCAGCTGCTTTTGAGCAAGACTTATTCTGTAATGATTACCCATTTTATCTGTATCATGTTAGTGCCCAGGAAACTTGCCTCTTATAAATAACATTAGCACCAAGAATTGCCCCAAAGTCCTACTACCAAAGGAATTACAATCTAAAAATCTTTAGATTGCATTTTCCTCAAATTTTTCTCATAGCTAAGTTTAGAAACTAAGTGTTTCTAAGAATATTTCTGAGCAAAATGACTCTTCCCCCTGTTTTCTTCAAACACACATCGCACCCCAGAAACCTGAATGGCAACTCGGTTACACAAATGTGAAGTTAACAGATGAACACAATAACAGCAGAAGATGTGAAATCACTGGCCGTGACTCACTCAGCAAAGACATACCTATTTCTCTCTAGAGAGAGACGTTTGTGTGACATGTCAACAGAAGATCTGTAACCACTAGGCAGAACCACTAGAAAGACTTCAAGGGCTAATGAATCTTTTGGAAAAAAAAATATATGTTTAAGTAACAAGGTTGTCCATGCACAAGCGGCTTTGAAAAACCTTTAAGGTCTGTTTCTTCAGGTAAATCAGAACCCCCTAGCAAACTAATAACCAATGCCAGCATAGTACAGCTGAACTTTCCTCGTAAATGGAGCAGGAAGAGGGGACTGATTTTAATAAAACAGAGATCGGTTAGGAAAATGTTACCCCAAACTTCCATAATGCTTTTGTCTTAAGTTTTATGTTAAGTATCCATATTTTTCTGTGAAAGAGGAAAAGAAGAAACTCCAAGTTTTTTCTTACCTGTGTTCTCGGAAATTAAGTTCTACTCACCATTACTGGACTGCTTGAATAACATCTTTTGCTACCTCATACCTTAAAAAAAACAGTTTGGGAAGTTGTAAAACCCTATTTCAGATGGAGAGTAGTCTCCTAAAAAGCTAGGATCCAATCTACAGCCATCTTAGCTCTGTAGAACAGATCATTATTTGATTATCAGACACACATGCCAAGTCATAAATTAATATTAAAGTCAGTGATGGGACCTGAACCTTGATCTGGTGGCTTCCCAGGTGAGTGCTCTGCGCTTGAGGTAATAGAGTAATTAGACAGCTTTTCCCTCTGAAGGATAATTGCTAATACACGTTAGCTGTTGGAGAGGAAGCCCTCCTGAGGAGCAGATGTGGGTTTCCTTTTTCATTAAAAAAGAAACTTAACTTTTTCAGGGGTTAACCTTCAGCATATTAAAACGTTTAGTGCCTAAGCTAACTAGAAGTGTTCCTCTGAGTAACAAACAAACATAGCAGACAAGTGGGAAAGTAGGACTATGGTTCTGAGACAAACCCACCCAGTGACAATTAAGTAAAAGCTGCCCTGCTGTGGATGCTGCTCCATTCTGTGGAGGCATAACCTACAGCACTGCAAGCCAGCAGACAACTAGTACAGTTCTTGATAAAGGTAGTAATAAACCCATGTGATCCACAACAAGCTCATAAACAGTCTATACCTTGCCTACAACTATAATTTTTCAGAGATGATACCCGAGATGTGTCACACGAGCTGCGTACAAATCCCTCTGCTTACAAAGTGCAAGAGGTCAGTTTCCTCATTTTTCCTGAACTCTGCTATTGCTTTTGGAGAGTCATAAACCTGCTTATACATATGCATATACATTTTTTAAATAGATCAGATTAATAAATGTCATTGGATCTAAATCTATTCTAATCTTAGCAAATTAAGATTACCCTGACCCACACAAAGACAGAAGTATGACACATCCTGAGTCTTAAAAACTACAGATACTCAGAAATTCTGATAGATGAAAGGGAATTCTACAACTCATGAATACAAAATGTAATACCACATCAGAAACTCAGTTTGGTCCACTGAAATGTGCGGGAGTTTTCCTATTGATATGAATTAAACCAGGTTTAGAGTCTAAATCATTTAGGTCTGATCCTGTCTTCCCTTACATCTTCTGTGATCACTAGCGTTTTAACGACTGAACGTCCAGTGGCTATGAAATGCTGCTAGTCTATTGAGTCTCAGAATATAAATACCAAGATTTTCATTTCCTTTTAGGTATTTTTACCTCCAGAAAACGTTTTTACTCTCAAAAGCGCAACATAAGATATACCTCAATATATTACAGGTGAGCACATTATATTGCTGGACAGATTCCATGGGCTTCATCTGTCTGGTAACTTTGAATGAGAGTAACAAAAATCCCTTCAACTGGATTTCAGGATTTCAGTGCTAACATGAGATAGATTTGAGCAGCAGAGCATCCTTTCCTTAATTCCAGGGTGGGGTTTTTTTTTGCCTTCTCTCAAAAATTTTCTATAGCATCTCTTTCTTTCTACACCTTTCCAGGCTGAACTGGCATTCCTGGAACTCAGCAATTCCTGTCAATCACCAAGAGTTAAGTCTACTTCCAGAAAATTTGAGCTATCAGCATGGCAGCGTTAGTGCTGCAGGGACAAGTGGCATGTCAGCAGTAGCAGATGAAGCCATTTACAAATTGCATTAAAAAAAGAGAGGGTATGGTTACTGACCCCTGGAAACAGAGTGAAAACCCATTATAGCATTTTAGGTTATCGTCCCAGACTGCACAGTAATTTTCATACTATACAATAATAAAGCACCCTTTTGTTTTCAGGCTACACTTCCCCCTTGCGCTACTTTACAGTCAGATCAACAGTATGCTGGTTCTGGAATAGATGTAAAGTCAAGGTCCTGTCCATAAGCGCTTATGAAGGCTGCTCTGGGCTTTTTGCGCATTTGGAAGCATTAACTTGCACGTTCTATTTAAACTTCAGTTTGAGCAGCCACATATGCTTGCCTCGCAGCTTAGGCTTTTTCAAACAGAGAGGTGGCTTTCTTGAATTTCTTTTCATAAATAAATACCTGCACATCTATGAACCTGACATTTCACTCTGATAACAGAAGACATTGTTCGCTCTTTCTATTTATGTTCTTCTTCCATGGACTTGCTACCACACATCCTCACAGATAATCCCTTGACATTCATGTACCTACTTGGCAAGCGAGTACCTTGCAAGTACAAGCGTGAGGTAAGGCCATGCCATTGTACTCTGTTACAGCTGGGAACTAGAGAGACAAAACCACTAAGGCCCACATCTTCAAAATTATTTATGCACCTGTCTTCACAGATCTTAAATACATTCATGGATTTCAAAACAGTGCATCCATAATGAAACAGAAAACTGAAACAAACTTTCCGGGATCTCACATTAGCGGTATTTCCTGTTCCCAAGTGCAGCAGGTTTGTACATGCCGAATTTGCTAGTACTGTGCGGGACCTCAGAGCCCCACAGCCCGTGTTTGCACAGGAAGGCGGCACACATGCAAGCACGCAGACTCCATCACAGGGAGGGAATTTAGAGTTTTGTGGATTAAAAGCTGTGGAGAGTAAGATTTCCATTACAACAAAAAGCAAACAAAGGAGAGCAGCAGTGAGAGCTCTCACTATACCACCTTTTTGCCAATGTATCTCAGGAAGGACAATTAATGGAGGCCTTGTGTCTGCACATTCATCAGTCCTTTTGCTGAGACTGCCAACATGAATAACTATAAAAGCTACTCGTGGTGCTGGCTGACAACTGTCCTCCAAGAACCTGGTCAAGAGCACTGCGACCTACAAAACTTCATTTTACAGCTGGGAGATTTCTGGGTCCAGTTTGGGTCTTCAGAACAAAATTGGCTGAAAATGAAGTTCAGCTTTGGGGTTGGGTTGGTTGCAGTTGTTACAGCTGCGGCTGGGAAGGGTCTCTGGGACGTGAGATGCCCCTGTACAAGACTGTTTTATTAAAAATGCGGTGCAAATGTTTTGGAGTGGGAAACTATTGAACAAATTCTGCGTCTTTGTCTGTTGGCAGGTTACAATTCTGTAATTTATTCATCCCTGCTTTATCTGCCAAACTCTCGCCAATTTTTAGTCTATTAATTGGCCACCAACAGTGCACATTATGAGTATCTGATATTCATCCTATTGTTTCTGATTCTCCTCTGGGTGAGGAGAGTTCTTGGCAGCTGACTTCCACTGTGACCACTCAGGCTTCCAAGTTCTGCATTAACTTTCTGATAAACATTCTCTAATAATCACTTAAATTTTACTGTTTCAGCAACATTACTGCCATTAAACTTACTTGTCTGAATATTCACAGGAATCAGCCCAAATGATATAAATCCAATATGTTTTGAATATAAAGGAGGCTAAAAATGTGTATTAATCTAATAATTTTTTGTTATTTGAATACGATGGATAATATTTCAGTCTGTAATATTGCTAATGTTGAGGTATTGGTAATATTTTGGTTAGGCAGGCTCTGCTTTCAAGGATTTGCAGTCGCTACCTTTTATGTTCCAACTGACGTGCACACCATGGTTTTATTACAGTTCCTTTATTAATCTGGATCTGAAGAAGCTATCGGTTAACATATTAAAACCGACAATAACTATACTGACATCTTAAACATGAAATTTGTTTATAATATTTGTAGCATTAAGTTTTCCCAGTGTCTAGGATTCAGAAAAAGTAGTTTATATAGCATAATTTGTTGGGTTTGCCATGATTTGCTTCACCCATCTGCACTTCTGACTGCATTATTAAGCATCGCGTTTGGCAGAGACATTTTAATCTACCTGGCACTGAAAAAGGCTTTTCTCTGGTTTTATTTCAAAAGTGCTGAAAGGAGTATTTTAGTCTGTTTCTTCGTGTCTATTTAGATGAACTCATATTTATTAAGGGAGCAAACTGCGTTATGATGCTGGCCTACGTGTCCTTTTAAATTTACCTCTGTCTTTTAAAATCTGAAAGACATGCTGGGAGAGAAGATATGATCCATGAGACATAATGACCATTCAGTAGTCAAAGAGGCAATTACTGAGTCGACGTTAGCAAGGAGTTCAGGATGTCAGCGTGCCAAGATGAAACAGAATAGATTCTGCGTGAAGCCAGGGGCTCTGTTTCTGCTTTGTGCTCATTCCATTAATCCAAAATCACAGACTCAACAGATCCGTGAATAAGGAGACCAGACATCCTTTAGGTTTTGTTGGTGGTGTTATTGAATACTGAGCTCTCATGTGTGCATGTGGACAATATGGGACGGGTTGGGTTTTTTTTTCCAGATTATTATCTGAGTGATTTTGCAGTAGAAATGAGCCTTTGGGGTACCAAGTTCCCATCCAGTTTAGTTAGTTGTGAAGTGGGGGGAAAAAAAAAAAAACCAAAACAAAAAACCCCAGTGTTTTCGACTCACTGTGACTTTCTGAATAGTCTGTTCCCCTAGGGTTGTTCTGGTTTTACATGATTTTGCATTTCCCTAAATTTTCTTAGCTGCCTTTAAATGTTACTGTAAATCCCTTCATCCATTTCCAGTTTGGCAAATCGGCTTTCTCTTTGTTTAACCCTTTGTGACAAACATATTTTAAATACACTTTTCTCCCCTCATCTTACTTTCTAAGTTATCAAAGACGACCCTTGGGATCACTAAGGATACAAGGAAATTTTTCACACAAGGAACCTAATACCCTGATCACATTCGGGGTTGAGTAATTGCATTTCACGCGTAGTGCATGAACACGTGGAAGAATCTCCTCTTTGCACTGTCAGCGAGGCACAGCACTAGGGATCAAACCGTTATTTTTCTGATTGCTAGGAATGCTTTATGGAGAGAAATATGTATCTGCCAGCAAAGCATTTTCCAAATGAAGACAGAGCATAAAACCACCCTGCAAGTAACACGGACTGGTAATGGTGACATTTTGCAGTATAACTGCATTTGCTAGCACAGTAATAAGAGGTAAAGAGCAAGGTTTTCATGGGCATGCAACGTCAGGGAAAGTTGACAGCATTAGCGCACTGCTTGTGCTGGAAAAATACAGGAGAGGCCTCAGCAGTGTCAGGAAGGATTTCTTCCTGACAAACAGAATGTCTCCTGGCTTCCTCGCTCTGCAGCCCTACCAGCCGGGTCCCGCAGTGGCAAGTGAGAGCATGCCCTTTGCTTGTCAGTCCCACCAGGACGGCTGCAAGCAAACATCCAGATCACAAACAGAAGTTGTATTTACAATCTGTGTTGCTCTTCTCTCCTCTTTTGCAAGCATTTGTCTCATCTTCTCTTCAAGGAAACAACACTGAGTTCTAACAGAAGCAGCATATGTGAGCCACTATCAAGTTATTTTTTTCTTTTTCCCCAAGAAAGAGCAAATAATACCATCACTAGTGCAACTGAAAAATGATTAAAAAAGTGTGGGTTTTTTTAAAGTAAAATCCGCTGCTAAAAGGGAAAAGGAATAAGGGACCTTTGTACAATGAATACTTTATACACCAAATGCTTTAAACCACTTACCCTTTTGTCCTGCAACTTTGAAGAAAGGTTAGAAATATTTTTAGAGGTGATTGTTTGCCATGGCAGTAAGTGGGTCAAAGCCTCTATACTTGAAAATCTGGATCTTTTCTCATTATTTAACTCTGTGCAGTGGCAAACCAGAACTTTCTGGACTCAATTATTCTGCAAAAATTAATGTAATAGTCCCCGTAGAGAGAAAAAAAAAAAAACACCAAAAAAACCCACACAACAACATTTGTTTTCCCCACATTTAGGAAAATAAATGGCATTTAGTTACGTAGGAGGAACAGAACATGCTATTCACGCGCTTGTGATATCAAATTTTAAGATTTTGCAACACGTGGTAAGAGAGGCAGAAAAGCTGCACCAATTTAAACCTGTGAGAAACGCAAAAGCATACTAACATGAGGAAAACAAGAATTTATGTAAATCTAGCTCTCAGAGTAACAGGTCTATTTTCATGGTCTGGGACTGGAAATGTTGGCTGTCAGAGGGCTACGTTCACTTCAGAAGCTAAAAAGAAATTTTTAACTGTTCACACAAAATCAGGAGTCACATGATAGCTGAATCGAGAAGGTTTTCTTCTTTCTTGTCTTGTCATCCCACGCTGACTTATTTGGGCTTCTTTTTTATTTAAGGGAAAGACATCTGTCTGCTTACAGAAAATGTATAAAATCCTTAGATCGGAGCATTGATGAATCCCAGTGTAGAAGTTGGGTTTTTTCCCCCCAAGTAACTCCTCAGAGTTGTAAAGCTGTCCTTGTTTATTTAATCTTTCCTCATATGGGTATTTTCTGTTGTGTTCTCTTTTGATTTCCTAGCAATTCCTAATGTTCTACTAGTGTTTTGGCAGCAAATCAGCACTAACCTGATGTCTTAAGAGAACAATTTACAATAACTTTAAGATGTCTTTCGTGAGTGGCAATATTTAATTTGGAGCCCATAATGACATAAGTTCTGTTAGAATTACTTTCCTCTCTATAAACAATACTTTGAATTAATTGTCCAATAACTCAATATTAAGTGATCCCCCTGTAACTTTTCCATGTCTGCTATAGATTAAATTGTCCTGCATAAATTTACATCAAGCAAACTTTGTCAGAGAAACTCTCTCTCTCAATACACAGCACAAAGTTTAGCACAGAGCCCTGCGAGACCTCATTAATAACCTCCTTCCAGCATGTAAATTAAGCATTTATGCCTATCCTTTGTTTCTATTTTTTTAACCAGTTATTAGGTCACAGAAGAAACTTGCGCCTCTTAAAAACACCTCTGCTACCAAAGTTTTTGGAAGTTCAGGTTTGTTATAGCGCTCAGGTCAGCTTTATCCACGCAGCATGTTTGCTGCTGGCATCTCTGCATCTGCTTAGTAGTCACTATGAGTGGAAATACCAGGTGCAATGTTGCTGTCATGAAAAGGATATCGTACACCCTAAATTCACACAATTTCCCGCTCCTCTGTCTGCATGGAATTTAGAGGCGTGGGGGAAGGCGTTGAGCTGTGGAAAGCACATACATACATAGTCATAATTCTTTCATCAGATCAGCTCACCTGTACTCATGAAGCTGCCTAATTCATGAAAAGCAAAGGATATGCTTTTGTTCTCTTAACCAGAAACTGCTTCAACATAAAGTGGTGATACAGATTTTTTTTTAAAAGTATCAGAGTCTATAACAGTTTTTTAACCGTCCATCAGTACAACAGGACTGCAGCCCTGGATGTCTCCTGTCGCTGCTTGAGTCCCAGGGAGTTGCTGGCACTGTGGTCCTGGTGACAGGGGCACCAAGTGCAATGCTGCTGGAGCCAGGACTTGCTTATTCATTTTGTTGTCTGTGGGCCTTTGAAGGTCTGACGTGCTGCTCGGACCCAACAACGTGAACCGGCACGTCCCCTAGCAAAAGGGTAGAGGCCAGTGTTTGATCCAGTGACACCATATGTTCTTGAGCTATGCTTCTTTCTCAGATACTCACTATATTTTTAGCACCTCCCTGATCAGTTTTAACCAAGCTTGACGTCTGGCTAGAGGAAAGAGACCCTGTTATATCCTGTCAAAGGAAAGACAGGAGAGTTCATCTTTGTCAGAAGCAGCTAGCTCGCCAATTGATACACAGGTAGCTTTTCACCATGGTGACTGACCAAAACACCGGAAAGCAGTGTGGAGGGAGTCCGGGTGCTGTCAGGACCACAGAGAAGAGGGAGGGACTTGGAGGGGGAACACTGGGGACCATGAGCAGCTTCCTGAGGGAAGTGTGGGGTGGACAGGGCAGCGTTGGAGGGAACCGGAAAAGGAGGTTGCAATACCAGAAGAATGCACACATGAAAAGTGTTTGAAATAGAGACATGCAGGGGATTTAAGATGCAAAAAAGGTGTAGGAAACCAGACTTAGTTTTCTGCTGTTCACAAAAAATCCGCTCATTTCTCTTCTACTAAGTCCCTAATAAGAGTCATCTTGGATCGCAGACGTTTTCAAAGAACTAATGGTCTCTTCATCTGCTGCAGATGATTCTTTTTTTTATGCAGCTGATTCTTAATTCCTACAACTCTGGTGTAATTCCAGATTCTGAATTAATCCCCATTCGCTTTTAGGACGTAGCTATCGTATTACTCCGTGAAGTCACTCATTAAATTCACCCTATCTTATTCAAGAAGCATGCTGGAATCCTGATGGACACTTTTGCTACTTCTTTGTTGAAGCACTTTAATGTGCTTGATTTGTTTTGACTTCCTAATTTCTGTGTGAACTGTTTTGCAGTGACCTAGAATACAGCACGTTCTACTCTTCGAACTCACTACTTCTGTAACTTCTCAGATTCTGTGTCTTATATCAGACTAAACATAAAAAGCTAGTGTTAGCCTCAGTGCAAAGCCAATGATGTCTCTGAAAATATTTCCCACCCAACTTGTGTCATGGTCACTGTCCAAGCCACCAGTTAAATCTGGCTCTCTAAAGCACAGAAAGATCTGGCCCAAGTCAAATCATGCAGTGATTTCCCCCCCACACACACCACCCCATTAATTACCAGTAGGGAGTCTTGCAAAACAATTTGCGTCACACTGTAGATGGCTGTTTTTCAGCAGAAAATGTAACTAATAGCTATAAAAGAATGTGCTCCGTACATAAATTTCTTTATAAAATTCTTTGTGTATATAATTACAAATAATGGTATATATTTAAAAAAAAAAATAAGCAAAAGAATGTACATCGTTTCTCTAAAGGTAAAAATTCTCCACCTTTCCAGACTTCCTGTGTTACTTCATGATACACAACGGTAGATTCAGGATTTGCAGGAGAAAGCTAACTGCCGATTAGTGTAATCAATACTGGAAACACTATCTGGAGATATTGTAAAGAAAAGCCAAATGCTTGATTGTTGCAGCTGAGGGATCAGGCAGGTAGCTGACTTTTAGCAAAATTACTAGGACTCTAGCCAGATTCAGAGACGCTTCTACTTTTAATTATAGAACCAGGCTTTGTTACTGAACTAGGCACTGCAAATTCCTATATGATCATGGGAAGCTGATTTTCTCCCACCACCATTTTCCCTCCCCCTGCCAAGCACAGAAAGAGCAGAAGAGGACTCTGCCTCCTCTACGCCTCCCAACCCTCAGTTCCACCCCAGTTCAGTCCCTCTGAAGCCCTCCTGGGCTCCAAAAGCCAAGACACGAAGTTGTGATGAAGAGCTTCTGCGCTCACGCTTCTCACATGAGGGTTTGCTGGGAGAGCTTCACATGGTGTTGCAGAAAAGCAGAATTATAGAACAAGGATGAAGAATCCATTTCAAACTATATTCCTTGGTTTTTTGAATCTAAATGTGACATACTCTCAACAGAAGGCAATTTAACAGCCTTGCATTTGTACAGGTGGCTTATAAAACATATATGTCTCTCCTCCAGCTAGTGACTATTAAAGAGAGCAGGTAATACACAAACACATGATCAAACCTACTGCCTGAAAATGTGGAACAATTAAGATATTTTATTGCATGCCCTTCTTTGTTTAATTCCAGTATGGTTACAAAGTTATAGTCTGCAATGCCTTAGAACCCAAGAAAAAAATTAGCATGTTGTTCACCTGAATAACAGTATGTTGTTCTTCACTGATTCCTTTAAATGATCTGAAAAATAAACTAACTAAAAAGTTTTGTTTAACTAACAATAGCCAACTCAAATATTTCAATTTTCACTGAAAGGGTAGTGCAGCAGTGAGTAATCTTCAGATAAGTAAATGTAAAAGTGTTACTGCCTTAGTATACAGGACGAGACAAGAGAAAAGATACATGTGACTGTTTAGTCTGTTCTCTCTAGTTATTCGAAATATCTGGTATTTCAGCTAACTAAAGCTACGTACAGGAAAGGTTGAAATGGTAAGGGTGAGAACGAGAACGGGTCTAGGCAGCTTGATTAGTAACACTGATATTGATTTCAGTTGCTATGTGGGAGAGGAGAAAGATTATTCCCATTTTAGTTTTAAAACCTAAAGCCAACACAGTTTAATTTACTTAATGACAAAACCAGTCACAGCAGGAAAGATTGATTTTTTGTTAGAGTGCTTTGCAATATAAGATGATCTTTGGCAAGCTTAAAATAATTGTATGACATTTCTGCTTTTTTCCATTTCTCCCTAATATCATATATGAATATGTGTACAATAAACAGTTCCTTCATTTTGACAAAGACTTCAAAATAGGGATAGAAAAGTGATGGCAAAATCTATACCATAATAGATGACCAAACAACAGCGTTGACTCTCTCAGAACTACTAAGTAGATTGAATTCTTGCAAACACTTTGGCATTATATATTAGACAAGGTTTTCGAGATCATGTCCCCTTAAAGCATCTCAGACAACACAAGGCTGAAGGGGCCCACCCATCCTGAAATCCAAATACAGACTGACCCAGAGTCTAATGCTTGTAAAGACCAAGAACATGTCATCTGACCCATGTAGCATGACAGCTTCAAGATCCATATTTACTTGAATATTTCTTGATTTTTTTGATCAACAATCCACATGATTTCACTCCTGAGTCTATGAAAGTCTATGAAACATAGTTTCATAGCTATGAAGCAAGTCTATGAAACATAGTTGTCCCACACGCTCCATGTGAAAACAACACGATTCCACAAAACCAGCAGCCTGTTAAGCTCGTTTGCCGTCAGCCTTTGTTGAGAGAGGCTTGAGGAGAAAAGCTGGGGCACACTTGTAGCTCAGATGAGCCTGAAGCTGTACAACTCTCTAACCCAATATAATAAAACCTGCAAAAGTAATTTTCAAAGCGAGAGGAATCAGAAAGAACAGGTTAGTAGGTATATTCCAAGGCAGAGGTCCACCAACATAGTCAATGCTATCCTGAAGCCCCTAGAAGAAGGAGAGTCCCTAACTGGGAGGATAAAAATCACCAAAAAAAGATTATTAAACATAAAACATTACAGTATGCTAAAATATTCTGATTCCTTGGTTAAAAAGGGGATGTGTAGATTCTATTCCTGGAAGAATTTTTATGGATCTAAACAGAAACTCCCAATGCTTTCAGGGTTGAAATAGCATAGCCTGAGGAACGCAGCTGTTGCTCAGAGTCTAGACAGAAAAGGTCTTCTTTTTAGCTTTATAAATCAATCTAGTCTAGACTTTCCTGCTTTGACACAATGTTCTAACCTCAGAGAGGGAATTTTGCAATTGGGTGAGAGATGGAGGGTAACAGATTTGCTGAACGTTTTGCATAGCAAAAGGGGAGACCTGGCTGCTTTCTGATTGTGCTCCCTGAAGCTGAACAGGTTTCTGTTAAAATAAATGGCAAACCAAGCAACAGAAGAGCTGACAGAAGAACAGACGGACACCTTGAGTTGTAAGAACAGAGCAGAGAACACGACTTGGTTCTGCAGTTACTGTAGCAACCCACAGCAGATCTTGAACTTACATTCTCATTTGTAATGACTGCAATCAGGTGATCCACCAAAACAAGGCTGTTCTGCAGAAGCCCAAACCCAATCTTGTAGAGTGCCTTACAATACATTTTAAAAATACACGTGTGTCCCATAACATGATATGTGTCTCATATGTCTAATGCATTGTCCTAACACCTCATACTGCCTGAAAAGTATGAGATTAAAGAATAGCGAACAAGTTAAAACCGAAAGTTCTATTTTTTTTGGTGTCTGCTTCAATAGAAGAATTTTCTTTTAACACCCTCCTTATTAATTGATGTGCTAACATCAGTTTGGACAGAAATGGTACCTGCTCTGGTGCCTGCAGCATCTCCTCCGTCCTCTCACCTGGGTGCTCCCAGGGCTGTTTCTCACACTGTTTTCCTCTCTCTACCAGGCAGGGCTTTACCCATTCTTAAATCTGCTTTCCCAGAGGCACCACCAGCATCGCCAAGGGGCTCAGCTGTGCCCTGTGCTGGGGCCGTGAGGCAGCCCCAGCCTCTCCTCTCAGAAGCCCCAGGAGCCATCTCCTGGGCATGAACACCCAGTACAGTGATGTGAAATGGTACAACAGCTACAGTTCCAACGGGCCTGAACCATGCTTGCTTTCCTGGAAGACAATGACATAAGATTGGTCTGTATGACACTATACTGATGCACGAGGCATCAGTGAAGCTGATTAGAAGTGCTCATTAATCAACCGGATAAAACTTACGTCCTAACTTGTCATGGATTGCAATAACAAGTGCCCACACCTGAGTGCCACCATTTAACTGGCAATTATGATTTCAAAGTATCAAATATCACTTAGTTGATTCCATGTAGCTTGAAATACAGAATGTGAAGCTGGTCAGGAGACTCGGTAAACATCCACAATTATTCCAAGATAGGTATTCAGCTATAGAAGACTTTGCTGTAGCTACACGCGTGCTTTGTCATACTCAACATATATACCAAGCGTGCCTAGAAACGTGCAAGAGAATACCAAATAATTTCCAACAAATCCGACTGGTTTTGTGAATAGCACGGCTGTGCAGTGCAAAATATGCAAAGTTATCTTACAACAATGATAGACAAGCTTTTACCAATCGCAAAGAAGTTATAATCTGACTGGCTTTTATCAAGTTTGTTTGCATATTTACACAGAACAAATTCTCTTTTTAAAGTTCAAGGAGAAAATATTGGGGGGAGATAGTAACAAGTAGCAAACTGACAGCATACTCAGTTAAAGAAAACTGGGCAACGGATTCATAGCTAGTGCTCAGAGCAAGAATAAATGAATGAGCAAGCTACAGTTTGTATTTTCATTGTAAGGAATGGATTTGGGGTTTCAGGGGGGAAAACCGAGGTCAGGGGATGTTGGTATGAAAGAAAACCTTGCCCTTGTTTATAAGCAGTAAAGGGATTGGTAAAAATGTGTATTTCACTCTCAGTGCAGAATTATGCTAGCTCAGGAGAGCGCTTTAAGACCCGAGTTCCGTGGATATTAGTAGAGTCAGATATACAGAAAACACTGTGGAGGATTTAAAAGTATGAAAGGCATAAGGATTATATAGACTTGAACTGTGAATGAGGTTGAAGTGCATTCAAGAAAGCAATAAAGACTAGCGAACCAGAAACGCCCTGCTCACTTATGATAAAATATCTAGTTAATACCAAAGAAAAGCTTCAAATAGACTTGTCTGGTTCTTTAGAAAGTCACTATAAAATAACGCCAGTATTCTTTGTATAAATACTTTCACAAATAAAGAGTCTCTTTTAGAAAGAAGATTGAACTTGGTAAGTAAGCAGCTTAAGCAGTAAGGAAAAGCATATTAAAATTATTTCTTAACGTGCAGAAATACGGAATAATGGTCCATGGCCATGTTCCATAATGACAACAGACCATACACTCTTCCCAGAGTAATGTAGCTTCCCACATTTTACATACGAGACACGTACCAAAAGGTTAATTCGGTCCAAAATGGCAATACAAAAAAAAGTGCACCAACTACTTAGTCTTTCAGTTTTGTTCATTTTCTTGAGAAGTTGGGAATTCCCCAACTAACCTACTCTCTTCACCACCATTCTTTTCACTATTTTTAATGAAAAAAGATAGTTCATACTAAGTGGATTAAATTAATATAATTTGACTAACCAAAGTAAATGATGAAAAGCATTAAATGCTTTCACCTTGATTAGCTCATATTTCATTTGAACAAAGTCAGACTTGCTGTTCCTCAGAGGAGGGAATCAGTAGACACTGTAGACTTTAAAAGGACCTTGTTTCGTTTATGGGGGATCTTACTAGAATTACAAGACTCAAGTGAACCGTGCAAGAAATAAAAACACATTCTAGCATAAGAAGCATTATAGACACTAAGGCAAAACTCAGCACTTCTCCATCTGTTGCCAATTCAAAATGTGATCCTCATCAATTTTGAACATGAGGCTAATTTTAGTAAATCAAGCATTTTCTTACTGTTGGGTGAGGATTTTGTTTTCCCTTTTCAGCTACGGGATTTAGGAATGTAAACTGCAAGACTCCTACTCTAAGAAGCGTATACAGAACAGCACTAATCGAATAAAGAAACCATCCAAGTAGAGCCAGGAATCTTTCTTATTCTCCTACAGCTCTGAGCATTAGAGGTACATGTGGAAAAGTGCAGGGAGAGAGACAGCAGAATCCTTGCTCACCAAGCCAGCTCTAGATCAGCCTCCTAGCACCACCAACTCATTGTCTCTGCCTTCACATTTGCAAAGCCTCATTAGCAACTCATTAGGAACACTACAGATGTGACACACAAAGTTGCTCTGGGAGAGGGAATTGGGGAATCTGTATTAGAGAACTAAGTCAGAAACCTGGAAACGCTTTAAATGATTGTTCAGAGAACATCTTGATCATTATGTGAAAAATAATAAATCATTTTTAGCAAACACTGAGTGAAGAAGACGACATACACCTTCTTAGGGTTTGAAAGGTTAAAACAAAAGGAATTGCTGTCTAAATCAATTCCTAATTTATACTTAGATTTGCAGTAATGACAGAAGGAAGTTACAGCTTTTACTTAGTGCCTTCAGGAAGGTCTGAGTTTATTTAAAGGCAGTCAGTGTCCTCTTACAATGATGAAAAGGGTCTTTCTTTCTGCCCTGCTGTTAGTATCAACAGCTCCTAAATAATTCTAAGTTTCTCCTCTGTTTTTTGTTGTTTGATGTTTTGTGTTTTGAGGTTTTTGTGTTTGTTTTTAAAAAGGCTTTGTTATTCATGTATTATGTTAGAACAAATGTCAGTTATCTGATACGTATTTCGTACCTAGTTCAGTCTAAAAAAGTCATGTATTTGGGATGGACTCAGTCCTCAGAAAAATCCATAGCAAAATTCTGCCTTAATTCTATGGAAGCAGCTGCAGTGCTGCATCATTCACAGCTCTTCCCTAGGAAGAAAGTGCCTTTTAAGGACAGAGTAGCTGGAAACATACAGTTAAAAAGATGGAAATGTGACCTACACTTGTTCAAGGAAACTCCTCAAGTCCGTCTGTAATACTTCTGCCTGAGCAGGTGTGACAGGGGTACGTTTGTTAAGACTGTGAGGGGAAGAAGGGTAGAAACAAGGCTAAAAGTAAACGACTGCCATACCTCTGATGTAACTTTGAGTAGTGGTCCTTGAACATAGGGAAAACATTGAATTCTTAGTGGAAATGTTTTAAAACTTGAGGACTCAATTATACTTTTATATATTACACTTCCCCCCCCCATCAGTTTTCTAGCCAATAAGACCGTCTTCAATGGGGTTTATCATAGCATATTTGGGAAGACAAGGACTATTTTAAGGGAAAAATTTACACAAAAAATAAATACAAGCAAGTTTACCTCTGGATACATCAAAACAACTAGTCTCCAAAGTAATTACAGATGCCATGTTCTCTTTCTGCCATTTTCTGCCATTCTTCCTTTCCAAAGTAATTGAAGCAGGATTAATTTAATCAGAATTTTGTCTTTAAAACATTTAGCCTGATAAAGTATACAAATGCAAAATAAATACCAAAGGGGAAAGAAACTTGTGAGGGTGTTCACGGAGTTACTGTTGCTATAGGAACTATATAGCTGCTATTCACAGGCCGTACATTTGTCACACTTTGTCTCTGGTTCCTGGAAGGGCAGCAACTGCCCTGCACTGTGAGATCAGGAAAAGAAAAACTTAACAAATCTCTTAGAAATATTCATATACACGAATTCAAAAACTTGTTAGTTAAAATGGTCCTGTGAGAGCATATCATAAATTCTCCCATGCTCAGAGTAGTATGACCATCAAAAATTCCTGCTTTCCTCCCGCTGCAACTCCATTCTTACTTCCTTTAACGCATTGCGTTTCTGTAGCCTATACCTGTCAGTGATTATATGCTAATTAATATTAAAGTTACTATACACCAAGGAAGATGATTTGTGTAAGATAACCCACTTGGCAGTGCTCTGTTTTTTTGTCAAGAGCTCCCAGGGAACTAACAGATAAACCAGGCAAATTAATACAGGTAACTGTCTAAACCACCAAAACAGGTAACATTGTCTCTTCCTTTCTGCCGGTAAGTTTTAGGGTAGACACCATCACCTTTAAAAATACTTAGAAGCATCATTTGTGTTTGAACAAGCCCAATGCCTACTCAGGGAATAAAGTAGTCTCAATATTTCAAAGGATGATCACATCTTGCCGACTACTCATCATGGTATTTATTTTGGGACTACATTCTGTGTTTAAATTTGACACCAAAAATCTGGCAGGATTTAGCACACAAGAAGTATAGCCACAACGTTATGTTTAGACTTCTGTTATCTAGGTGAATTTCTAGGCCAAAAGAGCATTCTTTTTTCCCTAGGAAATACTCAGAAACTTAATTACTAGTTTGTATGCTTTTCAAATGAACTTCATGCATAAAATTCAGTTCATAAACTTGAGTATTGCTGGAGCAAATCAATATTAGAAAAAGAAAAATGCTGTTGAGGTTCTATATCTTTTCAGTTTCCCACTAGTATCATCCTGTGCAAGGACTTTAAGCCACGTATGTATGTTTCCAGCAACAGAAAATGCTATGTACGTCATCACTGTAGATCAGCTATGTATATATACGTAAGCCCATTTGCAGCAAGTCCGGCAGATCCAGATTACTCACACTTCCCATACGTGTCCTGGACGTGTAAGTCACCATCTCCACCTGTACTCTGGACGGAAACGCTAGAGTGCCTCATGTGACTGTGCAAATTTGTGCCATCGCCTCCTTTTAGGCTGGGGCCATGTCCATTTCTAAGACAGCAGACACAAGGCATGACATCAGGACAGCTTCAATTTAGAATTTCTTATACCGAGCAAAGCGACACAGTCAACTAACATATACAGTCAAGACGTCAATCTGTTCTCAGAAAATTAATATCCAGACCCAAACCCAAAATAAGTCAATGAGAGATGAAACAAGGCCGGCAATTCAAAAGCTCATCCCTAGCAGCATACATGAGTAGTTGTACTAAGTAACTGTTCTAAAATGCCATGAATTCTAACACTCATTTGAGTGAAAAGGGCCCTGAACAGTTGGAGAAAACAGAATCTTCATGTGTCTGTAATCCAACCTCTCACTGAGTAGGAAAAAAAAAAAACAACCAACACTTTTCTATGTAGGTAAGCTATATCCTAATTATCCTGTTCGGGGTTTCTTATACTGCCTTCCAAGTACCTCATCTCAGCTTCATCTGATAAAAGGGTACCAGTCTAACTCAATATGGCAATTTTCATTTACCTATGGTAATTCTGAAGAATTTTGTGAAGGCAGATTTTATTTCATATTGGCTGTGAATTAGACTGTGGACTTCCCAGAATAAAACCTTTGATTGTGAAAATTAAAATGCAAAGTTCCTAAGTCTTCCTGGGAAAGAGTTACTGGATATATAATATATCTGTTTCTTCAGTTTTTCAAAACTTCTTGTTACCCATAAGAAAAATGCACATTTTTATTAACATACGTACTTTTCTTTGTGTTTATTTCCTTAAATATAATAAAGCCGCCTAGCTATCAGGGTAATTTAGTCTCAAATCTCCACTTTCCAGTCCAGTTTTCATTATTTCACATGATTCTTTTACCCTTATTATAGAAGCTGGCTTTATTCCCAACTCAAGAACTGACCCGAATTCTCCAGGAGGTATTTTTAGCATTGATTTTTCTTCGTTCATAATGTTAATGGCATGGCTGTTCCTATCTTTACTTTCTGTACTTTCTTAGTTTTTATTTTTTTCATAATCCCACACTAACACACTTTCTTTTTTTCTCATGTAGACCACACAGTATTTTTCTTGTGATAATACTAGGTGCATTTCATTTTCCTTTTTGTATCCCTCCTGCCCCCCTTAGACAGTAGGGGTATGTCTGTAGTGAATTTGGGGGTTTATCTGTTTTTAAAATAATGTCAAACAACAATATCAAACAGCAAAAATTTTACAATAAATTCTTATTTTGTAATCTTTGAGTCCCTTTTTGACACCTGTAATTCATCTGACCAAAATTTGCTCTCTGAACACATTTCAAAAGCTCTTTATCTGGAATGTTTTTCATCTGGAGCACCATCAGCATTGTGTAAACATGGTTTTGGGAATATCATACCCACTCTCTTGTTAACGACATTTATGAGATCCACATTTTTAAAACTAGACTTTAGGAGCCTACATGTTATAGGATGAAATATTTTCACCCCAGTATATAGTTTGCCTCTTTAATAAGATTGTCTGTACATGGAAAACTCTAAATATTGTTACCTTTGGTTTATAAAGCCTCATCCTTCTTCCTTCAAAGTGTTATTGGTTTTTTTTAAATCTACGCTTTCTTTAAGTTCTTTTATTTTTTCATGTACTATGTCAGGTTTTGTGAGATAGTCATTAAAATATCGGAAAATTTATCATCCTGTTTTCATGTAGGGATTAAAATTTACAGCTTACTTCACAATAGGAAGTCTAACAATCCCCTATCAAGTCACTCCCATTCTGACTTAGACTGGATTCTCTCTCCCTTGCCTGGACAAGGTACAGTACTTTCTCTCTCCATGGCCGCACTGTATGTTTCTCACTGTTGAATGGCATGGTATTAGCCCAAACAGATCTCAGAGAGAGGGAAGTTCCATCGCGCAATGCCCGTTTCAGATCACCAATACCCATATCTAGTCCTTTGCCATACTTTTACTATCTGCTTTCTTAACAGGAGATTAAGTAAGCATAAACGAGTCTTCCCAAAAATTAAGGCCTTCATTCAGTGTATCGAAACCTCTTCACTCTGAATTTCTAACCCTTTCTTAAAAAGGATAAAATTTTTTTAATTCCATCAAAGCCTATTTCACCTTCCTTCACAAAAGACTCTCTCCTACTTAAGAAAAAAATGACGACAAAATATCATCTCTGTTAAATTACTTTTTCAATAGTAGATGATTTATAGTTGATTAGGTAATTAAATCAAATACAAGTGGCTGAAAGTAAATCTATTTTTATCATCCCTGTAAATTAAAAGTTCCGCATCATAAAAAATCATGACCATCTTGAAAATGACTAGTCAAGTGCTTTTTATAGGCAAGCAGGATTTATTGTCAATTAACGTATTGAACTGGATAGTCAGCATAACCCTGTGCTCAAGACTTTTTAAATTATTGGCTTCCGCTATCAAGCTGCTCCATATCACAGTAATGAAATGTATCTAGCTATTCACATATTGAACAATTCCTTAGGTTGGGTTTATATCTCACTACAACAACATTTCATTTTATTATTATCTCCGATCCCCTGTAATGAATACAAATACATTCCTTTTTTCCATCATGGGTTTATCAATTTTCATTGATTTGTCTGTAATGAATGCAGACAGGATGGGGGAGAAAAAAATTTCAAGAGATCGTATCCATTAAAGTACCTGTAAATTCAAATGTTTTACACTTGCAGTTGCATCAATTAAAAAAAAAAAATCATTCAGAAAAAACAACTAAAAGGGAATATTAGTTTAAGTCTTAATACTTTAATAACTGTAAAAAGGAATTTGTGGGCCTCTTATTTACAGAATATTTGCTTTTGCAATTTTCCACAGACTTTAAAAAAAGTCTCATGATAAGTTGGCATTTCATATAGATTCATTTGTCATAATGCACCACATTTTTTTTTTTTTTCAATAAAGGTCAACTTGACCAATGAAAATCCATCTTATAGCGTAATGTGTGATTCGCTATACGCAAAATATGTTTGAAAATTACTCATGCCAGCATCTTCCCTTCCCATTGGGAAGTCCCCCAGCCCCAAAATCAGGCCTCCCTGAGGAGAGCACTCAGACTGTTGAAGTGCTTCCTGCACAGAGGAGACCTCCGCACAACCTATGTATTTTCTGCAGTTTAGGTACTGATACTTTCAATTTTTTCCTTCATTCTGAGGCCTAAATAAAACCACAGTGGTTGAAGAGAAATACAGATATCTTGAAACTCACATTCCAACTGTGTTACAAACTTTCATATTGAAAACCAAACTTTTAAATGAAAATACAAACAGTGTTCTCAGTTGTGACATTTTATTGCACTATAACAATTGCATCTGCTTGCGTTTGGCAATTATATCATTATGTGACGATGTAATTTGATATGAAATGAAGTGATACGATAACATCCTGGCTTTCATTCAGGCACAGCAAAATAAAATAAAGTAAATCCATGAAACATATAATGTCCAGTCTATCCAGGAAAACAATACTGGCAGCAGAAGCTGACCTTATTGTATTTACGTTGTGCGGCAGAATAGGACAAAGGTTGGCTTCACAAACGAAAAGGAAGAACTGTTAGGCAGAAAACAGCTATCCTACTTCTTACACGCACATTTTAATAGGTAGAAGACTTGTTTGAAACAGATGCACAGGCAAGTTTGGTGGGTTTTTTAAATGAGGAAATGCACTTCTAACAGTCTAGAAGAATCCTATAGGTTTTAATGCCTCAGGAGATCATAATTGAACACTATAATCAGTTTTCAAATGAGATGGATAGTATGACCAATAGTAAAAGCGTGCTTCAAGCAGAGAAAAAAAAAACCCAGCTGTCAGACATCAGAACTTAAGTTACTTATTATTCCTTGTACTGATTTCTTGTCCAAAGAAGCCAGCAATATTCAGTATTCTTTGTGGTAAACACAACATAATCCTTTTCTTTATGGAGAAAATGCATTGGTCTTCTTCTGTAGTCCCGTCTGAAATCTCAGATAACTTAGCGCTAGTGGGAGAAGAGTAGAAACAGAAAACTACATCTGGACAAGGAGTTCTAAGAAAAGCAGAGAAGAAAAATATCATCTGTTTCCAGATGACTTTTCTCTGTCCCTCATATATTTTCCTGCTGTGCAGAACAAAAATATCCTCCACCACCCTCCTCTGCTTGTCCCCCAATTTCTCTAAAAACACCATGTAACATCTTTGATACCAGTAACAGTTCAGCATGTAGTGCAAGTGATACAAATAGCCAAAGTAATCTGGTCCCTAACTGGTGCTGTGGGTCACCTCTAGACTAAAAGATAGAAAAGATGCAGGGAGAATAAAATAGGCAGTTAGCGTACTTCTGCCAGTTACCAGAAGAGGTGCAGAAAACTAGCAGCCGGTACCATAATGGTAATTTCCAAACTGCAGGTACCACAGTCGTGCTAAACATACAGGTTTCTTATCAGAGACAAGATAGATATGGCTGATACCAGTTTGAACTGATACCAGTTCAAAAACTGTGCTTCTCAGCATTACATGTTATGCCCAGAAATCTCATTGTCATACATACTAAAATTCTTACATATTATAAAACCAAATTATTTTTCAATATATTAAA
>VYZM01024098.1:21269-35633 GCA_013398915.1 Dromas ardeola | reverse complement strand
AAAAAAAAAAGAAGAGACATGTAAGAGTAACTCAGGACCTCTTTTTAGTGTTGCTAAATTGGGAGAGAAGATTAAGATGCACAAAAAAGAACATGTACTAATAAACTACTTCTTCCCTGTTAAAAGGAAGTTCAGAAGCTGCCAGACTGATTCCCTCTAGACCTACTGAATCTCCTTTTTCCAAGGATATTCTTAAATTCAGTTCTCTAGATCACCCTACTGAAACTCAATGAGAGCCTGCTATCTATCTTTCCTGGGCTGCTTTGAAAATTCCAGCCTACAGCATTACAGGCAAGCTTTAAATAAGTTAAAACATCCTTATCTTCTATCACTTTAACAGCTTCAGAAGGCTTTCAGGGTTACTCATGTCAGTAAATAAATTAGATACTTAATTTTCATAGCTGATTTTTTTTTGGTCACATGTAAAATCATAAGTCACAAGTGTTGCATTTAATGCTTAAGTAATCCGCGTGGTCTAAAGCTCGGTAACATTATCCATAAGGAGGTAAATCACGTGTGTTGAACTCAGTGGTGCTATTTGCAAGGTGTGCCAGATGGAAGAGACTTTCCTTGCAGTCTTGAGTGACAAAAATTTTGCAGAATCAAAGAACCTTAGAAGACAATACCTATTGTAAAACACACAGATGTCTAATTTTGCTTATGCTCTTTTTGGCAGTAATTAATTTTACTTTGATCCAAAATATTTGATTGGGAAAAGTAGTAGGTAAAATTATTTAAGACATTATGGTGACTATAAGCATGTAAAAAAAAAAAAAAAAAAAAGAGCTGTATTTACAAGAGGACTCTGCTGTAGGTTTATCATTTCTTAGAAAACTTTAAAACACGTTATTTTGAAGCTAAGACATGGATTCGCCATTGAATGAAAAGTAAAAATACAAAAAAATTCCAAGTGAAGACAACTTTTTTTTTTAACAGTGGCAAAACAATCAGTATCATCTTCTTACCTGTCAAAGCGCTGAGTTTTGTCCCCCACAGAGAACAGTCAGTGCTTTCTAACAAAAAAGACTTCTCTAAACTCCTCTTAAGATATAGTCTTATTTTTATGCACCATTGATACATTTAAAAAAATAATAATAATAATCCTATACCATAATATTGCTTCCCAAGTCCAAGCTTCCCTAGTAGCCTCAGTGTTTGGGAGTTCTGTTCAGGTACTCTGATGGAAACCCCGCATTCAGCCGTCAGAGCCAACCACTGGAGAAGGAGGTGCCAGTTTGTTACAGAAACGACTCTTCTGAAGGAGAATGTACTTCATATATCAGGTTTGGAAGTGTTAATGCTCTTCTTTGGAAAATACAAATGAAACTGAATAATGCAATATCCAGACCAGAAGTTTGCCCACCCGTCAAGTTACAATGTTTCTGAAAAGGTTTCACCCCACTGCAATCTGTTTCGTGCCCGTTCAGCGTGCCCAAGCCTCGCCACAAAGTATTTCACATCTTTCCCAGTCACTGCCAATACTATTAGAAACTCTGTTAATAATGACAGCATACAATCTCCAACGGGGATTAAATCCCCAAGCAACATGGCAGAAAGGAAGCTGGTCAGAGGGATGCTGGGCATTTATGATTTACTGAACTGCCAGATCTGACTGCTTAAGGCGGCCAGAGGCCTAACAGCTTCATCGACATAGTGACTTTTTGTTAATGAAGGAAAGATGTAAAACTAAGGTAAGAGACAGGGGAAGTGACCTGGTTACTTGTGACCCAGAGGATCCCGATTCAAACCCAGAACCTAAGAGAAAGAAGTACAGGGAGGAAAATAATAGCTTGCTAAATAAATGAACTATGATTCTAGCACACTTTTTGCAACTTGCGAAAAAGAAACATCTTTTGTCTGCTTTGCTTTAAACAAGTTTATTTGATGAAAAACTCTCTTAATTAGCAAAGGCATATTCCTTCCGCTGTAACTCCCAGCTGTCGTTTTGTGATTCTCTTCCTCCTCCTACTTTGTTTCTGGACATTTCTGAATGAGTTGAGGAGGAGAGATCCCTGTTTGCCCAGTGTCTCATTGAGACCCCAGACAGACAGAGGCTGTGCAAAGTCATCCTGCCACAAAGCACATGCCGACCACAGTGGCTTTGTGCAGCACTAACAACAGAGATTATTTGTTGGGTTTGCTGCAAAGGTCATAGCTCCTATTACACACTCATGAGCCTAGAAGCCCACCACCGTCTTTGAAACCCTGATGATAACAGTCTCCTCAAGCGTTACGACATTGCTTGAGACAAACAACCAACCAAAAATATGCCAGAAAGTGCTCAGAGGCACATGGATTAAACAAAGCTCGTTGCATTATAGGTCAAGTGAGCCCACCCTGCAGACACAACATCATCTTCCATGCCCAGCACAGCCTCTCCACCTTCAAACACTTTACAAGACACCTCAGTAAAAGAACTTCTTCAATCTCTTAATTTAAAAATCGATAACCTTCAAGCTTCCACAGCTTCCTTTGAGACCAAGGTAAATAAAATTGAGGGATGGCTGGAGGGATTTGAAACGCGATGGAGTCAATTGAAACCCAAACAACAAAGAGAGGAATTCTATAACAAAAACCACAAAGGAGAGAAAACTGTGTTTAAGCGTTATGGAGCTCCTGAAAGAATATTTGCGCCTTTGGAAAAATCAACAGCATTATCATAGTACTTAATGTTCTGAGCATCTTCTCTGAAAGATCCAAGATGGCTGGAAATTTATGGAAAAATCCGAAGTAGACATAATGAAGAAAACCCCATTATCTGGAGTAGCAAAAGCAATACATCTGAAGAAATGTCCAAGGCTCAAAGTGCTGCATAGGAAGAACATAATAATCATAGAGAGCATGTGACTGAAGGCAGGGTTTGAGCAGCGGCCAAAGAATTAAAATAAAAGTGGACATCAGCCATCTTACCACTCCATAAACCCTTGGCAAAGGATAGGAAGTAACTTCATTTGAAGAAAGAAAAATTTTTACTAAATGACCCTGCATCAATCTTCTGTCCTGCCAGATTGTGATTACTACTCTTGAGAGGAGAATCGCAACACTGCTGGGAAGCAGCAGCAGCACAATGTTTCACACAAAACTGAAAAAGAGACATCAGGAAGAAGTTAGATAGCTAAGCCTCTCAAAAATTCTCCAACCTATTTGTTTCGTTCCTTTACCACAGAAGATGCATTTGAACGTGATTGTTCTGGAAAAAACTATTTGCCTGCTCACCCAGTATGTGGGGTATTGGTGATTTCACTCTCACAGGCTGGCATTAAGGAATATGTTCAACTACAATAATTCTAAAGTTTAACTAACGTAAATCGTTACAAGGATCGTTAGTTCTTACCGGTAAACTAATCCAAGTCCTAAACTGCACTTTCAGAAGACCAATATTTACATTTGCCTTATGGTAGCATTTGAAGATTGCTGTTTGGACTGAGAACTTTTGCTAATACATATTACTAATACGGAAGTTAGTACCTCAACATTATTAATAATTATAAATCATTATATATACTATTACAATAGAATAAACAAATAGAAGACAAATGTCTGTAATAAGACTTCACCTTAGGACACCTTCATTTTAACCTATTGTCATTGGTTCAAGTAAAGCCTTCATCTTCGGTACCCTAGAGTGGAAGTGTCCTGGCACATCTGAGCTAGATATATTTATTTATGCTAAACTGATATAAACTGGTATATTGCACCCAAAGGGAGTGTATGAAGTATGCATGATAGTAGCAGTGCTGAGAAGGTAGACTGACTGGGACAGCACATGCCCAGGACAAGAAGACATGCTTAAAGATGAGCATTAGCTAACAAGAAATCAGGTAGAGAAATTGATGTGAAATGTAGTAGGTTTATCTCAAATAATCCGATCAGGTGTCAGGGCTCTGAGGGCACCAAGAGACCTTCTTGTCCTTGAGCAGCCTCACCGGGGGCCCCACACCCTCTGCCTGTGGGCCAAGAAGGACAGTTAAGGTCAGGCCCACACCCCACCCTTGCTCGAGATACGGTGTAGGCAGGCCTACAGGAGCAGCAACAACTTGCAACAAAGCGTGTTCGAAACCAAATCACTGCATCCTACAGACTGTCTTCACTTTCTAACTGAGTAGTATGGTTTGTATGGTTGCGTGATTTGTATGACCTAAACATAAAGTAGAAACAGATGCAAATATTTGAAGCACAGGAATTAAAATGGCCACTTTCTATCCCTAAAATGTAAAGAGTAGCATCTTCTCTAAGTAAAAATTAAGAGGTTCACACTGAAAAATTATCTACAATTTAAAAAATATTCTTAATTTTTTACATTGAAACTAGAAGTATACAGTTCTACTGACATCTTTGCTCCAAAGCACTGGGGTTGAACAAAAAGCACCTGGGAATAGAATTCAAATACTGTTAAAGCATTTACTGTCTAGCGCAGGCTCGTGTTTTTCAATTGGCTTGCTTTCAGTTTTTTGACTTATGCGTATATGAAGGCTTCTCTGGCTGGCTGGTTTGTTTGTGGTTCTTTGTTGCAATGTTTTGTTAACCTTCCTTTATGTATTTTTAATGAATACTACAAATAAGAAATGCGTAAACTCATCCTAAGAAGAGGCTATAATGTCTTCCTGTGCTTTTGATTCACTGCCTCATTTGCAAGATTGCTGCTTATTCACAAATTAATTATGCAATGGCATCTTTAGCTAATAAAGTCTAAACAAAAAACATTTAATCCAATTCATAGTTTTCTCTCAATCAAACCAAGTCTGTCAAACATAATTACATTACACATGCAAAGCAGGAATGAGCCAAGCATGTGCCACACCTGCTTAGCACTTCTTCAGGCAGACGATATACAGTAGAGGAACAGTTGGCAGCACAGATGGCAAAGCAAAGACAACTTGTGAAAAATGTCGTTGTGGAGTGTGGTTTTGTGCCTTTTATTGATGGGAAGGTCACATAATGATTTCAAGTTTATGTCAAACACACCTTGCTGGTACCTTTTGGCTTGAGAACTCAAATTTTGGAGATACAAACCCCAGTCGTCTTGTGCTTTCTAAAGGAGGAGACCTCTGCAGCTCATAGGAAGTCACTGCTGGTTTCCAACCATAGCCACAACCTCTGGGGACACGTATGTTATCGTTTATGATCACGGTGACCATGTATTTTAGGGTGATCTAAACAATATATCCCCCCCGCAACATCCCTGTATAGCTATATAATGAAACCTATTTGTCAATAATAAGGATAGTGATTCTGTACATTTCAGTGCACCAAGTCGACGTAAACTCAATAAGGAGCCAGGTATTTCCCTTATGAGCACAAACGCAGAAGATAACTCAAGCAGTCCTAGGTATCTTTTCAGTTTTGTGGATATGCTTAATTGATAAAACAGACATGATTTAGTATTAATATTCATTTATTGTGATTTCTACTTTAAAACTATTAATTATATCAAGAGGTAGAGTTTCTGAAAATTGCTTTAGCTAGAGATTTCATGATTTCTCCCCAGTACCACTGAAACAATCTCTACCATTTTGTCTACAAAGTCAGCATCCTGCAGGAGGCAAGACACCCCAAACAAACCAATGCATCACTCCTCATTTCCTGAAAGATCTAATATCTAGCCTTTGGCTTGCTGTACACACAGGAAAGAAAAGAAACTCAAAAAACGAAACTCAAAGCATTCTTGTTCAGAACAGCTTATGCCTCTCATCTCAGTTACTGTTATATGTTTCTTCTCATCACTACAAATTTGTCCTCTACAGAAATCTTTTCACGTCTGTTCTATATATTCTGTATTTGAATTGCATCCATGTTATAAAAGCTCAGTACAAGACCATGACGGCAGATAGCTGCTTTGACCACATGTCCTGTCTTTGAGGTTCCTCATAACTTTCTCCGGCTTTGCCAAGCTTTAAGGAAACATTATTTCCACCACACAGGTTTTCTTTCCTGAGACAACTATTAAAAAAACATCTTGGATTACATCCACAGAGGATGCATCCATAAAGACATTATAAGAACGTGAGGCCAAGTGGGTTTTACGAACTTTACTAATTGCTACAAAATGTTTTCTCGCATTTCTTTCATTACAGTGGTTCTATCAAAGGTACTGCATAGTGTAAGATTTAGCGTAAACTTACACCAACTCACGTAACGTACAGAAGGACTGTATGCCCTTTTCCATTACACATGCAGTGTGCCCCTGCAGTACTGCATCACCACAGCCCAGTGGTCTCTGCTGCACCAGTTGTACCACACTAACTGGGGAGAGCTGGGAGAGAGCATGAGAGGGAGCTGTATCTCCATCCTTGAATGTGGTAATCCAGAGAGAAATAAGAAGAGACTAAATTCCAAGTGAACAGTTAATTTGTTCTCCACCATCTTTCAATATACATCTGGCTGTTCCATACTGGCTGCAAGATTTTTATAACTGAAGCTAATTTACCTGTTAAATTATGTTAATTAAGACCATTTTCTAATAACAGTTTTAAGACTCAGTTCTAACGTCACTGTTGGCATCCCTGCATCAAAGCAGAATAAAGCTCGAATATATGCATAATTACTCTACAGCAGGAAGAACGGTCCTGCCCTGACTGCTGTGTTTCAAGTATGTTATACATTAGAGAAGCTCATTCTCCAATGAAGTCTTCCTCCTGCATTCACACTTGCTTTCCACTTACGTGACCAAAATGCTAACAAAGTGTTCATACAGTATTTCCCACAGGTGTAGGTACACTAAATGGAGACTCTGCAGCATCAAGACCTGGGAAAATGGTTTTGAAAACAGTGCATGTTCAAATACCTTCTGCAGTAGTCATTCCCTAGAATGCTAAATTTTCGAATCTATTAGTGTGCTTCCAAATTCAGAAATATTCCAGTACAGAATATTTTGTCTGCTTTTCTCCAAGGACACTTGACCAGAGGGCTGTTAGCAAGAGCTGGAAAACTGTCAGTGGAACTAAAAAGATATCAGTAAATAAATAAATAAATAAAGCACAAACCATTTTTCAGGGATTGAGTGCAAAAAAATTATTCAGAGGAAAATACACTGGGATTTAACTTAAACAAAGTTTAAAGAAATTCACAAAGTTTAAATTACCGAGTGAACAACAAATGTCCTGGGAGAATCCTTATGACAGCACAAGTCAGAAATAAATCAGCAGAAAGGAATACGTATGTTTTTTTGAGAAGAGAAATCTCAGTGCCATCATAAGTATTAAAAATAAAAATAAAACAATTAACCAGACAATCTTATTCAGAAAGCATATCTGTTCCAGAGCCTCAGCTCCATTGAAAAACACCAAGATGAACCAGCGAGCAAAGCTATAAAACCAAAATCCCAAACGAATAAATAAAAAGGCCATCTTCTGTTTCAGAAATCAGCAGTCCCATAACACATTGCTCTATAAATTTCTTCCCCACAGACTGGAAAGAGAATGTTCTTGACTAACAGATCTTTCCCGCTGAAATATCACCTGGGATGTATAGTACTCACTGGCAGGCTTGCACCATCTGCTTACTGAAGCTGTAGTAAAGTAAGCAGCATAACAGTTTCATGTTTGCATAGCACTGATTTAAAGGAAATTGTATCCGTTTTTACTTTGTCACACAGGGACATTTATAAAAAGCCCAAGTTTACACCATGTTATTGTCTCAGCTGTGCACTATTCCAAATGAAGCTTAGTGAACGTCTTCCTAAATCTGAGAAATGCTGTTTTCCTGGTATTTATGTTTCAGTCTGAGCTAGACCAGAGCCAGTAAAATATCAACCAATAAATTTTAACATTCTTCATAGACGGTCATGGATTCATAGATTATACTGATAGCTGTTTGAAGGGTGGCCACAGGGCTGCAATCTGGGCACCAAAATCTGCGCCCCCCGCCACCGTTTCCAAGTACCACAGTCCTGAAGTCTTCGGGCATTTCTACTGGGTACAATGGAGCACAGCACAGACAGCAAAATAAGGCCATTTAGAGCCAGAAGCAGCATGAACTTGGAGCTCAACACCAAGCAAGTAACAGTCTTTTTGAGACAAGAAGATCATTAGCATGGGGTGCCATGCTGACGTGCCGATACAACCCGGGGGATGTGGCTGCACCTTGCTGCAGTGAACCTGCGTTAGTGGTAACAAACGTGGAAACGCTCCGGGTAACATTTCCCAGCACTGCGCTGCGTCAGGCAGACATAGCCCTTGCAGTCAGCTCTGCTGTGCTTTTGATAAGCATGCAGCAAAAACTCAAATTAGTTTTTAAAAAACTAAGCCCAATTCAGCCTCTCTTCAGCCAGCGCTATTCATATGAGATTAATACGAACCTCATATGAGATTCATACCGCCTACAGACAGAAGGTAAGATATGTTCAAGTTTTAAAGTCAAAAAAGGACCATTACTACCTCAGCTTTCAGCCTTTGGATTTTACAGAGGATTTGGGTGGGTTTCCCCCCTTCCCCCCAGTCAGATATAGGTACCGTCTGTTAACTGATGTGGTCTTTCATCTTTTAATTTTTTCATTTAAAAATATGGAGTACTAAAGTAATAGACAATTATTCATTCTCCTACCTTTAAACCAAAGTTTAAATAAAAATGCTTAACATAGAATGTATGAGATGTGCAGTATCCAAATTTGTCATCTTATCATTGTGGCAACTGTCACTACGCTTGGGTTTCACTTGAAAGCTAGATCCTGTAAGATTTCAAACTTTCATTAAACAGTGCTAGTTCTCAGAGAACAAGAAAACACTCACATATGCATAAAACACTTAAAAATATACAGCAAACAACATATCTCCATCTTTATTTCTTTGCTAAGCTTTGTTATCTCTGTACCCATCTAACAATTTTTGTTTGAAATTAGCTACGAAGTTATCCTTTATTGCACAAATTAATGTTGCAAATATTTATGTATGATTTAATCTAAGTATACAGCCCCAGTGGTGTTGTTTACGTGCACAACCATAATCACATGCATAAATATCTGTCAGACAAGTATCTATTTCATTTCAGAACTGATTTTTAATAATTAATGTTTTTATTTGGAAACAAGATGATTGGAAAATGACTCCTTAAAAATTGCATTATTTTATACCCAGGAAAGCATTCCAGATTAGAAAAACAAAAACAAAAAAAAAACAACCAAAAAAACACTAGCCAGATTGATAAGCTTGCAACAAAATACAGAAATGGCTATCCGAAGCCCTTTGGTGCTATTAATTTTTAACATTATTCTAGCAAAAGGGATTTTTAACCACTTTTCAAGTCAAAAATATAGCCGACTTTCTCAAGTCAAAAAAAGCAACTTCCATTAGAGCAATACGACAAGGTAACCTAAACATCCAAGTAAAGCAGGAAATGGATTTTCACTAGTGTCAGACCCTCTGCTACGGGTAGAGGTGTCAGCTTGCTGCCATTCATGTTGTACTCTTCTTTTGCCCTCCCACAGACTACGCTCTTTCGCTCATTATTGAAAAACAGTAAGCTCTCCTGCATAATGCGGCAGCTCCTCAACAGTGAAAAGAAAAACTTGCACGTGTCTGTCTCCTGCTGATGCTCCACTGATGGAAAACATTTAATTGTACAACTAAGGAATTTTAATAAGTATTGATTTTGTTCCTGTCATGAAAAGGGAGGACTGTGAATCTTGTCAAACCAACGTGAACAGAGGTTAATGCAGGGTTATATACTGATCCATTTGTCTCCTTACTAAGACTATGTATTCTTCCACTAGCAGGAAAGTACCAAATGATGCAAGCATATTCCGAAGATTTCCAAATAATGAATGCCTAATCTCACTCCCTGCTTTATGTTAGACTGAAAATTTAAGCAAGTAGACACTAGACACAATGCCAGGGGAGAGGAGAAAAAGATTTTGCCATTCCTAAATCTACACAAAGTTTTTTTTGTGGAAGAGCTCTGTCAGTTGGGATTTGTGTGCTACATGCCTAAATACATAGGCAGGCCTGCAAAATTGCTCAATAACCTTGTATGCAAAAGGAGCGTGGTGACAGCTGAAAAAGATGTTCATACTCAGGATTAAGGCCAGTATTTATCTTCTTGGCAAAGGTGTCTATGTGAAAGACTAGAGTAATGATACCATACTCTACAAACTACTACAAAAACAAGATCAAGAAGAACTGCATAAATACACCTATATAACATCCATCACAGTAATGAGAATGTAGAGACAAATGCAACTTGCTGCTAAACTTGGCATCTATTGACTACAGAAGAAAGGTAGACACTGCAGAGACAAATACTATCCTAAAGCCATTGGAAAACCATGGACCTGAAATGATTGGACACACAAAAGTTCATCTGTCCAACAAGGTAGCATCTTTCAGGTTTGGCAGCCCACTAAAACCAAAACTGAATGCCACTGTCATCAAAACAATGGTCTTCTCAGCTTGATCTCTGAAAGATCTGCTGGGGAAGCTGATCCCGCACAGCTAGAGGAAAGGATGCTAAAGTATTAGAAATATCTCCCTGGCGAAAGGTTGAGGTGAACACTATTTGGATATCTGAAACCAAGGAAGAAGGTAACTATGGCTGGGCTAAATTGATGGACTATCAATCTGAAAACAGAAATGTTAGTTTAGCATCAGCTGGGTGACAGCAAAAGGTCTTTTCTTCCTGACCAACAAATACACCAAGTTACAGGGATATTCGCTCAGTATTTTGCTGGAGAGTATGGAAGGCTTTGCGAAGCTAGTAAGAGGAAGCTAGCACATACTGTGAAATGTAAAAACTTCCGAGATGTAAGCTGGTGAAAAAAGTACCCATGCAGCATTTAGTCATATCGATCTGAACTTTTAAAAGTATCAAATGTTAACTTAATACCCATTTTCAAGCTCTTGCAGCTTCATAAATTGCAATGCTTTACTCTTTGCTTTCTACCTGCAATTCTGAATTGTTTTTCAAGGGAAGGTAAAAATCATAATTCCCATGGAAGTCAGGTGGAACTGCAGGATTACAGACACTTGTTTTCCTTTTTAATTCCAGAGTTCCGTTAAGCAATTTTTCATGAAATACCAGATTTGATGGCTTTGTATTACTCAATCAGTTATTACTGAATCCTAAAGGTAAAAATAAAAATACCACTTTTAAGTAATTGTGCTCAGAGCTATTAGTAATCATCCATTTTTTATTTTTCTTTTTCAGTAGTCAGGCAAAAACGCTCTTTAGCCAAGAGCTACGCACAGAGGATAAGTGGTTTTTTTTCTGCTAAATTTATAAGACAAAATACGCAAAAGGTTCAGGTTGCACAAGAAGTGATAAAGAAATGGTTGTTAGTGATTGCAAGGGTGAGCACAAAGTGATAAAATGTGATGTAAAATGCCTGTGTTTTACTCAGAAAACAAACCAAAGGAAGTAAGGTCCTACAGAGAGTGGTACCATTGTGAACTGTAGACAGCAGATGGTTATGAGTGTGCCTTGAGTCCCACAGATGCGAGTCAAAGTGATGATTGTACAGCCTGCCTCAAGTCCATACAACAAAGAGAGAAAATATCCACAAAAGGATGAGACTGTTAAACACCCCCTTTTGTAAGAGAACCCATTAAATGTTTGGCACGAAGCTCTCTTAGTGCTCCGAGTTTACTGTTTCTGGTGAATGCCAAAGGCCTTCTGCATCTGTGTCATATCCCTATGTCAGCAAATGACTGGCAGTTTCTGCATTGCCTGACAAACATTTGAAAAGGCACAGTGTGAAAATGTATGCATTTCAAATGTCTCCTCCAAATTTTTATTACCAGCCCTGAAAACAAAACAGCTCCAATGGCACCAACTACAGAAAAATAAAATGAACCGAAGTTACTGCTCTCCCAGATTGGTGACGATCGCGGCTCCTCTCCCTAGTCACAGCTCTTCGCAGCTGTTTGTTGTCAGAGCGGAAAGTACGAGCCTTGGCGTTGCTCCTCTCTGCTGTACTCTGGATGGCTGCTCAGCACATCGAGGTAATCGACTCGTCTTGGCTCAGTCATAACCTCAATCAGCTGGACCATCTCATTTTCCCCACAGCCGAGGGATCCTGCCGTTAGGGCAGCAGCCAACCTGTTTTCAGAGGGAAGCTTATTCCAGAATATCCCTCTGTATCCCTGGGAATTAGCTGAAAGCTTAAATGTTTCTTTTGAAAGAAAATACTTTTTCCAAGATGGGAAAAAGAGAGATCACTTTCTACTGTCTTTCTGAAAAATCTTTGAACAGAAAGCCAAATCCCAAAACAATACTGGGAAAAAGTGAAAGGAAAAGACATTCTAGGTTAAACATGAACATCACACTTGCTGAATTCACAATCAAAATAGGTGTTCATTGGATTTGAAATCCACTGCAGATTACGTTCATCTCATTGAAGAGCTGCAAAATGGAAATCTCCATTTTAGACATTTGCAGATTTTGAGGCATTAAGATTCAAAGAACCCGTGCCAATAAAAGCGAGAGCCTTTGCCTTGCCTCTCTGGAAAAGTAACGCTATTCCTTCTCCCCCTGGCCCCCCAACAATTGTGGTTCTGAACGCAGAAAGCCTTAATCAAACCTTTATAAATATTGAAGTCACCAAGTATTTTTTTTATAAACTTCAGTCACCTCAGGTATAACTATATTTGGGGTTTGTATGGCACACTGCGCTATTGTATTCTGGACTTTCATTTCACTCCATAAACAGAAGAGGAGTTCAGCAAAAACAAGACGACCTAATTTTAGGAATTTATATTGATGCCAAACCATAATTTTACCTCAAAGTCAGACTGTCACAAACTTTAGGGAATTTAGGGGGCTAATGTTAACCTGATCCTTCAGTGAATGCAAGTTCTCAAGCAATTCCTGCCCTCTCCTTAGCACTTTTGTTTGTTTTTGTAATTTTGACAGCAGTAAAGGCAGGGTAGAAGAGAATGGAGGTGGGGCCACAGCAAGAGCAGCAACACCTCCTCCATGAGCTGAAGGCAGGAGAGCAGCAGGGACACCTCATATGGTTGAGCCATCTTGGTTCAACTAATTTCTGCCAAAGGCTGAACTTCCAGGAGGAGGGAAAGCTCTTTCCTCCAAGCAAGGCAGAAGGCTCCGCTCTGTGCTTTCCATTTCTCTCTCAGGGACTGGTACCCATGACTACTTTCCTTCCTGAGCAGTCCAGGTATGTCCGTTCCCTTCCCACAGCTCCTTAGCCAAGCCCCCATTATGCTTCAGCATACCTTCAACAACAAATTTTCCCTCTTATGCACAGACTAAACGCTAAGCAGTTAGGTAGTCACCACCAAATTTCACCTTGCCGATGCAGGAGAGTCTCCCAGCCCCACATATCTGGCCCTAGTCTGGTATGGAAGGAGTGCAGAGCCTGCCAAACTGACATCCTGTCACAGTACTTAGTGCCAAAACATTTCAGTCAAGCTCTGGTATTTGCTATAACACTGGCATATATAACTACAACTTAGAGAAGAAAAACAGCTTTTCAGCTGGTGCATTACAGAAAGAAAAATAATATTTTCCTCCAGAGCGTTAAGTCCGGAGAAGATTATCTGCCCCCTCTGCCACTGGCTTTTATTGTTGGGAGAGAAGAAAGAGGAGAAACTCTTCCGATGCTCTTGCAGACCGTGGTGCTCCCCACGAGCCATGCCCCATACAGGCTCTGGCCCCTCCACAACTTCTCTGTTGCCTTTCACGTAAACAGCGCATCTCCCCCTCCCTCCTCATTTGCCTCTGGGAATTTGAACTAAACCAAACAATGGTACCTGGACGCAAGTGGTGGTGGTGGTACAGTTCCTGCCCTTTTTCATCTACCCTTTCGTCATTTGTTTTCAGCTTGCAAAAATCCCTACTCTTTATCAGAGCTCATCCCCCTGCAAAACTGTTAGTTTCTAACTCAAGTCCATCTGAAGTGGGGCAAGAAGATAAATGAACTCAGACTCTTATTCCTGAAAACGTCTTTTTCATCATGTCCTTTTTTTCTCTCCACTTTCCCATCTTTGCAATAACTCACTTGCAGAATTTTCTTTCCAGTCTCCCTCTCTTATACAGTCTCATAAAATGAAGATAACCTCTCTAAACAAACATCACACCGGTAAAACTTAGCTTCTGAAAATATCTTGTGGTATGCCAAATCTATCATTTGGTCTGGAGGACCTAATTTTATTGCAACACATGAAATTCCCCCTTGTAAGGCCCCTGTGGAATCCAAGATGCACATACAACTTTATCAGAAAAGATTTCTGCAGTTATGGAAGTAAAGGTCTGGAACTGAGCATGCAAAGTGGACAGTAAGAGATACCCAAAGCTTGCAAGAGCATTATCAGTGATATCAAGCAGCATCATTGTTCTGCAACACACAGAATTTCCCTCTGAGGCATCTCACACTTTATCACAGAAAACACTCACTAAATGATGATTACTTTCACTCGA
>VYZM01024098.1:234-21237 GCA_013398915.1 Dromas ardeola | reverse complement strand
AACACTTGCAACGGGTTTTTGATGGAAACACACTCCACATGTAAAAATCAAAACATTTTGTAGGAATGTGTTGATTTCGATGTATTTTTGATAGTTTTCTCCTGTAAATCTGCCCAGTTCCTATGTGATGTACTGCCAGCCTGACTGTCTGTTGTTTAAGCCCAACAGCTGTCTACCTGGTGGCCTTCCAGCGTCGAGCTCCCAAGTAGCCCCACATGTTGTATGTGGGGATCAAACAACGCTGTATTCCTTCCCCAGGAGGGAACAGAAGGCGTTGTTCCACTTTTAGACCCGTTGGGCACATAACACACTCAGACATTTCTTGCCTTGCTCCAGGCAGCTGCTACGTAACCGTGCTGAGAAGCGTACAGCAAAGGACTGCAGCATAAAGTAATGCTGGTGCTCATGCTGCAAGAGATGCGATCGCAGATTACCATTAACAGCTAGCAACAGTTACCTATGTATTACATTTTGCTTATACACGTGCCAATTCTTGCTCAAAATATTTACCATTATGCACACCCTTGTACACGTGTGCATATAGAGAACGCATTTCATCCTCTCTTGCATAAGAGGAGGTATTTTTGGTGCAGCCCTCTGAAAACTAAGCAGAGAGTGCAAAGCAAAGAAGCTACAGAAGTTGGCATTATTTCCGCTTAATCAGTATGAAATCATTATAGCTTTGCTATGAAAATGAAACAACCCTAGTCATACAAGATACATCATGACACAGAAAAATTAGAAAACACTGTGAGCTCTGCGCAGCAAGATTTGTAAGCCTGCCAGCAGAATCACAAACTTGCACAGCTCTAATTTGTCTAGGAAAAAGGGGTGTTTAATTGCTGTGCATAATAAACACACAAACGTCAGAGAGCAGCCATGGATAACACGCACAAGTAGATTCCAGCTGTACGGCTAAGGAAACATAAAAGTGATTTATTTTACATCTTGATCTTAAGTCCAAGAAATCACATTAAAATAAAATGACCAAATTTCCCTAAGCGCTCAGCATTCAGCAGCTCTTGCTGGACTCTCTAGTGAGCTCTTTTGAAAATGCATTGATTTCATTTAGATATCTTCAGGGTACAGTGCCATGTAGCAGTACCTGAGCTACGGTGGGCTCCACAAGCAACAGCTTTTTAGCTCGTTCAATTAGCCCATACAAAGCTGAGCGCTAATGTGGTTCTAGTGCCTGAACTAGTTTATTGAGAGCTAACTGTAGTCAGTCTTCTCTCTGCTCCATGTGCAAATCCCCTAAGCATCAGCTGATTGCTTTCAAGAGCCTGTCCAGTTTGTGTTGCCTAATGAGAGCCTCCAGGGGCCAGCCCTTGTATAAATATCTCGTCAGAAATTCGTCTTTGTTCTGCTCCTAACTACAGCCTGCACGCATCACCAGATACCCGATGTGTACATGAATTGGCTTATTATAAAATGATGTTTATATCTCAGAGTTTCTTTCTTTTCCCTCTGGAGAGTTGGGAAAATACAAGGGAGCCAGTCTACTCAAGAGGATTTTTTTTGGGGGGTGGGGGGGTGTCACCAATGGGCAGCTGGCCTAACATCAATACTCTTCATACCTTCTTCTCAAGCTCATCTTTTATTGATAGCTGGAGAGGAGAGGACACGTTCATGCAAACCATTCTTGTAGGCAAGAAGTTATCTTGTGTTGGGTGTGATCCAAGTTACAATTTAACCCATTGCAACTGTCCATCTTATTGAATCTTTCATTCAGAACTTACAAGTCTTTCCAAAGTGTTGATATTTTTTCCTTTAAGACAACTTTTAATTGAATAATCGCTTCCTTGTTACCTTTCTTTCTCTTCCTGACTGGCTTCAAGAAAAAGCACGTATTCCTTTCCATACTGAGATTACAAATCACTATCAATGGCTTGAGCAGCAGATGACAAACCACTGCTACAGACTTTTCTTCAAGGCTTTAGACACCTTGGGATTTATCACTCTTCACAGAAGTCCCACGTTTGTACATTGCATCCTTACTACCTGCAACCACCCTTTCTATACTGCAGAGCATTTCTTACATTGTAGTCAACACAAAAATTCTGTCTGCAATTCCCCTGAGAAGTAATGAGGCAATCAATAAAGTTTGATATCTTGGGGGTTTTTTTTTCTACTTATTTACAGCACAGGATTTATGCAAGAATTAGACTGCTTACTTGATTCAGGAAGAAAATTACTGACTTGTAAGGTCTCCTGAAAAAAAAATAAATTATAAATTAGCCAGCTGCTATGTGCTTTAAATCAATAGCAGAGATCAGAACCTGGCTTGCTTTCTTGGTCAAGCACACAAGCTCCATCTCCATCCTTAGTGTCATTTGTGTAAATATGAATAATACATTTAAGATCTTCCAGTCCTTCAGAATTTACATCAATCTAACCAAGAATAACACCAGAAAAATCATAGTAGTTTAATTGCTTTTTCATTTTAAAGTTGTAGGCCCCACAGTTTGAATAAAAACTGCGTACAGCATCGAGGGCATTTCCCTCCATGATCACAGTGATGAAAAAAGCTTTACCTGAACACAAAGAAGATATAGCCATAATAACTACCGATAATAAATAAATTTGTCCTTTGTTCTAGTGGAAGGTGCACAGTTGGAGAAAGGAGAGGCTTGGGACTCAGTATTATTTAGTGCAGGGGACTGTTCAGCCATCTGTCCATGAACAGAGAGCATCGTCTCCCATTTGTGCTGGAATAATCTCTTTGCAGCATCTTGCTAGATCAAGGTTGGTAATGAAACGCTGACTGAAAGAACCGGATATAAAAGTCATGTTGAAGAAAGTTATTAAGAGAAAACCTTAATAGAGAAGACAGTCACAGGAGAGAATATTATGGTGCTAAGAATACAGAGACAGGTACAAATGGTGCCTCCCTAATCTCTTGCATACTCAGAGAGCGAGAACATATTTCTATGAGACAGTACAGCTGGAAGTTTTCCTTTGAACACCACAGAAAATATACTGCATCTCATATTAGTTAGCCAATCGGTAAAATATTAAAAAACGACTAAATGAAAACATATTTTGGAATTTTTAAAAGTTATCAGAGTATAAATAATAAGACCTCGTCAGAAAAGCTGAGTAAAGCATTTGCCAGAATCACTTGTTAAAAACTCTTATTAGCTCTTGCTGTATCACAAAACGGAATAAGAGAAGGCAACAGTTTTAAACTACTTCCAAGCATCCTAAAAAAAAAAAAAAGCAGCACAACGAAATGTAATTATATTGCTCAGAAAAGAGTTAAGTTGCCACAAGAAATAACACATATAAAAAAATACATATTTTTTTTGTAACAGATTTATTCAAAGCTTGGAACATTTTCTCTGGGAATTGAAAAGTAGTTAAAGCATTAGGGGGAGAGATCTCAGGCATTCAGAGTGTGAAGTCTGTGTTTAAGCTTATAACCTATGATTCAGCTACAACCTTCTATCTTCCTGGCACTATTTATATGGCAAATAGATCATTGTTATGGGATTTACATAACTGATCTGTATATAAGCACCAAGTTAAAATAAAATGTTGCACTTCTTTGTCAGAAATGGGAAAACATACACTTCCATTTTGCAAATTAGTGAGCAAACAACAGATTTAAAGCTTGCATCTCAGAGTACATATGAATCACATCAGGTTGTGTGGTCAAACACATAAAGGGCTAGAAGTCTTCTAATGACTTTACAAGTCATCTTAAAGCCATTCAATTTAGATAACCTTTTCAGAATAATGGGTTCTAAAGCTGCAATTCAGCACAAATCTGGCAATTTTACCATACAGCACATCCACATCTTTGAGAAATGATCAAGGAAAAATTAAAGCACTTCACAACAGGATAAACTATTGCTTCAACTGCAGTTTTAAGTGAAGTACTATCAAGATCATCTTGAAGAATCCCACTTTAATATTTAGATTCTCTAGTACCCAGAATGCTTCTTTAGGTTTATCAGATTTACAATAAGTGGGAGAAGGGAGATTTAGTAAGTCAATAGTGCTTGCTAAACTACATTTCTCAGTCTGAGTTACAAGCACATTATGCTTTGTAAATTAAACTGGACTGTCAAGATAAATGCATAGGCAATACCGTGCTATTTGTAAGTAAATGCCTCTTTATGTTTAAACAGGTTCTTATAGACCAAGAGGCTGAATCTCTTTTTCCTAACAACACTATAAATCTAAAAGTCAAAGAAATAAAATGAAAAGGAAGTGGGCCTTAGGTCTTTGTGAAGGATTGATGACTCGGGCAGTACTAAGTGTACCAGAAATGATTATTTTTCTTGTCTTTAGTTGGCTTTTGTCTAATCATCATGGGGAGCAGTGAAGGGGGGGACGGAAGACAGAGAGGAAGGGAATAAAGAAAAAGCAATTTTAGCTTTTTAATCCTTCTTTTTGGAAAAATTGCCTTAGTTACCTGCATATCATGAGATACAGATAGTACTAAGTCAGCAAATTACTTGTTCTGTTGGATATGCTGTACTTACCATGATTCACCCTGCCGCTTACAGCGAAATGACACCCTATTGTAGTAGCAGAATGACTACACTTTAAGGTTGCAGAAACATTCACCGATTATCACTAGCGAGAAGGGAATATCAGTTGGTAAACTACATAACAACAATCTCCTACCCCAGCCCCAAAAGTCTGTCATCCATCTCTGCCTATTAAGTGAAAAAAGTCCTGCATCGAGACATTGCGGGGAATCAGAAGCCCATAAACGCACTGCAGGGACGCAGCGGCAACGCAGGGACCTCAGGCCCTGCAGCCCCGTATGCCGCTGGATGTGGCAATCCCTGGATGATGGGGAGAAGTTTTTAAAATTTCTTTCTTAACCTCCCAAATTAATGCCTGGAACAGTTATTCCTGTCATCTATTTGAAAGTGCTGTAGCAATTCAAATGGGCAAGCGAAAATAAGCATCTTTGCAGCAATAAAACACATAAAAGTTGCTAAAGCTGCTACTCAGTGCAAAGCAAAGCCAGAATCAGACAGATAGGCTTGATTTCAAATTCTCTTTTCAAAGATGGTAGGCTCTGTTGCTAACGCTAATGACTCCTCCTCTGGTGCTTAGGTACCTACCCACACAGCTTGTTTACAATCTCTGCATAAGATACACAAAGATATACATAAGCATTTGTAATGACACACTATTTTATGCCTGGCAAGTCAATACAGATTCCCAGTTTGCGGCGTATAACTCATTAGCCGTAGGCTGGTACAGCCCATCCTACATTATGAAGCATTAACAATGCAAGTTATGGAACCTGCGAAATGAAATATTACCCTGTAAACAAGTCTGTCTTCCCAGCTCTGGAGCACTGGAATAAGATACTGTCACAGACACAGGGAAAAACTTCCTTGGCTGCAATCGCTCAAATGGCAGCCCTTCAGAAATCTTATAGGGTAAGTTAATTAAATAATACATCAAAGCTAAACGTGTAAGGCCTCAAAGCCGAAGCAAAAGCTTTTCCTTACAAGGAACTCCCCATGCAACAGATGTGCCCTGTGCAAACTGTAAACTTTTAATGCCAAAGTAGCCGGATGAAGTGAAGGTTTACGTCTGCCAAATGAGCTGCCTGTTGTATGGCTGCCAAGGACAGAAACCGAATTCAAGGTATGACTACGGCTAAATAACTGCATTACCTGCCCAGGCGCTGGCAGGGGCTGCGGGGCTCTGTGAGGGGAGGCCGGGGCTCCCCGCCTGCACTCAGACCATTCCGACTGGTTCCGCCCTCCCCACCCAGCCCAGGACGGAGCTGAGCCCCTCAGCGAGGCTGGAGGCGCCGGGGGAAAACTCGTTTCAGAAAAGGCCAAACCCTGCCCAGCCCCACGAGCTTTTCTTCTTATTTTCTCGCCCCCTCCCGTGGAGGGGGTGAAACAAGAGAGCAGCTGGGTGGGCGCCTGGCAGAAACCCAAGGTCAGACCAGCACATAACAGATAAACTGCGCCATTAAACAGGAACCTTAAATAATGTGCCTCTGCACTGCTCCCTCCATCCACGTGCTTGCATGAGGTTTATTGGGAAAGGAGCACAGACTACAAAATGGGAAACCGTGGTCTTTGCAAAGTAAAACATAACATCCAATGTCTTAATGAGAATATTATGAGAAAGTGAAACAGAAATGGTTGACGTCTCCAAAACACGATTTTCCTGACTCTGTAACAGCTCCTGAGAAATGGTAAGACCCCGAGTTTCCACGAGAAGTTAGTGCGATTTTGTGAAAAGTCAGTGGAGGCTGTTGTTATGCCTTTGGGGAACATTAGCAATTGTACATATCACTAGCAAATGGGACAGGCCTAGACAGAAAAATATATACGCAATGAGAAATTATTGCTCATTACAGTGAGGCTAACAATTTAGAATAAAGTAATATTTTTCTGTATAGCCTGGGATATGACAGTAGCATTTGCTCTGGTGTTTACACAGCTGCAGTTTACCCGAGTGGCCCAGAAGAAAGAGCGCGCCATTTCTTTTAGATTTGCACAGGAAACAAAGCAAGAGGACGTATTCTCACATTCTTGCTGCCCCACCCGTCAGTGCTATACAATGCACACTTAGCATCTTCAAACTGGAATATTGTGATTGAAGAAAATATCTGCAGAAGCTAGTTTTCAGATTGGAGATGTTATCACAAGAGGTGCACGGAGAGCACCAGCTACAAACTAGAAAAGCGAGAAACACAAGTCCCTGTCCTGAAAATTTCTTTCTTTTCTTGTGTTCATTAAGAAAAGACTGCCCTGACCTAAATCTTTAGTACAGATACTCTTCATCCTTCAGCAAATAAAATACCAACATAAGTGTATCCTCTAGCTTCCACAGGAAGTTAGATCCTGACCATGCACTGGCTCTTTACATCCCCAGGTGCCACATGCTGGGCATGGAGGAGGATGGCAGGGAATAAAGGGTCTCAAATTCTCCCACAGCACAACCTGGTGGGGTGTATGACTGCAGCAGGAGCTGCAAAACCCACCATCCATGTCTGCAGCTGGACACATCTGATACAAGGGATGTATTTCCATAAAGCAGCGTGCTGTGCTGCAGCCTGGCAACTCCTGTGGCAGAAGAGTTTTGATGCTTTGTTCAACAGCTGCCCACAAGCGCACAACAATCTTCCACTACGCCTTTAGAAACTATGCTTGTGGATAATATAAAGAAGCCAACTAAGTAGGTAGAGAAGCCAACTAGACATAAGCAATCCAGGACCAAGAGAAAAGGTTACTCAATTAAATTCATGTTTTCACTTAAAGAGGTACTAATTTGAAACAACTACCGTGAGATCACTGTAAATAGTCAGCTGTAATTGAGAGTGCAATTTGGCTGTTATATCCAAATGAAAATGAAGAAAGAAAAAAAAAAAAAACAAACAAATAAACCATGAGGGAGCAGTTTGGTGTTGCAGACAAATTATTGGTTTTTAGCATAGAAAGTGGCCAGAGATGGGCTTAAAATCACTACATTTACATGGTTTAGGATTTGTATGTCCCTTCCCCCCCACCACCTGAATGGGAGTGGTAAAATACACATACTCTGGCCTATATTGTCTAAAATATTGTCTCTTCTCTAAATGAATGTTTTATCCCAACATTAGTTGAACTGCAGACCCTAAAGTTGTGTACATAGGTCTGACCGTCCAATTCTAAAAGCAAATATGTGGTGCAAATGTCCTGATTTGTGTTGGAACAGAATAGCCACATGGAGCAGTTCTGCAATACACTTTGTGCCTATGTGCCTATGCCTTTCACTTTTAAAATCTCATTATACCCCATCGATTAAATATTTCATCTCCTAGTATGAAAGAAAAGACAAATTCCTTACTGGAACAAGCACACAGATTGCATTGAGGGGTTTTTTTGGGTGGTTTGTTTTTTTTTTTTTAATTGCATGGACTGTGTGGACACAAAAGACAAAGTTTACAGCAAGTGCCTGTAAGAACAGATTTGTTTTAATTTGTCATTTTGGACAATTCATCAGGAAATAGGGCTTTTTCCTACTGTTTTTGTTTCACTTTATGCACTCGTTATGATACCCAATGAATATAAAACATTTCTGCATCCCCTCAGTCTAATTGTATTTAGATTTCAGTCTGTCTTAATCAAGGCATTTTCACCCAGTACATAACTCCCTCAGTAGCAGTTCTAGTTAGAAAGAGAGGAGATGAGTGGTCCCTTCATACAAGGCTACCTTCATAATGATCTGTGGAGACGTCGCTTTTCATCTACTGCCCTTTGATAAGAAAGCAGAGATTTCCCACTCAGCTGATTAAAACTGAGTGACTGCATAATCTTATAATAATCTCATCTATTACTCAAACAAAATGGTTACCTACTGCATCATAGTGGCTAATAAGAAAAAAGGGCTCCTTTCTGTGTTGAGGTTTTGTAATTTGCCTGCTCTACCATATTAATTTCATGGTTAAGTTACACAAGAAGGTGTCTCTGCCTTCGTACGTTTCCCTGTAGTACCACCAACAACAACTGGAAGCATTTTATGCTGTCTACAGTTGACACAACAGTTTGGTAAAGATAAAAGACGACTTCAGATCACTACGATACTTCAGGATAGCTATGGGTAGCCTGTCTTAGACTGCATTGCTTTCAGAAGCCTACAGAAAAGTCTAAAAAGCACCACGAGCATTTTCTGAAGATACCATATTATTATTTTCTTGTGATCGAGTTCTCCCACAGAAGTCATTCTAAAACTGCACAGCGCACAAAGCAAGTCAAAAATAGCTAAGTAATGGGGATTCAGCCAATACACAGCAATAAGACCTATTGCTACAATTTTCCTCTATGGCCAGGATAGCATCTGGATCTTCTGGTAGTATCTGTATCCTGTTGGCCTATTTAGGTGGTTCTGTTTACAAAATGAAGATGAAATTTTCTTGCTGAGAAACTCTTTCTGTTTCTAGACACAGAGACAGGAGAGGGACATTTGCTTTCCTTTCCTCTTTCCTCCACAAAGAAGAAATCTACCTTTCAGCTTTCCTGCCCTAAATTTCTCACCAGCAGTCCTTGCCTATTTTTGTAACATGCTGTACCCTACTGCAATAGCCAAGGTAAGAGCTGCCAGCAGAGAGGAACCAAACTGCCAGGATCACACCCACAAAGACCTGCTCACCTGCAGCGTGTTACCAAGTTCTTCCTGGTATGGATTCTCTATTCCCCTGAAATTCAGCTCTACCTCATGCCCGAGGCTAGAGCTACTACAACATTTACCTGGTGATTATAAGACAGAATTGCTATCCTCCCCTCTGAAAAACTTTTGAATTAGCTCTAGTATCATCATATCCACTGTCACGTAACAATGAAGAAGGACTTCAGTTATATAGAGGAAGTCCTGTTGGGAAGGACTGCTTTGAAATTTAATTTGTGTTGCAAGTTAGTAACAACATTATGGTTGTAGCATAAAAAATGTAATGATGGAGATCCTTGGTAACCAGCCTTGGATCAGATCAAAATTACAAGTTCGTTATATGTAAGGCAAGGACTTTCTTCATTGTGGTCCACTCATTATGCGATTTTGAAAGACCCAGAAAAGTAAAGATTGACTATATAAAATGTGCAATTCCACTTTACTAACGATCTTTGCCTTAAAGTAATGATATATTCTTGGGATGCATGGGTGGCCACACAAAAGAAAGGCTTGTGCATCAATTTATCTGGGGTTCTCTATATCCTAAAAGTGCCCATGATTCCTCATCTTTAACATAATAGCTTTTATGAAGTTTTGAAGGTGAAAATTAGTCACGTCACAGTGTTATTATTCATGCTGTATGTGCAATTTCTAGCAATACGAGAACTGTAGTTTTGAGCCTCAGTTTCTGTAAGACTCCCAGAAATCAGGAGAACTCCGGGTTTCCATCTTCTGTCACATTAAGGTATCAGAATAGCTGGAGAGGGAGAAAAGTGTGGTCTTGTCCCATTCAGCTCAAGTTTTGCTCTGAAGTTATGCAGGCAGATAGATAGGACTTCAGTGATAACAAATGTTTTGTATTCATATGAAATACGAGAACATCAGAGCTCTCTGTACGGAGTCTGAACTATTTCTATGCTGCTCTTTATATAGTATTACAGTTGCTTGCATAACAAACAGCCAAAAAATGATGTTCTTCAAGAGAACGTGACTTCACCTTTATGTATCTGGCTATTGCACTGCAACTCAGACATGTAAATTTCTGACTCTTGCTGCAGAATTATCTAACACCAGTGCTGAGATGGCAGTTTTACTTTCTGTTAAACTATAAGCCATCTCAAAAGGGCAAAAAAATACATAATTCCTGATTAAGTTGAAACCACTGGACAGTTTTTAACTGTACAGTTAATAGAAGCAGAAATAGAATCTCTAAAGGAATAGCTATAAAAGTTCAGCGTGCATACAATGGGAGGCTGCTTACCTACAATAATCTAAGGTCTCTCCCTACAGTGGCCTAAGGCATCTTTTGAAAGGGTAAAAGAATGATATTCCAAAACAAAGGGTTCCGAGGTTTTTTTTCTTATAAAAATTAATATTTTTATTACCAGGCTTTTCGCTGCCAGAATGTGTTTCTTTGGCTGTCTTGTTTATTTTTCTCTCTTGCTTAAAAGTAAAGTAATACTAGGTTGATATCTTGAGGTCATATAAATAAATCCATTCATTATCTAGTACCAATTTTCAAAAGCTGGATTGGATCACAGCAGGAATGGCTGGGATGCACCTGGAAGGGCTAGATGTAGGGCAGATGCAACTGCAGGACCACCGAGACCTCCAGACTGCAGAAGTCCTTTACAATGTAGGCAGATAAGCATCCTTTATAGAAGCGCTTACCAGCATAGCCTGAACTGTCCTCAAGCCAGATCTGAAAAATGACAGAAAGCCAGGGGTTTTTTCCAGTCCCATACCCGAATTTTCTTCATTAGGCAAGGAATTGGGACCATTGTCTCTCTGCATTTTCTAGAGCAATTTAAGACACAAGGTTTGGTTTTTTTTTTCAATTCTTTACATCTTAAATGTCAAATTATATGTCAAAATATATTTTTTAGTATCTACTATTACGGTCTGAGATTCGTTCATCTAGTATACTGAATTATTTTTTTTTTCTGGCTGCTCTGTTGACAGTTATGCAAATAGCACCAAAACTTCTTAAGTTTCAAAGTTATCTTTTTGTATGAATGAGGTACAGAAGTTTTCCAGAAGTATCACTTAAACACTGAGGCTCTAAACAACACTATTTGGTTTTTCTACATATGTTCAAAGACCACACTGATATTGTGATCCTCTTGCTCTGTAGGGTGTTGAGCCACTCAGCATTGCAATGAACCTTTAACTGCTCTTGTGTTCAGAACACCCATCTGAGTGTAACAGCACTGCCATTTGCACCGAGGCGAGCACGAACTTGGAAATATTTTCAAGTTATCTACTTCATTATAATTGATACTGATAGGAACTGTTTGCAGTTTTAAAACATTCCACAAGTAAAAACTGATAAGCAAACCATCCCTTTCTACTGTGTAAGTGAAAAGACTTTTTTTTTTTTTTAAAGAGCAAAGTTCTGAAGAATTAGCTAAATAATTTAATTTCATATAGTTACTGACATTACCCTTTACTAAAATGAATCATTTAGCTTTAAGCAACGCTGATATTGGGGAAATATCATTAACTAAAGAAAAATTACACTCAGTCTCTTGACTCCAACTCTACTGATAAGAGGAAGAAGAAAGCATTCAGACATTGGCTTAGAAGGACAGAACGCACCTGCTGGATCGTAACCTGAGGGTTGTACCACGTCCCCGTCTGCTGACATTCCCCAGGCAGCAAAACTAGCTCAGGTCCAAAGCTTTGTTATCAAAGGGGCAGTACGACCACATCTTGTCTTCTACTACCCCAAAATCCATGCACACGGTTACAGGCCAAGAAGTTCCTTCTCTATACCTGAAGTTCTAGGTACAGAGAAGAGGGAGAAAAATCATACTGCCGTATTTTACCTTGCACAGTATTTTAGCTTAATTTTACTTCATCTGTTTAATCTCCATCTGAATAACAGTTTCACAGTCCAGATTAATTTTGTTAAAAAGTGGAAGTATCGCTCTGTGTATCAAAACACACTGCCCATCTTAGTCTGTGTTTTAAATAGTTGGGTTGAAAGATACCACCTCTAAAAAACAACCAACCAAATCACTTGTCCTCATTTGCTCAGGTACCACACAAGCAATGATGTATCACTGCTATTGCACAGTGCTGTTATACTATCTCAGCAGGTACTTTTAAGGCCCACATGGTAAAGCCACAGGGATATCCTTGATAGAAAAGAAATTCAAAAGAAAGCTGTTCAATTGATGTCTCAGAGTTTACTTCTGTTTTCTTATGCACCTCTTTGCAGAAGGGAATCAGCAGGGAACACACATCACCTTAATTAGTTCTGTTCCTAAATCTACCAAGGTGACTGACATATTTTTCAAAGGCAATAGCTTTAAGTACATAAAGGTAGTGTACAGCTGAAAAAAACGTTATGAGGAATTTTGACAGAGGTTTATGGATTTCAAGTTATTATGGAGAGTTTAAATGATGGCTTAACCAAACCATTACCTGGACTACTGCATAGATATGTTTGACCATATAACTCTTATCAGAGAGTTGGTTTAGAAAACTAAACGCAGGAGGTGGTCATGGCACTTACACTAATTGTTGCACAGGAGAATTTTCATGATTTTATGACTTCATTGACAAATCTGTAATCACCTTCCAAAAGATGTCATGAAATTAATGAATCAAAAGGAAGAGACAGGCTTGAAAGCATCTCAGAAAACACATCTAAGACTTGGGTAACTAGGTCAGGCAAGCCATACAGGGTTGCACTCTCCCCAGCCTTAAGCACTTGAGGACTAATACTGCAAAACTTTTGCTGACGAACATTTTTCCTAAGCTGATGGAGGATCAGAACTCATTATTAGGGGAAAACAGGTCTCTCTTTAGGGTTAAAGACAAACAAAAACCGCCACCCAACCCAGTGGTAGCAATTAAAAGTCATTCCTTTGCGAATTGTCAGTCGTCATTGTATTATATAAATAATAGCTCTCCAAATCAGAAAATAAAAGAGCTGTACCCCTTTGCCTCAATATCAGCCTCTTTCTTCCTATTGGGAGCCATGACATCCATTGACCTCAAGACAAATCTTCCAATTTAGAAAATAGGTGCTGCAACATACCAGCCTATTTCCCCCTCCCTTTGCCCACAAACCCCGAGACAACAATTGAAATTAAAAAGCTCTCAGTCTTCTATAAAGCATGTTGGCCACACGTCCAACAGTTTGTAATGTGAAACAAAGACCACTGCACTTAACTAAAATTAAATGTTTTGTTTGCTGCGTCACCAGACAATCATTACAATAAAAACATTAAATATGAAGTTTTTGTTATATATAGCTCTGTGTTCACACACGCACAAAAATCAAGCTCTACTTTTACACAGAATAATGAAAAATGCCTTTCTGTATTCATTGGTGGAAGTTCTGCGGTTTTTCAGCATCTAGTTTTGTTGAAAATTTCTCTCAAAGAGGTTTCCTACTCAGAGGTCCACTGTCATTCAGTCTGCATGAAACTGTCTATAAATCCATTACTAATTGAGATAAACTTTCAAATGATGGATTACTTATTAATTTGCACTTTTCTATGATAATTTTATATTAATTAAATTCATCATATTAAGTCAAAATTAAATTAGCTCTTGGAAGGAAAAGTTAAAATTAATTACTTTGTGGCATGTTTCATAAAATACATCAAGGAACTCTGGAGTGAACTTTACTCATATTACCTCACATTGCAGTATTAGTAAAAATGAAGAAAAATCTGATAAGAAACAGAGGTTTTTAATCATAAAAGGTATGGTAAAGTTCATGTGACAAAAAGATTTAGAACTTAATTCATGGTTGACACAAACATGGTTATCTGATCATTAAAATACCAGTAAGAAATTTACTAGATTAAGTAGGCTTAGATAAAGGTTTGAGGATATTAAATCCAAAGACTCACCACATTCTTACAAGACAGTTCATATAGTAAGTCTAGTTATTTTCTATCTGTTACTACAAAATAAATACACTGGAATTTTCAGTTATCCCCAAAGGTAATGCTCTTCAAGTATTTGCGTTCCCACAAAACTAAGAAATACCCAGCATGGGTAATTCCATGAAAGCAAATGACATAAATGAAGAGGAAGAGAAGTAATCAGGAAGAGTGGAAAAAACCACCTAATGTCTGATATGAGGTGTGAGAGTATCAAATCAAGAGAACAAAAATAAGTGATGCTAAAAAAAAAAATAATATTCAAATGGAGACTCAAGCACACAATAACCAGAGATTGCTATTCACTACTAGCATGTAGTACTACATATTAGTAAAACTTCTTTCTGTTCCAGCACTGAATAGGGATTTCAGCTGACAGCCACTGAGACATCTTCTCTTCAGTTTCAGCGTTAATTGTTCAGCACATACTACCTTTGGTCATTGCTACCTCTTGTTTACTGTTGGTTTTACTACACTTTCAGCTCATTTAACCTAAATAAATGTTGTTTCAAAAAATATCATATTGCACTAATCTTCTTTCAAGTGTGATTTTTGATTCAGAATTTTCAGGATTCTTTTTCCTCTAAATTTCTTATGAGTTTAAGGCTCAAATTTCAATTTTTCCCCTTAAAGCTGACGTCATGACGTTCCCAGTGGATACCTTAAAACTTCTTCCCAAGATCAGAAATAAATTCTTAGATCCACTTCTCTCTCTACGGTGGAGTATATCAGGAGCAATTCCGAGTATATCAGGAGCAAGAAGTGAATGGAGCTGCAGTGGTGAACTTCAAAGGGAAATCAGGGAGGGCGGCTAACTGGATATTTGACTTCACCTTCAGAACACACAATGTGATCCAGCCTCAATCAAGAGCATTTTCCAATGCAATGGTCAAGATTCATTATAAAGTTTCGGACATAAAAACTTTGGAGAATATTCAATGTACTTATAGGGTCTCATTTATTGCCTAATCTTTAAATTACTTGAGTCCTATTAAAAAAATAAAAATACAATGACTCCCACAGAACTGAAAAGCATACTATTAAGGTGGCCAACTAATTTCAACAAGAGCTGAAATACATTAGGACTTGCCAAAGATCATAATGAATCATGTGATGAAAAAGGACAGGGCACAGGACCTATCTAGCATTTCACACATTTTTCATCTATACCTTACTACAGTGGTGATGAACAAACAGCATCACCTTAAAGTCTCGATAGCTGTTATTAAGCTAATGTTATTAAGTGTTAAATTCTGGATTGTCTTTGGCCAATGGCACAGAAAAAGAGCTGACTCTCCCAGCACAGTGCATTTAAGGGCGAGGTATGAATACAGGAATTATTCATACCCAGTGCTTTAGAGGAAGAACAGGCAAAGCAGGGCGTGCCTCCCTATCACAGCTCAGATACCCGTCCGGTTCCGCTGGCTAGATGGGCAGTTTGTTTAAATGTAGATTAGTTATATTACAGTTTTCATTCCTCTTCTAGCAAATGCACATGCATTTGCCCTATGTGACAGAGGAAGATGAGACTATCCTATTGCAAACTACTCTGGTGCCGCGTACACACTTCTGCAGAGGAAAATAAATCACTGAAGTGTGACTTCTATGTAATATAAATGTGCTGTTCCCCCTTAAAGAACAGAAGTACAAACACTTCACATTCTGGGTGATCGAATGATACCCTTGAAAACTGCAGCAGAGGATATCCAACAATAACTAAGTATACTGAATTTTAAGTCTTGTTCCATCTAAATACAGGTAAAAGAACAGTTGCTTGGCAGCAAAAATTTCATTTTAAAAAGGAACCCAAGCTATCTGCCACAATTTTAACAACGTATTTTCTCACGTTTTATGACAAAGAATTTTTCAGAAGCTCAGACATTAGTTTCACTGATATATTTCCTGTCCATCACAGATACATTTTCTATTTTGCCAGTGTAAAACTGATTACAAATGATGGGCCTCTGACGTCTATATCTCTGTTATAAAGAAAACCAGGCAACCTGTCATATGTGTATTGCAAATGTTGCTATTATAATTCCTTACACATTAATACAGACAGAGCTACATGTGAAGTTAACAATAAAAAAAAAAATATAATCCCAATGAGTACAGTGAGCATTCCTGACAAATCGCATGTTGCTCCTAGAATGCCAAAAGACTTCTAACCAATATTCATAAAAATACCTCCTTTTCCTCTTGAAAATACACCTTTAAATAATCCAGCTACAGAGCCTACAAATCAGTTAGTTCAGTCTTCCACCAGTTAGAAAAATGGCAAAGTTGAATTACTTTGTTCTTCCTCTTCCTACCCATCTACTTCATTTTGGTTTTCCTTTGTGCCTGACAAAAATCAACCAACCAACTAACAAAACCCCCTCAACCAACAAAAAAAAAAAAGCGCTCAACCTATTTTTACTGAGCTTTCATCCGAACTGAAAGCAAGCATTTTTTTTGGACTGACGCTTTGCTTAAGATGGTGATAAGCTGAAAAGTGCAATTAGAATGCAATCAGGTCTGGAAACAATATATGATGATCAGAGGATTAAGAAACTAAACTCTCACAGCTTATGCGAAAGACGGTTAAGGGTTGAGCTGATCACAGTTTACAGTTTTCTGTGGAAGATACTTACATTAGCAGCTCTTACTCTAGCACGGAGGGGCACAATGAGTTTTGTTGCTCCCAAGTTAAAATAGGACAAATTCCGAGGAGCAAAAAGACATGTATTTTTTACCTGCTGAGTAACGAACCAACAGCACAGACTACTTAGGCACGTGGAAGTTTCTCTGTCATTTGATGTTTTAAAATCAATACTGGATATATCTTTCTCGAGAATATGCCATCACTTCACGCAAAGCCACAGGCTTGCCCCAGCAGTGATTGCATTGGGCTCTTTGACCAAGCGATGTCAGAGCTCCAACTAGAGCTCACAATGGTTCACCCTAGTCTTAAATCCATTATTCTAAGAGTGCATGTTAATTAAACAGCCTCTGAGAGGCTCTGAGACCCTGTGACGGGAAAATTTGTTTTATTTTATCCTAAAACTATTTTTTACATTTCATCATACCGAATGTTGGACTTGTGTTTACAGTATGATAAACTCTGAGCAATGGTCATCAGAAGAAAGTCAACACATAGCACAAATGATGCTAAAGTCTCCAGTATCATAAGAAGTTAAAATATAATTTTATTTAAATGAGAAGCCACCTTCAAATCACAAGCAATATTGAAGTGGAACTGGACTTAAAAAAATAAGTCTGGAAATACTTTCGTATTTCCCAAATCCTTAAAGGTGCATAGCTCCTAAAATACGCTCTTTGGCTAAAAGGGTGAGGTGCTCAGGATCAGCTGTAGGCATAGAGAGAAGCAACTTTGAAATTGTCAGCTTGAGGTCAAAGCAGTTTGATTAAAGAGTGCAATTTTTATTTCCTCTCAGCCCGCAAACAACAGAGTTTACCAGAGCACTTTGTCATCAACACATGTACTACAAACAATAGGAAATGAATCTATCTATCCATCACTGATAAACAGATGTAGTGAAGATATATTTTGTCTTGCTTGTAATTACAGTGCTTAGAACACCCTCCCCATTCGCACATGCCATTATTCCATTTGCTTCACTGAATTCTGTGCTTTGCTTGGAAATTAAATCAGGTCTTGAATTTGAAACCAGGACAATATTGAATCCCAAATCTATCAAAAAGTGCTGTCTCCTTAACTGAGCAAAAATTTCCATTTTCCCCTCAAACTATTAATATTAAGATACAATCACAAGAAAAAAAAAAAAAGCTGAGCTGAGCTTTAGAATATATCTCTTCGCTGAATAAGTGACAAAAAGTTAAAAGCAGTAATTTAGGAAACTTAAATGTGACAGTGTGTGATAGATGTGAGTTGGCAAGGCAAGAAAATGAGAAACATTAAAATCATATATTAGAATAGATCAAGCTCTACATACCAGTTGATGTCAGCAAATTTCTTTTGATGTGTCAAGTCCCTATAGGGCTAGAATTCAAGTATACTTTGAAGATGTATTTTAAAAGGAATATGTTTATGTTTAGAAACTTAATAAGGTCATGCGTGTATGAAAACCAAAGAAAAATAAAATTGAATGCAATATTGTTAAGTTCACTGCAAGGTTTCTCACTGTGCAGCATTTCTAATGTTTTTCGTGTTCTTCAGAACATTGCAGATTCTTTCACTGATATAGTCTTCTGCTTTCCCAGGTACCAAGCAGAACGATGTAAAAGGCCATATGGGATTTTATCCCCAGCCATTGCCTATCAAAAATTATACCAAGTCAGTGAATTGCAGCTTGGTCAAAGGACATCAAGAAAATTGAATTCAGGCATGCACCATCTCCCACAGGATGCTGCCAAAGGCTTCGTCGCTACTAGCAGGGGAACAAAAGCCATGTTCTAGTCAACACTGAGCCAGACATTCACAGGGAAACTGAATCCCTCTCCCTAGCTAGAATCCATAATATCGCTGAACAGAAGGTCACTTGGTTATAAATAAATAGATTTGTGCATTGAATCCTTGCCACCACTCCTTTTTAAATACCACGTTGTGGACTAGCAATTAGGTGTAATAGCAATAATTCTGCATCTGAGATGCTATCATTAAAATCAGAGCAAGGACTGTTTGCATATTTTCATACAGCAATGTCACTATGCGGGTTGCCATCTTGGTGGTACCAGTCATGCAGACAAAATGAAGAGACTGATGTCGTGTGACCAGAAACTCGGTAGTCCCAAGTCTGAAAAAGAAAAGAAGGCTGAAGTGCTGTCAGTCATACCCAGCCCAGTTTCTCCACCACCATCACAATGCTAGTGTTTCAGCCAAAAAGAGATTCCTCCATCAGTAGGGAGAGCCTCCAAAAGCTGAGTCTGCCCAGAACGAATACTATTTACACTGCCTATGGCGCCTCCCATTGCTATTTTAAAGTACATCCAATATGCATCATAGGATGTGGACGAACAGGGAAGTAAAAGGCAGTGAGGTGAGATGACGATTCCTCCAACGCATCACAGGAGGTTTGCAGCTGGATCAGGAGAACTCAATTTTATTGACCCATAGTAAGGTGCTCGTGTTTTGGATCATTCTGGAAGGTACTGGGTATCCTGGGAAACAGTAAAACACTCATCCAGCAAAATCCTCATCCAGCCCTAGTGTGGTGCATATCAGATACAAGGGGTGCAGGTGCTCCCACATGGAGGGCTGTGCCTCTATGCCACACAATGGCACTGGCAGTCATTTTAACATAACACTTCAGTCTTTTGCATCTTTTAACTGCGGAACACAATCAGGTGTGATTACATGTTTGCAGTTACAGAAAGATTATCAGATTTCCTCTCTTTCCCTTTAAGTGAATGGCTTAATACGTGTGTTTGCACTATGCATCCTTGTGGATAAATAAACCACCTGCTGGTATATGAGCAGGTTTATAGTTTACACGTACATGCAGAAAATAAGTGACCATGTGAAACAACTTTTTTCCTCCGAACTGTGAATGGATCTATGTAAAGCCATTTGAAAGACTGATGTTTGACAGCATTATAGAAAGGCACAAATGCTTAAATGATTCTGAATCAAAGGTGAGCCAAAGGTAAATATCATCTAGAACGACAGGGTGGACCATACACTCCCCCAGCAGCCACCTAGACCCAGCTGCAGCTCCAAAACCATCAACACAAGTGCCTGTGGACTCTGCCAGGAAGCCAGATGCCATTTTCTGGAAAACTGTGTTCTACAGCTTGGCATCTGGTAATTGTGATGACCAGCCAGTAACTATGAGGGGAGGGAAATATATTTTCTTCAGTAAACGGTACTTCAGTGAACAATAAGCAACCGATTCCCCACCACCACCACCCCGATTTAAAAATGCCACTCCAAAGAAAGAAACATAAAAAGGCAGGAGGAGGAAAATGAAAACAAACAAACAAACAAAAAAACCTAAACCAACCCCAACCAACCCACACGGCCTTTATTAACACACACAAAAAAGAAATATTTCCCTGGATTAAGAATGTGATAAACATGAGCTTTCATTTATGAACTCTCATAAATGATACATTTTTAGGAAGATTTTATTCCAGCATCTGTAGAATTTGTTCAGTTCTTTGTTTTCATCCAAATAGTCTACTGGCAATAGGAGGGAAGGTTATGAGACAGTTCTGCTTACCACTTTCATGGACCATCACCTCTCCCCGCCAACCCCTCCCCAGCTTTGATCTAAAAATGTTTCATTCAGCAGACCGCTAGGAAGCCTTCCAAACTCCGCAGTTGGATAATAACCAACCCTCTCTCATCTGCTGCACACTGAAATCCCACACAATTCAGGAGACCAGGAGTTTTCTGTGATGCAGCTAGAAATCAGACAACCCCACACAAAATGCAAAAGAGGGAGGAATTCTCTTCTGCAAGAATTCCACCAACTGAAAAATTAGCCTGTTTTCAAGTCTGAAATCAAACCTACAGTTACTGATAATCCTTTACTTTGAATGAAGTGTTCCTCCGTGTATTCTCACAACACAAGCTCACAACAAGCCTCCATCCACCACAGATAAGTTATAAAAATTAGGTGATCATAATTTTTTTCCACCTCAGTGGACCTCAGATTTGCTTATAATACATTTCAAATGCAACCACAAAATTCAAACTTAGGTTAAAGATTTAATCTTACAACACTCTCTCTGGGAGTACACCCCCTCCTAAACAGTAAAATCCTCGAACAATCAATAGTTATTTCTCTTGTGTTTATTAAATAATATTTCTGTGAACGTGTGAATTTTTCTGGCCTTAGCATTGTGCAACATTAAAGTCTGCTTTGCCTCAGGAGCAGACTATCGACTGGAGTGTGAATCAGTGTGATAATCTTCTTTCCGGCATTGTTCTAGGTAATAGAAAAGCAACATAAGCCAGCTCTACTTCTGATGCATACTGCTCCTCAGATTGCCCTCA
>VYZM01024097.1:51689-79885 GCA_013398915.1 Dromas ardeola | reverse complement strand
ATCACTGAACCATATCACTAAGCGCTATGCCTACACGTCTTTTAAATACCTCCAGGGATGGTGCCTCAACCACTTCTCTGGGCAGCCTGTTCCAATGCTTAATAACCCTTTCAGTGTAAAAATTTTTCCTAATGTCCAGTCTAAATGTCCCCTGGCGCAACTTGGGGCCATTTCCTCTTGTCCTATCCCCTGTTACTTGGGAGAAGAGACTGACCCCCACCTCGCTACAACCTCCTTTCAAGTAGTTGTAGAGAGCAATGCTAAATTTTGTGATCAAGTAATCTCCCCAGAACTTTTTCTGAAATAAATGGATCTACAAAACTCTCAACTTTATACATGTAGGCTCTTGTCAACTATGGAATATGAGACAGCAGGATATTCACTCACAACATGCCAGAAGTTGTCATGGAAGTTGATATGTTAAGTATAGGAATAAAGATTCAGGGAATGAAATACCCTCTGTTTCCTAGCACAGTATGATACAAATGCAAATATTTTAAATATGCAAATAATTTGAAAACAATTCTGGTAACTACTAGCAGAAAAAAAAAAAGAAAATTTGCAAGCTTAAAATTAATATGAAATAAACCATAAAATACACAGAAAAGGTCTTAAAAGATCTGAATTAAGGACTAAGTTTTAGTTTAACATTTGTGTGGTGTTTCGCTTGATCAGATCACTGCAGGCGTAGTCATAAGTACTCCTAGATCTGTAATAATAATATTAATATTAATATCAATATTATTAATAATGTTGTTGATGATGATGATGATGATGATGACGACGACGATGATGATGATTATGTCATCACTGGTAGTAATACTTTAAGCAAGAAAATGGAAAAAGTAAAGGACACTGCTTAAGTTGTTTGTAAACTGCCTCTAAAGTGCCTAAATGGAAGAGTTTTTAAAAAACAATGGCTATACCTTTTATCATATGTTAACAGTTACATAATTTTTAATGGGAAAAGTTTATCTAGTTGCCTCAGAAATGTCAGCCTGTCTTATATTGGTTCTTTTCCTTTAGAATAACATAATAGAATATAGATTTTATTGTGCACTATAATAGACGATGCATGTTTTGGGTAAACCTAGTGTTGTAAATTACAAATTACATTTCCATATAGCTGAAATCAGATATACTACAATAAAATACAAATTAACCAAAACAACCAAAAATAATCCCATAAAACCAAAACATTCCTGTAACACTGAAGGAAAATATTTTAATGATTTGTAGTCCTTTTCTTTGGAGAATTGTCATTTGTTAAGGAATCAAAAAATTTTACTCTTTTCTTCAGAGATGAATTTTTAAAAACTCAGAGTATTAGAACTTTGCTTCCCATCAATGTCTGAAGCTAATTTTTATCTTCATTTCAGAACAGACATATACTTTTAAAAAGGCTAGAAATATATCTAATGTTACAACTGTTTTAGAGGTATACTCAAAGGTCACAATTAGGTCTAAAAGACTGTGACAGAAGACTGTCCCTGTGTGTTTTTACGAGTGAATCTGAAATCTGAACCTGCCCGCACTTAATATAATTTGAGCTGTAACTAAGGAGCACACAGAAAGAAAAGGCAGGGAATAAACTGAGATATCAAAGGGTTTTTTTCTCTCTCCATACATAAAGCTTCCTCAGAGCTTCATTTTCATTTGTACCTTTTCAAAACCACTAACTCACAAGGCTCTTGCAAACTTCATAGACCTGTTTAAACACCTGATACTGAATTTGGTAACAATGTTCATCAACAATGAAGGGCTTCATTATAAGATGACTTTTATAAAAATCCCCAGGGTAAATCCCAGGAGGAGGGAAAAAAGAAATAAAATAAAAAATAATAAAAGAACAAAACAAAACCAAATCAGCCATAGTCTCTGGAATTTTGTTTTAAGTACTGTGTACAAAGAAATTACAACGTTCTTCAGGATTTCAGCCCCAGGTTAGATTTCATCTGCACTGCCTATCAGGTTCAAGGCTCAGGGCTGACTGGGGAAGTCAAAGTTGCTTTCATCACATATACATTTGGCACATTGTATTGATTTCAGATATTAATGGAGATCACAAAAATGAAGCCACACTACAGCAGAAATCAATTTTCAGAATAGTCTGACCATGGTGCACTGTAACAGGCAGTGCTCATATGAGGCAATAACCAAAAGTACCAAGGTGGCACAGATACGTAACAGAGAACAGAGAAGGAAAGAGGGATACAGAAAAGGAACTGGGGGAGATTTTTTACTAATTAATTTGCTGATGAAGCAATGTTGTGTTAAGTATTTACATCCTTCAACTGTGTAACTTTACTTACTACTATTATGAATACAACTATTACTAAATGTTGCTTGGAGACCCCAGCTAAGGTCTTGGCCTCGCCGTGAGGCATGACACAAAGAAAGGGTAAGAGAGTCCCTTTTCTAAAATAGGTAATTCTAATTAGAAAAGCAAAGCAAAGGTTGAGAATGGAAATAAAGTCACATGAAATAAAACGATTTTCAAAATGTCGGACAACTGATTACTTATAAAGGGAGGATAGATGGATTGTCCCCTACAGCACTTGCTAGTTGGGATCTTTACCCTGTAAGTTGGGATCTTAACATTCATCCTGCTGGGCTATATTTGTGTTCCATCTATAGCAAATGGAGTAGAACCAGCAGCTGCAGAGGGTGGTACATCTACCTATCTTGCACACCTTTTGTTCTAGACGAGGTGATTAGAGGTATAAAGTGTATAATTAAGTGTGGTTAGTTGCCTTATTTTTAGATATCAAAAAAATCCCACCCAAAACACATTACATAATATAATCGTAGAATCATGGAATGGTTTGGGTTGCAAAAGACCTTCAAAGACCATCTAGTCCAACTCACCTGCCATGGGCAGGGACATCTTCAAATGGATCAGGTTGCTCAAACCCCCATCCAACCTGACCTTGAACAATTTCAATGATGGGTCATCCACAGCTTTTATGTGCAATCTGTTCCAGTGTCCCACCACCCTCATTGTAAAACATTTCTTCCTTATGTCCATTCTAAACTTACCTTCTTTCAGTTTAAAAGCATTGCCCCATGTCCTATCAGTAAAGTCCTTGGTAAAAAGTCTCTTTCCATCTTTCTTATATATTGAAAGGCCACAATAAAGTCTCCCTGGAACTTTCTCTTCTCCAGGCTGAACAACCCCAAGTCCCCCAGCATTTCCTCATAAAAGAGGTTTTTCATCCCTCTGATCACTTTTGTGGCCTTCTTCTGGAGCCGCTCCAACAGGTCCATGTATTTCCTGTTCTGAGGGCCCCAGAGCTGAACACAGTACTGTAGGTGCGGTCTCAGCAGAGGGGAGTGGAGGGGCAGAATCACCTCACTCAACCTGCTGGCCGCAATTCTTTTGATGCAGCCCAGGATACATTGCTGGCTGGTCCAATTTTTCATCCACCAGTATCCCCAGGTCCTTCTATAAAACTGTTTTTCAACACATTAGGGGAATATGTCTTTACCTTGTGGTTTTCGTCCAGAATCAGATGGGGCTGTGCTCCTAACAAAATGAAAGACCATCGGCAAATGCGTTTAAGTACACCACAACCCAGAACTTCTCACCCTGTGGTCAGGCAATTCTTCTAAATGATAAGAGATTTTGGGTTTATATCTCCTTGGGTACTGAAGCCCAGACGCCAGTTGAGTGCCTTGACCACTGAACCACTGACTAAAATGGGAATACCTCTGCCTTTGTCATTTGCTAATCTAATTCCAAAATCCTCCCTCCCTCCCTCTCCTCAGAGGGGAAAACTTCTTGATTTGTAATGTATTTTTGTACCAAATATGCAATGTATTTTTGGATCGAAAAAGATTGTTTCTCACGCTGAAAAATAAATTTCCAGCTCTAGTGAGAGCTTCATCAAGGAAATGATTTAGTCTCCCAATTAAGGGTAGGAAACTGAGCCAGAGAACAAATCCAATACTAGGTTTAGGAAATTTCAGACTATTAGGTTCCAGTGAAAGAACTGGGTTATTTGGAAGATCTTTGTTTATTTTGGGAAAACTTTCCCCCCTATGTTTCTGTAAGCTTGCTTGGTTCCACTGGCTGATTGTGCAGTAGGGGAAAATTTAAAAAAAAGTAAAATCTTCCTAGGGCTATTTTGTAAACAACAGGTGAGAGACTTCTTCCTTTATCTCTTTTAGATGGCCCAGTACCAGCCCTGAAGATTTAACGGAATTTTATTACGGAGTGGCTGGTATCCCTTTCACCACTGAAGTTACAGTCAAAACCATTACTAATTGAATTTTGATCACTTGTTTAAGCCAAACCCTCTCCCCAAATCTTCAAACTAGAAGTCGTCTAAGAGTTATCAGTGGCAAATAGACTTTGAATAATTTTAAGTGAATTGGAATCCTTTGCAAACTATTTGTTCTAGATATACTTGATTTTCTGAGGATTTTTTTTTCCTGCATTTTAACTGAATGTAATCACAATTACTATAAAAATTTAAAACCTAAATAGATTTTACTGTCCCTGCCTGACTCCGATAAATTGCAGTGTTATTTTTTAACAAGTGCACTGTTTGTTGAGTACACAGTGATAAGTTATTTATATATAAATATAAAAAGAATATTAGGTCAATCTTCACACCTATCTTGAGTGCAAAGACAGGATATGATATGAGAAGTCCCCATTATTTGATAAGTGTATTGCTTATTTGTGATTGAATTTGATAGGGAGTTTATCACATCAGATTTCCCAAGTTCATGTCAACAGATAAAGCTTTCAGCTGAGGTTATTCTCATCTACTAGGATTTCAATGCTATGTGAAATTTGTGCAAACGTTTGTTGCAACGATGCATTTTTCATTATTGATGCAGGAAATACAAATATTTGATTTGAAACACAGATGAATCACAGAGACCACTCAACCTGTAATTTGCAAAAATTGGAACAGAGACATTGATTCTTTTTGGCTATGTAATTTCTTTGCAGTACTCCTCCCAAAAGTAAGGAAATACTTTTCTTACTCTTCAGCCACTATTAAGTAATGGAACAATCACTATTGACTAGTTGGACCATTGGTATATATTACCTAATCCTTCAATATTGTAAACTGATAACTGTTACAGACTAGTTATTTTTCATTTTAAGTAACTAGGTCAAAAATTATCCTCTTATTTCATTATGATTTAGGTGCTTGTTGCCTTCATAGTCCTTTACATCCATGAGTCTGGATCCTAAGCCTCAGTTAAACCCTTCAGCCCTCAGTTTGTTGCTTCAAGTGACTCCATCATTACAAAACCAATTCTAGATTATGTTATATAGTTTAAACAAATGTTCGTCATAAAGGCAAAGAAAGACAGCACCTCCATATTTGAGGTGCCTAACAGAATTTCACTCTGTATCCTTCCCTTGAGTCAGTTACATCTAAAGCTCATTTTCCATTCCTATTCTATCACATGAAAACCACATTACCGTTGTTTGCAGTTGGCCTCCACAGTTACTCATCCTCAGTCATAGAATCATAGAATGGTTTGGGTTGTAAGGGACCTTAAAGATCATCTAATTCCAACCCCCCTGCCCTGGGCAGGGACACCTCCCACTAGACCAGGCTGCTCAAATCCCCGTCCAACCTGGCCTTGAACACTTCCAGGGATGGGGCATCCACAGCTTCTCTGGGCAGCCTGTTCCAGTGCCTCACCACCCTCAAGTCTTAAACAGATATTTCTCCAATAACTTTTACATTGTCCTCATATGTCAAATTCAAAGAAATACTAGTTAAAAAACAGGTCAGTTCTTGTGATAAACGTCTCTGATTTTTCAGACCTCTTTGCTTTTTTAAATTGCCTCATCAACTGTAATGGTGTGTTTACTTAAAAAAGACCACAACAGTGTTGAATGTTTATGTTATGAAATGTATTAGCATTTCAAACTGAGCAGACCGAGCTGCTGAACACACCACAGCTGACTGCTCAAATGTTACAAGGACTAATGGACCACAATGAGCAGGTATCACAGCATGTTAATCTCAGTGTAAAATGGATTTGAGTTTAAGTAATGATGCTCCCACTTGGACTAGATTTCAAAATTAGTGCAGAAAGCAGCAAGCTTTCTGATCTGGTGCCAGGTCATCAGGCACTGCCTTGAACAGATGTTCCCTATGGAATTTATTGTATGAAAGAAGGAACACCAGTTAATCTGATTTACAAGGTTATGCATAATATTTCTGCACCGCAGATTTCCAATTTGTTATAAACAAACAGCTTTAATTCTCCAATAAATACGTTTGAGAAGATTTGCACTGGGCTTTGTTGGTATGTATAGGAAGAGCTGCTTTGCATAGCTCCCTATCCCGTAGCACGTGAAATGATTTGTAATTCTGAAAAGTACATGAATAATGTGGGTAATTTTAACGAAAGGCTGCAATAAGCTGTATAAATTAGGTTCATAAGTAAAAATAACATTAACAAGGTTGGCAGGTGGAAAACTTCTGCAATGATGACTGCTGGCCTCCAAAAGATCGGGTGCATCCCTGTGTGTGTTTGTGTGTGAGTGGACTCATGCGTATTCGTCAGCTTATCATTGCTATTTATTGCAGTATTAATGACACTTTTTTTGCTTTTGAGTAGGGTTCCTGCATAAAGCTTAATGATGTTATATTGATTTCCTCTCCATATAAGCAGTTCAAAGCAGCAAATCCTGATTGAAATTCTGCAGTCAAAACAGTCTTTACTGTTTTTGTTTGTGGGGTACGAAACAAAAATAAAATAAATTCTGCATTTTTTGTTTTCTTTTTCACCAGTGCATTACATGCTTTATCAGATTTATTCTGGTATCCAGTAATATTTTTGTCATCCCCATTTTGCCTGCAATACATTATTATGTGACAATAACCTGCTCTGAAACCAAAATCTGACTTCTTTCAACCTCCCCTCTCCTTTTAGAAAGATTATATATTTCAACTTTCCCATGAAATTTCCAAGCTGATTTCCAGCAGCTGAAGGTTTCAAAGAGAAAAGGACGTGCTGTGATCAGCTTGTTGTCATTTTTCATAACAAAAGCAATAGATATTTTTGTTTCCACAAAATTAGTTACTTGCATTTGGTTAAAAAGAATTTTTCAGAATCCTTTTTGAGAACAGCAAAAATGCAGGGAGTTATTGTTCTCTAAGTTCTAATAAAATCAATTTACTGGTAAGGTCTACAACTCAAAATCATGCCTCTAACCTGATTTTCAGGTAATAACAAGGAGGATGTCTGCTACAATGTCTTGCTGGCAATGTCCCTGCAAAGCTGTGTAAGACACTGTCACTTGAACATGGCATGTGAGTCCTCACCTTTCTCTAAGGCACAGAACCTGGACTAATGATGGTAAGGGAGATAACAAAGTGCCTCCAGCATTCTGAGCTATGGCGGAAAATAACCATGCAATACTCAGCAACTAAGTAGCAGGGGAATTGCAAGGGGACAAACTAGGATTTTAGAGGCTTGAGGAAAATTTTTGTTTATGTCTGTGGAAGTGTGTTCAGAATCATCTGTTGCAACTAGAACTTGATTAGTGCTCAGGGAATCTAAAGTGACACCATTCGCTCTTTGTTGTCATTCACATCTACTTTGTTATTATCTGCTTCACTGTAATGCACAGAAGCCGGGATCAAAGGATCATGATCCATTGTACTAACCGCTGTGAATACAAGTGAAAGACATTTTCAGTCTCAAAGTATTCAAAATATGATACAAAAGGAAGATGCAATAGTTGAAAAAAAAAAAAAGAAAAACAGTGAGAGATGGGAGAAGTAAAATAATAAAAGAAAACATGAGTATGTTTTGCCTAGAAGTCAGAATTTCTACTACAGGTTGCCCCCCCGAAAATAGAAAAGAATAAGGCCACAGTGTGCCAGCAGATGGACTGAAAGGCAAAATAAGATGCAGTTGCTGCCTTGAAGATGTGCTGCCAGTCTGTACAAAGAGTGTGTTATACTACTACTTAATAACTGTTCTTCTTACTTTCATTGCTCAGTTTAAAATGTATTTCTTATAGCCAAATAGAAGGTAGGGTCATGAAGGATAACCAGCGGCATTACTATCAAAGGTGAGCATTCTTGTGTCTTCACCCAATTCTTCACCCAATCCTGTCTTCAGAAACCTGTCTTCCATAGATTTTTTTCTTTCTCAGCCATTGTTACTTAACCATGAAACTTCTCAAACTTAAAAAAACCTCCTCCCTCCCAATGGCCCTTCTGCTCCCCACATACAAAATAAATCCGTATGTCTGACCGTGTCTTCTATGAAGTACAGGGGGAAAGTGATTTTATGGTGGGTATGGACCGTGTTGATTTTTGCTTAGCTCTCAGTACTGCTATGGAAACCTTCAAGAATTCAGGGAAATCACTGAACTTTCTGTATTCTACATGAACACTGCCTGTCAAGTATCATAGAATCATGGAATCAGAGAATGGTTTGGGTTGGAAGAGACCTTAAAAATCACCTAGTTCCAATCCCCTGGTTACTCAAAGCCCCATCCAGCCTGGCCTTGAACTTCCAGAATTTAAATACATGGAAGCCAGGTAATGAAAAAGTGGAAGAAGTTGGCCATAGTTACCGGAACTGTTATTTGCTACCCATACTGTTGGGAGGAAAGGAACAGAGGACATCCAAAACAGTTCTCCTAAGGCAAATAGCACACTTCATGTAGTGCCTGGAGAGGAAGGAACTGCCTTCAGCCACCCAGGCTCACCAGCTTCCTGAAATACCGTAAACAATGATACCTTTGTGACCTGATGAGTTAGGGTTCACCTCTTTTAACTTTGGGTATTTATATCGTAGACATTTGGTTAGATGAATGAACGCCACCTCTGAAGGCATCATACAGTGTCTTTCTCTTCCTGTCTCTCCTCCTGTCCTTGATTTGAAGTCCAAGTTTTGCTCCTTTTATTAACATCAGCATTGGTTAGCAATTCTCCATCTAAATAACGCAGCTTCCAGTCTAGTCCACACTGAGGAACTGAGTTGATGCACTCCAAATTATCACTTCTGTGGGCCATAAAAAAAGATCATTTTAATTCTGAGTAGACTATAAACACAATCAATCCCATGAGGACTTGCATCTTTATTCAGGTTGAAAAGCTAATGGGGTTTTACTCCAACTCCATTTATTTAATGTTCTTCAAGAACCTTTGGTCCTTAGTGATGGTGCTATGAGCATCAACAGAACTCTGAAAGGAAACTCAATAAAGCTGAGTAAAATTATCAGAATAAAATTAGTATATTCTTGAAATGGGACAAGAATAACTCAAACTCATACAGGAAAAAAAAAAACACGCAGAAACAGGGGAACTGAACTAATTAAACCATGAAGAAAACAATACTAAATCTATTTCCCCAAATTGATAATAATTAGTAGTAATAACTTTCACTTACATTGAATGAGTCACCCAAGGATCTCTAAGTGCTAGTTAAAAATGAATGTTAATTTTTCCTCATGCTCACTGCTTTGGAACCTGAGATAAAATATGATTAAGTAAATGCTCCAAACTATTTCTCTAAGCTATTGACAGAGTACAGAAACTGTCACAGTCCATTGCTTCCCAGATCTTTGCTCTGATCTCTTGTCTGTAAGGGCTTTACTGAAATCAGAGAAATCTGTGAGAATGATCGTGCACAGAAGCTACATAAATGTAACATCAAGGACAGCGCAGCATGGTATTTTGTATTTTTAACAGGTATGAAGCACTGTGTGAAGTCCTAAATAAGCAGGAAACCCTTTCATCTCCAACTCCGCTGCCTTATGGCTTTGTATCAAGCAAAGGCCTAGTCATTAATATGCATCAGAGAAGTTGAAGTTAGGCAAAAATGGAGGGGCATGTGGTTATTCTAGTTACATAGCACCATGAAAAGCAAAGGGCAGCATTATGGTTTCAGAAAACTGAATATAATCACTGTTTAATTTCTGCTTATGATTCAGGTGAGACACAGCCGGCCCTCAAGGACAGTTCCAAAATATCAATTACAATCAGCCTTAAATAATTCATCAATTGATCAGTTATATAATGCATATGAAACTAAGCTGTTTTGCAGTACAACAGAGGAAAAAAGAACAGCCTAAGGGCTAATCTAACAGGAACTGATGAAAACACACACTTCAGTATGCACTCTCTAGCTCTATACCCATTTTAGGAGGAGAAAACCTTTGCCTGACCAAAGAGACTATTTGAAAGTAGCCTTGTAAACAGAACTCTTGACACTAAGATTTTTTTTGTCCTGATTTTTTGCCTCATTAACACACAAAACTAATGCTAGTGAAATATCTACCTTTCTTAAGTATCAATGAAAACAAAAAATGGCTTTGGAATGTTTAAGTCTCTGTTATATCATGTCAATGGTAAAACCCTTGCTTAAAATATTTTGGAGACTGAGTCATAGATGTGAGGTGGAAATGGGGCATCTAACCTTAGCCTCTTTAAAAATCTCCCCTCAGAGTACATCCTACCTTTAAGGACAAATTAATATATATGGAAACTTGGTCAATTTGATTACAATGGGAAAGCTTTTCTTAACTGGCTAATAAACATTTTGTAGTATTTGGCAATAACCATAGAAAGGCTGAGAGAGTTGGGATTGTTCTGGAGAACCTGGAGAAGAGAAGGCTCCAGGGAGACCTTGTTGTGGCCTTTCATTACTTATAGGGAACTTATAAGAAAGACAGAGAAAAACTTTTTACCAGGGCTTGTAGTGGCAGGGCAAAGGACAATGGTTTTAAACTGAAAGAGAGAAGTTAAAGACTGGACATAAGGAAAAAATTCTTTACGATGAGGACGGTGAGATACAGTAACAGGTTGCCCAGAGAAGTTGTGGATGCCCCTCATTAGAAGTGTTTGGGATCATGTTGGATGGGACTTTGAGCAACCTGATCTTGTTGAAAATGTCTCTGCCCATGGCAGAGGGGTTGGACTAGATGATCTTTGAAGGTCCCTTCCAACCCAAACCATTCCACACATCTTTGATTCTACATTTCTATCAATTTAACTAATTAGCGCCTTGGTACGTTACTGAAAAAGAACCACTCAAACTTAAAGAGAATACAGACCCTCTTTTGTATTGCTTAATGCTCCAACTTGTTTACTTATTATTCCATTACAAAAACATGAATTATGTTGAAAAATGGTCTGTTATGATCAGTCAACATACAACTTGGATGACAGTCTAACAGTCCATCACATAGCTGGAATTCACTTATTTGTAATAATTCAAACAACAATTGCCTTAAAATTTTAGCTACCTAAATCTTTTTCCTTATACAACACCTTAAATTCTCCATTCTTCACATAACTTGACAGAGTTTCAGTACACATGGAACAGAAATTAGAACTAGAATATTCACTTTAAATTCTGCATTTTTGATCTGTTACAGTGTGCAAATCAGTGGCTAGTCTGAGGTTCAGCTAACTGAATAGGATGTGAGAAACTACTGGACACGACACAAGAAATTGCCAGATGCAACAGAAAAAAATCTGAGAACCTGTCAGAAGTCATAGATAGACTCTATGAATATACCAAACGTCTCAAAATGCCTGACTATTTTCACTATAAGATCTTCTAAGAAACCACCTAGTTTCAGGTGTATATCCAGTTTGAACTACCTACCTAGACTACAAACCAGTTTTAAAAATCATAGTCATCTTTCAACATACCATTATTTGGGCACAAACTTGAGTATAGGAAGTTCCACTTAAACATGAGGAGGAACTTCTTTACTTTGAGGGTGGCAGACCACTGGAACAGGCTGCCCAGAGAGGTGGTGGAGTCTCTGTCTCTGGAGACATTCAAAACCCGCCTGGACGCGTTCCTGTGCAACCTGCTCTGGGTGACCCTGCTCTGGCAGGGGGGTTGGACTAGATGATCTCCGGGGGTCCCTTCCAACCCTATGATTCTATGATTATACTTTGTAAAATTCAAGTTTGTAAGATTTTTAATGTAATCCCATGGTTTAATCCGAACATACCAGAGCACTCTACAATGACAAAAAAAACCACAAGTACTAGAGGTAACTAATAGCCATAAACAAAATAAACACAATTCTGGAATAATTTCCTGGGTTTTAACAGGTAAACTGGGGCAGAAAAACCTTTTTAGGAACTCTTATGTGACAAAAATTGCCATTTCAGTTCATGGTGCTGCAGCGGGGTTTTGGACCGTCCAAAGGATTTAACCACCTTTCAGAAATCCACCATTAAATATTTCAGACTAAACTCATGACATGTGAGGCCTTTACCCCAATATCTTTTTTTTTTTTTTCTTTTTTCAAGCTTTATGTCTTGCATGATGTGACCCAAGTTGTACCATGTCTCTCTGCAAAACAGGATGTCGAGTCCAGATTTTGTGTGTAACACACTTAGGCAAAATTAAGCTTCACTTCAAGCATCATCAGTGGGTTTAATATGAAAATACAAGGTAAAATTTCACTTAGAAAGTCTGAACACTGCTTTGGGTAAAGAGTCTTCTAGAATTATAAATCCATGAGTACACACATGAGTATGTATAGAAAAGTAGATAACTTTACGACACACCTGAATTTATCATACTCTCTGCAATCATTTTGTATTGTAAATCTGTTGAAACCAGGGTTTGCTACATTGTTGTATGGGGACTAGTGGGAATTTATGAAATCGCTGCACATTAATGTTGACCGTCTCAATGATTGTGCTCTGAGGTCTCTTCTGCACCATTAGACAGGCGGAACATGTCCTGCCTCCTCCCTTTCCCAAGGCCGTGACCTCCATTGCTTCAGGGTTGTCCATAACAAAAAAATAGAGCTAAGGAATCACAAAATGTGTTTTTCATTGGCCAGTGAAAAAACTGCAAGTTAAATCTAAAAATGGATGACTATTTCCAGACAACGTTTGTATGTATCTGTAAGAACAGGCACGATGCCTTGCATTTAAAGCTATGAAAGCATTTTAACTATTCACTATGCCTTTAAAACCATGTGAACCCTGCAGATAGATAAGGTTTAAAGCTGTTTCACACATATCCTATAGAAACCCAGAAAAATAAATTTGTTCAAAGTCCTATAAAACCACTTAATGAAAGAGACAATCAATGCTGGAATATAAAAGTCTAGATTACCCACTCCCTGTAGACCTCACTAATCACTGGCCTCCTTAGCAGCAAAAGCTCTAGAATAATAGACCACAAAGTAAATTCAGGACAGACTTTCAGCCTTTACACGGAATGAGCTGCCTTGCATTACTGGATCTGTCAAATCTCTCTGTTATTTGAGCTCAGTTTTTGTGGTTGCATATCCCTTTATTCTGTTCTTTGTTAATATGTATTGGCAGGCATCACCATCTCGGATTTTGTGAGTTTCATTTCAGAACAGCTGCCAAGATAATGCATCTTAGTTTGAGGGCATTTAATTGATGTGGACATAGCATCCTCAAGGGAGTCTCCTCAGCAAAGATGCTGGTTATTAATGCAGACATGTACCTATCATAGCTAAATGTATCTCATCCTCTCTGGCATGGCAGAGATGTAGAAAGGCTGACATTTTCCAGTAAGAGTCCTTTCCTGCTTATCACATGCAGAGAGATTCTGGAAGGACAGCTGGCCTTTTAGAAATGCAAAAGAATACATTCTGCAGCAGAATTTAGAGATGTGTGTTCCAAACATTAATAGAAGTTCAGTAACTCATTCTAACAAATTAAAAAGGAACCATCATGTTCTTATTTTTTTTACAATTTTTCTTCCCAGCAACCCAGGGTGCTCCAGGTACCTATTCCTTGTAACTCCAAATTATCAAAGTATTTGTGGATATGCTTAATTAAGGTAATTCCAGTAAGGTCAATAGGATTATTTGTTTATACAGTTAAAGATGCACTTAAGTACATCTTTCCATTGGCTCCCTGCCAAAGTACTTATTTTCCCTTCCAGATGTTAACCCTTCCAAGGCTAGTAGCAGATTTGCCTCACCTACTCTATCATTTCTCACTGCATCCTGAACCATCAATTTCACTTCTGATCAGCCTGTCATGTCAACCTCCTTCACCTGCTTGTTACATTTTTAAATAGGCACTTTTGTGTGCCCTGTTACACCTGGGAGAAGTGCTCCATAGATACCTTCAAGCTCACTGCGTTGTTCTCTTAAAACTTCAATACTATGATGCGCCCAAAAGTCAATACTGATTTGATTGCTGGAGCACTGAGAATACAGTATTGCCTGTCATGTTGTCAAGTCCCATTTTCCTTGTATGTGCACATTTTATACTTCAATTGTAACATAAAGCCAGTTATTTAGGGAATAAAACCTCATCTCCCCTCACGTGGAAACTTCATGGCCATTGAGAGAAGTTCCCCCTGCTCTCCATGGTGTCTTTTGGCTCTTGCCTACCTGACCCAAAAAAAAGGAGAAAAGTGCTGTCATGCTTTTGACTGGCTAGGTGACAAGGACATGTTTGGTGAGATTTGAATAGATCTTAGAACTGCTGCTAGGATGCTAAACAAACAAACAAAAATATGGATGAAGATACCTAATATGTGCTATGTTGACTTGTACTTTTGGTGGAACTGCATTGCCTCCAGAGACATAAACCTTCCCTCTTCAGTCCATATCAAAAAAAAAAAAGAGGATCAGTGAAACATATGGGCTGAATGGTTTGCTTCAGTGTTTCAGAGGACCTTGCCTCTTCCTTTGAGTGCATAGGAGCACAGTGTGCAGGGCAGGACTAGGTTGCCCTTTCTTTCCATTAGGAGCATATCAGGACAGCTGCTGAAAGTTTCAGGGCTATTGTGCCCATTTTGGACATTTAAATCCTGCAGACTGGATGCTACAATCATATTTTACAGTCTTTAGAGCAAAACTACCTTTTAGCTCTCTGCTTGCTTAGCTTCCAGGAGCATGTGATCTTGGTGTGCAAAAGGGTGCCATATAAATGAGACATTTATAGTGTCGGCAAACAAAACATCATCTTTAACTTTCACTATATAACCACAAAATACATTCTTTAGACAGAGTGTGAGTCTGATCATGAATAACTCAAACTTTTACTACTTTATTGGAAAAAGGACCAGACTATTTAAATACTACCTATCTGATCATCTATGGGAACCCATCAACTTTTAGTTGAAAAAGTAGCCCACTTTCTACTCTTGAGCCACTTGTGAACGCAAAACTGAGTTAAGAAAACAAGGGTTTGAAACTGTTTACTAATGAACTAATGCAAAGTGATGTCATCTTTCAAAATGCTTAATCATTTTCTGCTTATGAGATCAACACAAATCACATAGGCTTGTATCTTCATTGAATCCCACAAATAAAATAGTAGAAAAATATTTTTCTGACACATTTTTTATGGGGGGGATAAATATAATTTGGGATATAATTGGTGCAATCTGTCAGGATTTGTGAGAAGCTGCACGAACTGACAGATGTCAAAACACATTTAAAGAAAGAGTGATATGATCCCATAAATAACTGACCTGAAAGTATTTACAAAAATGTTTCAAAACCACATTTCTATAAATTCTTTAAGATTGGTTTTCAATATTCTCTCCAGCAAGATAGACATTTTTCAAACAGATAAAAAGGTTATTCAGAGTTCAAAAATTAAGGTGGATTTCTACCAAGCTTGTAATTCACTAAAAAAAGCATAACTAAATACTGTTTCACTCCCTTATGAGTCACAGTAAATTTTCCAAGTGATAAACTTATGTCAAAGTAACTAAACCTCTTGACTGCTCTCAAAGTGCATTATCAGACGTACTTTTGAAAATCCTGAAGTGTTCTGTATACCTTTCTTACTTTATTTACTTCCTTTTTAGATTCCAATTTTTGTTTCAAAAACAGTTTATTGAGGGATTTAAAGTTTTAAAGTTCCATACAAGGAAATTTGCAGAAGTGTTTGCCATATAAGCAATTTTGAGATTTTTTGGGGGAGGAGATTTGGGTGTTTTCCTATCAATAGGCACAAATAAGGCCCCATGGCTTAGTTTCTGTGTGATTTATAGACTCCTCAGAGTGACGAAGGTAATCGGTCAGAAGCTGAAACAGATGGCAATGGTCAGAAGGAGATACAGATGGTCATGGGATTTTCTGGAAATATAAGCCCTTATAACGGGATAAAATTTCCTGAACAGAGCAATGGTATGTGAGATAGGCTGGATGACATCTAAAAGGACTCAAGAGATTTTCAGTCCAGAACCTAAAGGAATTAGCAAAACCTAACTGAAGGGGCATAGATAAGCATATGAATAAGATGTCAACTTGAAAAAAAAACAAAACAGAAAGATGACATTAAGCTGGGGCAACAGCTTAATGTAAGAACTGCCTACCACCTTTTTTTGACAGCTACATATTTCTTCCTGCCCCTACATTTAGGACTTTGAATGCAAGCTGCTGCTGCACCTACATGACAGAAGTGGAGTATGGAGCATTTCTCCTCTCCTGTATGGGCTGGCAAAAGAACTGCAAAATGTTTCCAGTTAGAAATAGGCTCCATGGTCATTACAACACTATAATCTTGTCACTGTGCCTGCCAAGACAACTTGGTAACATAAACTATGATATAAGATGACTTCAACATCATAATTTTCTTCCTTAAAATGGAATCCATTTATTTTGCTCACTCTGATTTTAAAACTCTTCCAAGTTCATTCACGTAATTTTGAAGGTGAAGAATCAAATCATATTGTTTGGATCATATCTACCAAGATTTGTGTAGGAAGGTTTGTATAGTCACTGGCTAAGCACCCTCTTATCTATCAGGACATAACATAGAACTCGTTTTGATATGGTGAAAAATATAAATTTCAAAGTAGAACTTTCTGTCAGAGAAACTGTCTGGAAGAAATGTCCCACTTAAAAAAAAATCATTTTTCTCATATTTTCCATCCTCTTCTAGCAGTCTGCACCAAAGCAAATGAGTTGGACAAGATCCTTCTATGCCGGTAGCTGGAAAGGCAAAATTTACACCTGCTCTTAATTTTTAAAAATTTATTTGCTGTGAAAAGATGCATCTTGAAACATATTTTCCTATGTTGGAGTGAGAGCCTCTAATAGGAAAAAAAGTTGTTAGTCCCTGTTATCTCCATTATGAGTTACTTACAGTGATTACCTTTACTCCTTCATGTAAAAATACTAAACACTGAGTTTGAGAAGCAGTTTTCTCAACTACAGTGATGCTGCCCCAACAGTGTCCATCACACCCTCTCTCACCTCTCCCTGTCACGCCTTGTCACTGCCTTCTTTGCCCACCACTACAGTGTTGATGGCACTGCAACAACAAAAATGCAATTTATTTTTTCCCAAGCTCTCTGTGGAGTCAGTGCAATGCAAGGACAGGAAAACACAGCGGGGGAAAAAAGGTGGGTGGAAAAACTTCTTTAGGCAGTACAAGCTCAGCATGAAAACTTCACAATTATCACACAAAGGAGGTGTATGTGTGTGTGTGCGTGCACATGTAGGAGTGGAACTTACATCTCTTTAGTTCTGGCTAAACGCTTCTGCATTATCCTTCTTTTTTTTTTTCCTTCAGTCCTGGTTTTTCTAAGGACTTTATTGGAGAGGACCTCTTCCTTAACCATCTGCCACAAAATACCCTTAAAGGAATGAATGCAGATGCACAGACAGATCAGGACGTAGACAGGAAGATAAGTAGACAGATTTATGTAGCTCTACTATGTATTTATTTAGATGCAGTGACAGAAATGTTCATATTGAGTTTGTTTCCCTTTTCTCCCCAAAATGAACCGGCCTGTTTTCACCTCTTTTTTTCCCTTCTATTTGTCAACTTCAGGTTGAGTTCTTAAATTATTTTGTTTACCTTTAAACTATACTTTTCAGAGGAAAAAAAACTTGTTAAAGTAACATCGCGTGGTTCTAGAAATGATCAGCGTTATTCCCTATTGCACCAAGGAGACAACACCATTCAGGGGAAACCTTAAACCAGGTCAGACCAGTCAGACCAAAGGGTGTTGCAGGAACCCTTTGACAGTTTGCTTTCTACTTCACTCAATGCACTAAATGGCCCAAAATTTAGTTACCAAAACTGAGTTATCATCTGCCGCATGCCTCCAAGGGCAAAAACTCCTTTAAATTAAAATGTTGTAGCATTCCTCCTGCGCTGCTGATGCCTCACTCTAGTGCTAGTCTCTCTCCCATGCTGTAGATCTGAAATTCACACTGCCACCACTGAAATTCCCACTGTATTTATTGCCACCACTGCAGCCGACAAAGGGACCTTGTGTGTCTTCCCCTCCCTCCGCTCCATAAAAAATTCTGACCATCAAAGAAAACATTTTTTACTGTTTCCCTCTGCATTGTGTCAGTGATCTCAACTTTACTGACTAAAAATGCCATGCAACCAGTCTTAGAGTAATACATTTTATTGGCCTCCACAGCAAGCTTTCTATCTTGGCAACAAGTCATTGCATGAACTGAGAATCAGCAGGTCTGGATGAAGATTGCAAACTTCAATATTTACGAACTACTTACTAAGATGATTAGGGGACTGGAACACCTCTCTTATGAGGAAAGGCTGAGGGAATTGGGTCTGTTTAGTCTGGAAAAGAGACGGCTGAGGGGTGACCTTATTAATGCTTACAAATACTTAAAGGGAGGGTGTCAGGAGGAGGGGGCCAGGCTCTTTTCAATGGTGCCCGGCAATAGGACAAGAGGTAATGGGCACAAACTTGAGTATAGGAAGTTCCACCTAAACACGAGGAGGAACTTCTTTCCTTTGAGGGTGGCAGAGCACTGGAACAAGCTGCCCAGAGAGGTGGTGGAGTCTCCATCTCTGGAGACATTCAAAACCCACCTGGAGGCGTTCCTGTGCAACCTGCTCTAAGGTGGCCCTGCTCTGGCAGGGGGGTTGGACTAGATGATCGCCAGAGGTCCCTTCCAACCCTATGATTCTGTGATTCTGTGATACTCTATTGAGAACCCATCATTGTTTTGGGGTTATTGGAACTGAAGTATTTTAGTAACGCATAAAATACCACATATCAAATGGAGAAAATGGCTTCATACATCTTCCAGTACAAAATATTTTGGTTTGGTTTGGTTTGGGTTGGTTTTTTTTAAGGGATTTTCTGTCTTTCTTTCATGTTCAATTATGTATAATGAATTTAATGAGGGATTTTGATACAAAAATACTTGGAAGACATTATTTATAGCTCAGATCCTCCTGTTAATGAATACACATCGTTTCAATCAAATATATCATGCTAGAAAAGAAGAATGTATAAATCTGGACTTTTTTGGTATCATAACTTCATTTAATCTCAGAATCTCCTAACCCCAAAATATTTAATATCCTATTCAGAATGGAAATAAAACTATTCTACAATTTAATCTGAGTGCTGTTCTCTCTGGGTTCAGTAAACATCAATTCTGGTTTTGACAGGGTTTATCGGACATGCTTTTCACCATTTACACTTCCTGAGAAAATCAGTTGCAAAGATAAGAAAAGAAGCAGTTTTGTGGAAGATGAAAATACAGTGCACATCTTCCTATTGCTGTAGAAAATGAGAGAAAGAGAAATGCAGAAGTGTCTGAATGTTATTCTCTAAGAAAACACATCTCTCTTTTTATAAGCAGAAATGTGATAGAGAGCAGAACTCCATCAAAGTGTGTTGTAGAGTTCAAAAGTATATTGGGTTTACATGGCAAGGTTTTGGTAGCAGGGGGGCTGCAGGGGTGGCTGCTGTGAAAAGATGCCAGAAGCTTTCCTCATGTCTAATGGAGCCAGGGGCAGCTGGTTTCAAGACGGACCTGCCACTGGTCAAGGCTTAGCCGATCAGCGACCATCCCAGGTAGCGCCCCTGGGATAACATAGTTAAGGGGAAAAAAACAATCTGTGGAACAGCAGCTGGAAGAGGAGTGAGAATATGTGAGAGCAACAACTGTGCAGACACCAAGGTCATGAAGAAGGAGGGCAGGAGGTGCTCCAGGCGCCGGAGCAGAGATTCCCCTGTAACCTGTGGTGAAGACCATGGTGAGGAAGGCTGTCTCCCTGCAGCCCGTGGAAGTCCACGATGGAGCAGATATCCACCCGCAGCCGCTGGAGGACCCCGTGCTGTGGATGCCTGAAGGAGGCTGTGAGCCCTTGGAGAGCTGGGGCTGGAGCAGTCTCCTGGCAGGACCTGTGGCCTGTGAAAAGGAGCCCATGAAGGAGTGGGTTTTCTGGCAGGATGTGTGACTCTGTATGGGACATGTGCTGGAGCAATCTGTGTTTCCTTGGTGGGCAGCTGGCGGCTAGCCAAGGTCAACCCACCAGACCATGTAATTCAATAATGGAAAAAATTAGATAAATTAATGGAAGAAAAGGACTGGATCACAAAAAAGATGTAGGTATAACTGCAGAACCGTGAGGTCCTAACCTGAACTTTGACAAAAGCTGAGAAAGTATGCTGAAAGAGAGCATTCTTTGTCATGGAAGGGCATTTCATGTTCTTTCTATAAATATCTGACCACACTCAGAGTGAGAATACCACTGGGAATAGGTATTTCTGTGGTCTACTGCAGTTATGTTTATACCCCAATCAAGGTATTGCTGCTATTCATGGCCATGACTGTGCAAGCCCATCTGGTTTTATTTAACCCACTACTACCCATAGTAGCAATGTTGAGCCCATCAGGAAGAAACTGCAGAACCAAGATCTGTGTGAGCTGTTACACTGCCTTCACCAGGGATTCCTACGCAAGCTAAACATAAGCATGCTTGTCTATCTATGCCCTAATAGTGAAAAGATTGACTATGATTTCCTTGCCTGGAATCAAATTTCCAAAACCTTCACAGATTCACAATGCCTATGACACAGTTGTCTTTATTGGACTTGACAGAAAACATCACATGAGAAAATTACCATTTTTCAAATTACATTGGGAAAAATTAAAACTGGAGCATTTTGATTTCATCAAAACATTCATTCTGGCATTTTTTAAATGGAATTTCAATGTTCAGTTTGAAATGTAAAGTTGTAAAAGAATACTACATTCCATTGTAATATAGAATAGAAAATGTCAACAGTATGAACAATTTTGACTGATTCAAAAGAAATTATTTCTAAAATTGTACTTTTAGAACAAAATAAAAGCCAAAACTTCATTCTGTTTTAGAATGAAAATAAATTTCAAAATCGCAAAATCTCCTTTAAAATGAAAATTCAGGTTTTGTTATTCATGTGAATTACTGGTTTCATCGACGTCAGTTGTTTTGTAGCTCTTCTGCTACAATGTGTTCAGTAAATCAGTCAATTATTTTCCTCATCCAAAACCCATAATATTTATTAAAAACAATTTGTGGGAGATCTGAAATAATCTTCTAGCTACATAATGTTACAGTCTGCCATTCTTATCCTCTTCTTTGTCCACTCCTGTTGTTTGTTAGATACTTGTTCCAAATTACCTCAGAGTACATTTCTTCATGTGGTACATAGCACAGCAAATGGGTAGCACTGTATTACAGCTAATAAATAGTGATCAGCAGGAAAGCCTTATTTCAAGAGACAAATAATCAAGGTTCTACCAGGTCATAAATACCCATCTGCAAAGTATCAGTTGAATCATACCATTATTCAACTACTCATTCAATGTATTTGTTGCTAGTCTTTGCCAAGATATGAAAATATCAGTTGCTGCCTTCCAAAATACGCAATTTAAGAGTAAAGTTCATTTGATGAAACTAAATTATTGGGAATAATTAAAGACCTTTCTTTTTCCAAATAAAAACATTGAACAGACATATTATTGTTTCAATTGACTGTTCATGGTTTATATCCAAGAGTAAAGGGAACACTGCTGTGCAGTTTGCAATTTGGAACTGGTTTTCTTTTATTTGCAATATAGCTACTTGCAAAGAATACATCAGAGGTAACACAGAATACGGCAACAAAGCCATACTTGAGGGTAATTGCTAAGAAAATGGATGAAACTAGCACAGAATGCTCACAAAAAATTACTCAGCCAAGATGAAGAATGGTGAATGAGTGTGTGGGACAGGTAGGAAAGTTTGGTTTCTAAACTTTCCTTCTTAGACACACTGCTCTTAACCCTCACTATTTCTACATTCAGCACGACAATACCAATAATGACTGTAGTACCAGACTGGTACTAATTCTGGAAGAATAGTGGTGCAACATAACTGCTAAATGAGACCTGGAGGAATGGAAGAGGAAGTGCCAACTATTTCCTAATTATGTCACACCTCTATTAGACTGTTCATTGGGTACTCAGTCTTTTACTCGTGTTGATTTGTGTGAAACAAAACCTTTTCTACTACTCAGATCACTTTTCATAAATGAAAATGACTAGTGCATTTTTTGGACAATTAGCTTAGTGAAAAACTGGGTTCTTGAAACACAAGCCTGTTCATGAATACATTTTTAATTCCTGACCAAAGTCCCCCCAAACATAAGTGATGGGTGACCTTTGTGTTGTGAGCCTTAAATTTTCAGCCTATTGATGAGCTTTCAGAAGGAACAGTACAGAAAGGTCACCAATACATATTTAGCAGGTTCAGTTTCATCACTGTGTCCAGTGTTTTGATGTCACAGTGGATGTGACAGCACAGAAGACGCATCTACATTAAAATATCAGTTTAGAGAAAAGCAAAGCACTCACCTATAATTGTTTGGTTTGACCTATTACAGCAGTAAAGACCATATTTTGCCATCTAAACTTGGACTTGAATGTGAAACATCCCTCAATGTAAAAGATTTCAAGTCCAAGGTTTAGGTTCAGTTCTTCATGTAGTATGAGATGCGATTCTGAAATAGGACTCTTAGAAGAGGCACACTTCCTGATCAGAACAAAAATACTTTGGAGCCATTTCATATCAAATGAGGAAGATTTAGATTTTTGGTGTTCTTATGATATCAGTTGCAAGTTCCTTTTTCCCTTATTCTTGCCAGAAGTCTTGACCCTTGGAAGAATATTGAAGACAGTTGAGAGGAAAAAGAAAGTAGAAAAGGAATATTGTCTGTCGAGGTGAAAGAAAATGGCTTGGGTTAAGATTTATATTAAAACATTAATTTTGTCTAGTGAAACAAAATCTAATTCCTGTTCATTCACCATAGTTATATGTAACTCCCTGGTTTCAAACCATGTAACAATGGTGATCCCTCCAGTAGGGTGCCATTTCAGTAAGGTATTTTGGGATCTAACACATCACTATATTAATCCACCACCATATGCTGATGGGAGATCAGAAAGATGACAGAGAACGACTTCCAACAGAGGAACAAGTGCACTCAGGAGTATCCACCCGCAGCCTGTGCGGATCATCCTTGAAATATACTTTAAAATCTGGGTAGGTTGGCTGAATTCTTAACTTGTTCCCATTCACGCCCTACTGTTGACAGTCTTGTGATAATTTGGTAAGTCCCCAGGATCATTAATATTATGGCAGTGTCCTGCAATGCAGTACTTGCCAATGAAAATTCTAAAGGAATAGGTAATTATGCTCTCAAAGCTTACAATGTAATTTAAATGAAGATGTAAAAAGGGATCATAATTCAAACGTAGGGAAAGTAAGAACGTGGTAAATGGTAATAAGAGCACACAATATATTGCCATTGATGTAAATGGATATATGACTTCCCAAGAAGACTGGGAAGCTTAATTTATATTTGATCTTCATAAAAGAGGTCACCATTAATTGATAAGTGTTATTGCCATTATCTATTATTATCACTAATGTTAGCTCTAAGGATCAGTGACAGAAGGTACAATAAACCCAGGAGGTATCTTAATAATTTAACTCCTGTAACTCTCTCTTAAAAAAATAGTTACTTTTAAGCTGTGAAGCTACTTAAACAGAATGTTCATCAGTCTTCACATTTACTTTACACTTACCCTCAAAACATCTTGCTGAAGGGTCTATACTTTTTGGCACCTGATCTTTGTAATGTTAGTCATGTGAAGATTTAGAAATATGGTGCTGAAAAGGAAATTCCATCGGATAAAGTAAATTAGCACAGGATGGAACACAAATGATCAAATACAGACTGTCCTCTGGACTCTCTTCATGGTGGAATGATACAGGAACTTTTAAGACAATATCCACTTCATTTTAAAGGATACATTTAGTACTGATTGGGGAAAATGCCTATTTTTCCAAAGTTTTTGAATGAATCTTGCAGTGGGTACAAACAGTTATGCTGTGTTTCAAGAATGTATCAAATAAGGAGACACGGTCGGAATGAGCTAGAGATGTTAGAGGAGACGTAGACAATAATTATTAGTGTATCTGGCTAGCTGGAAAATCTGAAAAAAAACCCACTGCAGATGAAGTTGGATTACTAGCTTAAAATAAACCATATGTATATTTGCATATTGATTTTGAAAATTCATTTATTTCAGCATCAGTTTATCTCCACACGTCATACAAACTGGAGTGTTCACAGACAACGGAGCAGAACGGAGCAGAGTTCATTCAGTGTTGGTGGCATCAGTGTTCATTCTTTCTATATTTGTGTCTCACCTGAAACACTTGTCACAGAAGTGGGAGACTTAGGTTTAATTACTCCTCTGACAGAAGAACCCGAACCTGCAGCTACTGCTGTTGAAGAGCGGTAACACTAGTTATCAGGCCATATGTTATTATGGTTGGAAACATCCTCCTCCTCTCATGGTGAAACATGTCAGTGGGTGTGCAAAGGACCAAGAAAACAGAAGTGATTCGAAATTTCTATTCCTTTCTCTAGAGATGCCGTTTTTGGAGACAAGGAGAACAGCAACCTGGCTATCCCTGGACAGCCTGTTGCATGGTCAGGAGTCCTTCCTTTTCCCTTTAGTTTCCACCTGGTAATTACCTACCACAATGAGTGCGGAAAAGCAGATGTGTTCTCTGAAGCACATTCAGGCACTCCTGGGCTTGTTATTCCATATGGGCAGACAGGTGGTTTCCTGGTGAGTGTGTAGTATCTGTGGATAAACCCCTTAAAGACTGCCACTATCTCTCTATTGAAAGGGAGTACTGTCTACGTAGAGAATAATTAGGTCTTAGTTTAAGTGCTCTGAATAGTTCCATAGGACTAGATACCTACAAGATCAGACTTTATAATGCCTCAAAATAAATTATCTGTCCATCCCTCCATCATCCTGTTAGTGTTTAATAAGTTTTCCAACGTTCTGAATACCATTTAAACATTTTGTTTTTCCTGTTTCAGATGTATTTTTTTGCCAGGAATAAGTGTGGTATTTTTCCTCTGGGAAACAAAGAGTGCTTGTGTTCCTGATTCTGTCAAGACACATCTCTGACCCTGTTTCCACATAGGAGTAATCTGTGGGATAAGAAAGAAGAGCATAATATGGTGGCAACCGTTTCTTCTCAACATGCTACATATGGAAGAAAAGCATCTTCAATCAATTTTAAATTGCCTACCACTGAGAATGTTCTGATTTATCTTTTTAATATTTTGCAATGGAAGGATATGAGGGGAGTCGTAGGTATTATCCCCACAGAAAAAAAAAAAATAAATCAGTATGTAAATTTCAGAAATTCAACTGCTATTTTTAACCACAGCACGAAACTGGCAAAAAGTCTAATTAAACTTTTTCTCCTTTTGCATGCTTTGCTACTATCTATGGCAAGAATGGAAACAATAACACTGAATTATTTAGAACCTCTTTTTTGGACACAACAGGAATCTGCCCTTGGATAATAGTTGCAAAGTTGTTCGCCTGACTGTCTCCCAAATGTAACTTCTTTTTTTATTATCCTGTTTATTACTCACTTCAGTTGATGCTTTCATATCTCCCCCATACCCTCTGCAATGCTATTCTGTTCTTTCATTCTTAGACTGTCAACTCAAATTATACTCAATGAGCCCAGGTACCGCTACCTGCTTCTCTGCCTTTAACCTCTGTATTTTTGCACATGCCCTTTGTAGATCTCTCTCTAAATTTAGCAAATAGAATAAGTTACATTTCCCTCTTCTTCCACACATTCAGCATAAGGAAATATTTTATTACTTGTAAAAATACTTCTCCATAGACTCTCATATTAGGAGAAGAAGAAGAAGAGACAAAGAATGCAGCCAGCAGGGAATTTGTTGTAAGGTGTCCAGTATGATCTCACTTGCAACTGCATTTTGAGGGTGCAAATCTCCCCAGCCTGACAATATAATTTAGAACAGAGAAAAGAGCGATATAAAATGCTTTCTAGTTACAGTTAACTTCCATTTTATGTGCAGTTTTCTTAACTGTTAATGACTAAACCAGGGGCAAATAGTGTTGACTCATACCCTAAATGCTTATGTACAGCTTTTAAATTGCTATGAGTATCACAAAACTCTAGTCTGAGCATTCAGCAATGGGAAAGGACATTTTAGTGGTACCGCCATGTTTACATGAGCAGCTGATGCACTTCTATGGATGCATACCATCGCAAGCAGAGCACCTGGCAGTGCTCATAGTGACAAAACAATGGGAAAGGTCTCTAAGCCCTCCAGACTCCAGACTGCCCAGCAACTCCAGGCAGCAGCTGCAACCTTTGTCAAGTGTGGGAGCAATGCAATTTCTATCACTTCTTGGTGATTATTCCTTATCCGGCCCTCTGTTTCTTTACTTGTTTTCCCTTACTTGGAATTCTTGCCTTTCTCATTAAACACTTAATTCCTATTGCTAGCAAACAGATTATTCAATTCTACTTTTCTCAAAGTGATCAAAATACCTCATGACATATTTAATATAAATGAACTGGTTCACAGATTTTGATCACACTAGCCACTGACTGAATTAGGTTGAGTTTCCTGCAGCTTCTTTTTACTGCTAAAGTTATTTTTTTTATGCCTTTAGCCTACTCAGTATATTTAGTTTCTGACTCATTTCTTTAGAGCTCTGAATTCTTTTCTGACTCACTGGGAATCATTTATTCTGTTTTGGTTTCACCAGGACAGGTTTTCAGATTTCATCTCTCAAATGTCATCACTAATGTCTCAAAGTTTGTTTACAAATGACTTTTTGTCTCACACAGAGGAACACTGATGTCAGATGGTGCTTCGCCAATCAAAGCTGTTCCAAAACTTCCATGTCCTAAGATATTCTCTCCCTCTGTAGCCCTTCCACAACTTGTTAATTAATGAATTTTTCCCACGGTGCACTGATAGTTAGCTCTTTCCCCTAAGGAAGGAGGTTGCCCCTAAACTGGCTTTGAATAAAAGTAATATCATCAACTATAAGGACACAAAAATAGCAGGAATCCCATCTGTACTGTCTGTTGAAATTAAAACAAGAATGAAATTGGTAAAAAATGATATGAGGTATCATTAGTGAATGTGGAGTTCTACTTATTTGCCTTCTGGTACTCAGAATCTAGGATGTACTTGGCTGACATTTCCATCTTGTTCCCTGCAAATATAAAGGCAGAATTTTCATTTCATTTATGAAGTATGATTTTTTTCCTCAATTCGTGCAATGGAAGGACTTGGAAAATTTAAAAGAAAACATGCCAATGTTATCATTATCATTATGAACTATGTGATAAAAATTATATCTGTATTATTAAAAACAACCACTACAATAATTGCTTACTGGCTCCCAGTGCCATTTATGTGCCCTAATGTATCCGAACCATCTGCACAGAGTTGGCATGAATGACACAGGCTTGACAGGAAACCCATGTACTTCTGGAGCAGCAACTGAAGGCAAGGTTATTTTACGTCAACACATAAAATAACACTAAATGTTCAGATTTAAGCAACTGAATCCCAGTCCCTGTGTCCACAATACACAACAGTGTCTCCTTTAAACCTCACATGCCTATGTAATAGTGGTGTTTTTACAGCATGACACTGAGAATCTTTAGCTATAGCCTGAGGAAGTGCAAGGGCATAATTCAGTGCTTTGCAACACAAGGTCCATTGAGCTAGTGTTGGAAGTCTGTGTAGGGTAGAGGGAACCCACATGTACCTTTTTCCCCGGAGCTAACTGTCCCCAGCACCACAGCTGACTTGGAGAGAAGCAGACAACTCCAGAAGAGGAGTAAAGTGGTGTGACACGCATTGCAGTGCAGGTGAGCCAAGGGCTGGGTTTCAGGGGTGAACTCTGGATCATAGTTACTTGACAGTGAGAATGAAACCTTAGTGACAGCAAAGGTGATGGCCAGTTCAGAGACTTCAGTCAAGACATCTCAGATACCTCACCTTTAGATATCTACATTGAGTTGCGCACGTGTGTTTTGGTGTTTCAGCTAGTAGGGGCTCAGTTCAGTAGGTGGCTGGCTGTATTT